>JAUESH010000020.1:6352382-6395622 GCA_032275165.1 Synergus magnus
TTTTCTGGTGTTTAGTGGGGGCCCCCCAAATGTGGGGGCCCCGGGCCGCGGCCCCGACGGCCCCTAATATAAATCCGACCCTGAAGACATTGCAGAAAATATCATACTTCACAGTTTCAGAAATGCTGCAGAGATTTTTCATAATTACTTTCCGCTTAAAAACATTAAAATACAATTATATAAGTAAATGTGGAGTTATTATTTTCATCCGCAACAGTAATATCAGTTTTAATATGTTTTTCTGTATATCTTGATCATATTATAATAAAATAAAGAAATAAAATATTTCCAAAAAACAGGGTAATTTTAATCTTTCAGGGACTAAGTTAATTGAAACATTGTTTTTGCAGAGGAACATAATATTATATATTCAGAAATATAAAGAATATAGGAAGAATTATTTTTAAAAATGTCATACTGTTCTTTCTATTATTTATTTATATTTCATTCGGCAAAATATATATAAAATGCTATTGTTATGTGTATATTATATTATTATGCTCTTTAAAACGTGAAGTTCAGGCTTTTCTGAGTTATATACCTGCATCAGCTTCTTTAAAAAATGTCACGAGTAAAATATATCGTAGTAGAAAAACCGGTCCTTTAGATCCTTCCCGGGCTCAAATCCTTCGGGAAAATGAGATATGTGAAGGAATTTGGATTAGAAGACCCTAATATCTGTGACGCCCCTAAAGTCACAGGTATGATGATAATAGCCGACGTAAATTCGTTTTCTAAAGCATATTTTTAAGATTTAAATCTTTAAGGAACATATTTTATGGATGTATTAGTACAAATTACTTCAGATAGTATTTTATTTACATTTTTGTTTTACTGAATTTTTAAAAATGATAAATTCTGAATATAAAGTCATTGAAAAATCTTTTAAACAATTAAAATTTCATTTAAAATTTGTTACTCTCCTTTGTACCGTTTGCTAGAGATTAATGGACCCTATGAAAATAAAGCTATGCTCAATGCACATATGCATCACAGGGGGATTAAAAAATGGGAGATATGAAACATGAGTGTGGTTCCATAGGGAGCAATTGTTTATCTTTGTGCAATAGTGTCGAGTATTGATCTGTTGTCATTCATCAGCTGACTACTCTTTCATTTTAAGCTTCACGAATTGTCTAGGATGTTAAATATATATATAGGTTTAGGGTGAATAACCCAGTAAATGGGGAGCCTAAAAATATCATTTCGAAGTGGTCGTTAAGAGAAAAAATACTTCAAGAATGGTGCAGAAATGTTCAGAATTACTTGTCAATTCAATATTTCGCATTTCCATAAAGCTATTAAATAAAAGAAACTTCATTTTTTAAACGTAAAGAAATCATGACTCTAATTATCCAATAATTATTAGTATACAAATTGTACAAACATACATTTTCTATTTTGAAATTTGGTCGGTGTTTTTTAAGGTATGCTTCGCCTTCATTTTAAACTTAAGAGGAGTTTACTGCTCTAATCAAGCAATCCTATTATCGGATTAATTTAATTCCCTCCACCCAATTAAACTTTGCTTGAAAATAACTTATGTGACAAATTTGGTAATTTGAAATAATATTACTTGATTCCCTGAACTAAATGCGCAAATCTCTGGTAATTTGAATCAAACTTCTCATATATTAAACAGTAGAATAAAAACTGAAAGATAATTATTAAAAGGAGAGATTAAGATCTGAAGTTAGGTACTAAAAAATCCTTTGAATTTTCATCGACGAATTCGGGGTTAGACATTTTTTAAGGTAACCTTAATGTTGTTAATTATTAGTGCTGTTAATAAAATAAAGGTAAACTTGATCGGGATAAGTGATAATATGTATTAATCGAATAATAAAAAATATTTCTCTTATTTTCAGTCCGGCGTCCCGGACATTAACGAGACATTGTCCGTTCTACCGGATCAATTCGGAGATGGACCAAGGAAGCAGGAAATCCGACCTGATATGGAGGAAAATTCCGATGACAAATCGGAAAAGTTAAAATGTGGGTGGCTGTGGTTCCGACCCGGATATTTACAAAAATATCGAACTGCAAAATGGGCCCTTTTTTGGCTATGCTGGGCTGGGGCTATGCAAGGTGTGTTTTTTTCAATTTATTAAATCGTCATTAGTAAAGTTCAACATTTTCGCGTTACTGTTAATTTCAAAGAACATTTTAATTACAATAGGTACAAATTATAAATTGAAGCATATTTGCGATTCGCATAATTGAATACTGAAATCTCGTCTTAAAATGAGATGAGACTCGTTTAAAAGCCTAATTCTCGACTGTCAACTGAGATCAGAATTGGGAGTCGCCATTTTAATAGGCTTGCCATCAAATTAATTATTTTCCTCAGTGCTTTGCCTTGCGTTCGTGCCATTCAGTAACAGCGTGCATTGAAATGCAATTTCGAAGCTTCAGAGGGGTGACTGACGATAACCGGAAATCGAGTTTTCCATGAAAGAGACATAGGAGATTTGACGAAGACATTCAAAATTGTATTAGTTAATAGTTTGAGGAATCAAAACTTGGACAGTCGATCATTGAATTCTCTTATTTCGAAACATTAACCCCTTTTTCATTCCTTTTTACGTTAGGTAAGAAAAAGATCCCAAAGAATAAGTTTATTGGAATAAAAATATTTTTAAAAATTTCCGAAATTCCCAAAATCCAAAATTTTTATTTATTTACTAGCAGAAATTTACCGGCTTTAAAGTTAATCCGAAGTTGCCCGGGATTTAAAGAGATTTGATAGAATTTGATGGAATTTTAAAGAGACTTTAAATAATTGCTAAAAATTGTAAGTGTTTTAAGGAATTTCAAGGGATAAAAAGAATTTAAAGGATTTTAAAAAATTTCAAGGGATGCTAAGAGATTTTGATTGATTTTAGGGATTTAAAGGGATTTTTAAAAGAGTTGAAGAAAGTTATTAAAACGTTTTTTTTTTCAGAGATTTCAAGGAAGTTTAAAAAAAATTTGAAGGTTTTTGTAGAATTTTAAGGGTGTCCAAGAGATTTTTTATGCTTTTTAAAAGATGTCTTGGAATTATAAGGCATTTTAAAGTATTTTTAGGGATTTCAAGAGATTTTTATGATTTTTAAAAGATTTCCTGAAATTTTTAAAAATATTTTGAAACTTTTTCAGAACTTTTTATATTCAAATTAAAAAAAAATTTTTTTATCTAAATTTTGTAACCTTTTTATAAACATTTCAAATAACTGGAAATTTGGTTATAATAAATGTCTTGAAATATTTTTAATTCTTTTTAAATTCTTTAAAAAAACTTTAAAATCCTCTACAATCCTTAGTAAATCCTTAAAATCGTTTAAACCCAGAAAACAGTTTCTTTGATATACGGCCAAAGAAAAAAACTTGGTTTAAATAAAAACTTTTATTTTAATAATTCAAAGTAAAAATTTCTTTATATTAAAGAAAACTTTCTTTCTTTTAAACTAATTTTGTTTCATTAAAACAAAGTTTATTTGATTCAAACAAAATTATTTTGAATTATTTGAATTTAAAGAAACTGTTTGTTTAATTCGAAAAGAATTTGTTTGAATTTAAGAAATGTTTCTTTGACCGTATATCAATACTACAATTCCTTTGATTCGAAGAAAGTTTCTTTAATTCAAGAAAAGTTTTTTCTGGGTGCAATAATTTACAGTGCAATTTTTTTACAAAAGATTTGTATTCTAATTTTTATTCTAATTCTGATTTTTTGAGCTAATAAACCTGATTTTGAGAAAATAGCGCTTGGCCCCTTTTGTATTGCCACCCTTCAATTCGAATAAAGACCCGGTTTTTTATGTAGACATACTAAAATATTTTTCAATGATAAATGGAACTGGAGTGGAAATTCAACGAAGTAAACACGAAAATTGATAGAGACCAGTAGAAACGGAGAGTCACAGACAGACTGAATGGCATATTTCGTTCACCGCTTTAGCGTAAGAGCTGCTGGGCCATGTAGAAGGAGAAATACTATTATCTCTGTGAATATTCATGAGTTACATCATGAATTCTAACAATAGTTAAACAGCTGCCGTTAAACACATTAAATGAATGACACAAACATGCTCTCCAATCGAAGGCACCCATTGACGAGATTGTTATCATAATGAAAATTGGCGGCAATAGAATGTTTTAAAGCTTGTTTCCTCTGAATCTGCAAATTTTCAAGAATATATGCGTAATCACTGATTATAGAGTTACATGATAGTCTTGCAAAGCTTAGTTTAATGAACAAGTTACGTCAAATTAAATTAAATTTCGCCTCCAAATTAATGAAGTTTGACAGGAACGAGTTTTTTAATTGTAATGTAAAAGAGCAGCTTATTTTTAAGTTAGTAATAAACTTAATGTAGTTCCAGCATGTTTAATTTAAACACATTACCCGAGATGACTCTTTAAGTTTTATGCAATCGTTCATTAACATTAAAAAAAGAATTTAAAAAATTTTTTTATATTTTTTTGAGAAAAAATTTTTTTTTGTCTTTAATAACTTCCAGAGTTTTTTTAGATATTTGAAAAGCTCTTGGACCAGATTGACAGGAATGCTCGTCGGGTTCAGAAAAATCAAGGAAAATTAAAATCCAAAAAACCGTTTTTGAGTTATAGTCAAAAAACGATTTTTAGGAAATTTTGTATTTTTCAAACCTTCTGAAACTAAGTGAAACATCTAATTTCGACGAAATATCAACGATTTGTGCTATTTGAGCGAAGAATTGCAAACAGTATTGCGAAAGGTGGGAATGTTTTATATAATTTCAAACTTTTTGAATCACATTTGATATTACACGTAATAATTGCAATTAGCATCTATGATTACCAATTTTTAAATTAAACGTAACATTTTGTATTTTGAAAACGAAAAATGATACAATATGTCAAAAAATGATAGGAATAATAACGTTTAAGGACTTGCAGCATCCTTTAAGCTTTGTGATTTCCTCTGAGTTTTGTGTCTGGCATTTTCCCAAAAAATCGGAAGGTAAGAACAGAAATGCTTAGAAAGAACAGCTGGCCATGGTCCAGAGGTAATTTCAAATGCTGCAAATGACGTCAGCAAGACTGTCGCGATCGACACTGGGGACTTTGCAGTGAGTAACTCGTTCAATCCGACCAACCTATTTGCTTGTCGTTCGGTTTAATGGTTTTTATTTTGAAAGACCTACCCCGCTATTGTCACTCCACATTCAATTTCTTTCACTTCACCACCCTTGACACGTGTCTTTCATTTCTTTTATTCTGCCGTCCATTCAAAATTTTTTCAATTTAAGCAATTGACCGCCCAATCACATCAATCTATATGTCTATGATTTGGACCTGAGTTTCATGAAGCAAATTAGTACCTTTCAAAGATAATTAAACCTTTCTATATTTGGTGAAATTATATCAAAATATGTGTCAATATAACAGAAAAAAAAAAACGTAATGCACTGTTCAGTGACATTTAGCTCTGACATTCTAAAATTAAAAACTCCTGCAATGATATAGATTTTAAAATACAAATGGAACCACCTAGAGGCCACCCACCTATTTTTGTACAGTTTCAGACCTGGCGTACATCATTTTCATTTTCATTTTTAGTCGAAAGGACATATATTGTGTATTTGTCATTTTAAGCAAAAATTCAGAGTCGAATGTTGGGTAATGATAAAAAAAACTTTTCTGTTTTCGTGAAATAACGACATTTTTAAATTGAAGGATTTACATGTTAAAACATTGGGTTCACAAAGAATTCCCTTGATTACATAGCCTTTTTGGTGACGATGTAAACTAAGTTCTTGTGCGCAGTACTCATTAAACATGCAAACTCTCGAATAGTCAAAGTCGGCTACTGCACTGTATCCGACTACAAGTTCACCTTTGTGGTTGGTTGAGCAAATCCTCTTTGGAAATATTACCAGGAATCCTCTCAGCATTCTGATGCTGGACATTCTCTTACTGAAAATCCATTTGGGGCCAACATTTGACTGAATTTCAGTGAAATTTGCCTGAAACATTGGAATCAAGTGTTACATTAATAAATTACCGGCAGTAAAAGTCTCTAAAATTATTAAACATTTTTTATGTTTCTTAGTCGACTGTGGTTAGTTGATCAAACAGTAAAATATTGCAAATTTTATTGGCTGAATTGTAAAGGAGAAAATTGCATGAAAAAAATCAATGTCCCCGCCAGCTTTCCAACTGAAGTTGCTCTAAGGTAACGAAATTACCGCAAAAGTTACTACTTTTGTTGGTTTGCTAATTTCAGTAAATGGTAACAAAACTCATAAAAAGTTCGAGAATGCGTACCAATAAGTTTCACATTTTTTAAACTTTTTATTTCTGCTTTTTCAAAGTGTACTAGAATCCTAATTCTAATTACCCGATATCAGAGCTTATCATATGTACTTAAGACTTTATGTGTGAAAGGAGACATTCTTAATATTTATGGGATAAAGTGCAGCGCAGTCAACTTAAACCGCTTGATTAACCGAACAAGATTATATCCCAATAAAGAGAATAATCTGATACTCTTATCTTATCCAATGGCGCCTGTCCGACAGGTGGGTTACTATCTAGTCACGCTAGCCAAAGAAGTCGTTCCACGAAATAAACTTAGAAAAGAGGCCGGAGACACGGAAGGGTAACGGCTTGTGAGCATTATCTACTTCAGATAAAGTACATTGCTTACTTGAATGTTGCTTGACATTTCTATTCCTATATAATTAATCTTACTTGAAACTGGAATGAAGACCCTTGAGCCTCTTAAAATTAAATTTAATTAATTACTCAAAAATTTAATGTAATTAATTAAATTAAATAATATTTTCCCTACATGAGAATGCCCGCTTAGAAATTTTCAAGGCTAGCCCATACCCCCGTGTAGAAATTTTGTTGTGGCCCCGATCGGGTCCAGATCGGGGATGCAACACACGGCCCGACCGGGCCCAGACCTGGAAACCCGACTTCCGGTCGGGGCCCCGGTAGGGCTGTGTGTTTCATCACCGGTCTGGACCAGGTTTGAAAATTTCTACACGGGCCGGGGATAAAACACACGACCCGACCAGGCCCCAAACGGAAATCGGGTTTAAAGTTCTGGGGATATTAAAAAAGATTTCTTTATTCTTTTACAATAATTGATTCGTTCAAATATTTCTTTAGTACACATGTAGACGGTAGTAGAATCGCTTATTTTTTATCACGTCCATAACACTTATGTTTCGCTGAGAAAGCTGGAAATTAATTATCATTGATATTATCAATTCTAATGATTATTAATTCCAAAATTGTATTTGGATACTTTTATTCAAAATTTTAATTTTTAACTTCAATTAATTTAATTAGTGTACACATATGTTATGAAAAATGATCTAGTGAAATTTATAGTTTCATTTACTTAAGCAGACTGTACTTTACGAGGTTGGCTTATTTGCGTGTCTGACTATAACCCCATTTTCTATTGCGACATATCTTGGTAGTATGATTTTTATAAGAATAAATATGTAAGAATAAAACTACTCTAAACTGTTAACAATAATAAAGATGGAAATATCGCAGTTTAACTTTATTATCTGTGACGGCAATTACCTGTAGAATTTAATTTAAGAGAATTTCTTTTATAAAAAATTTATCCCTTTGAAATATAAAGTTTCATTGCATGCAATTTTTTTTTAAATTTTATACTTGTAGTTAAATTGAGAAAAATTAATTAAAGCTCAAGAGACAAGATCTTCTTTCTTTTTTTTTTATTGTATTCTTAGGACTTCCTGCGTAAAAATTAGTTTTTTAATGCACCCCAGTGCATAGTTGTATATGATTTCATCTTTCTGTTACCTTATGGTACGAAATTTATTTAAAATTTATGTAAAATTTATGAAATTTAAAATTTCGTTTAAAATGAGGATTAAGGTTGTATTTGGACTCGTAGGAGTCGAAATGGGTTGTACGTAAGAGTGTTGTGTCCCTTGTTGGTGGTTATAGCTATAAATTCAGTCTTGTGATAAGGGTCCCGATTTTTGTCTTTATGACCCTCGTAGGGCCTATAGGTTGAAGGGGAAGGGCTGCTTCCGGCTTGTGGCGTGACTGCGCCCTTCTTTCACTACCATAGGCAGCTTACTGCGCCATAATGCCATTTGAACACTCGACCCTCTGTGCGTAGTTTCGTGTCGGTGGGGTCACGTCGGGGTTGAAGAGAACAAATATAAACAGATAGAAAGAGTACTGCCTACGACTCGTTTTTCGCATGTTTTACGAGCACTGGATTTTCTTCACTAGACGCATAAACCTGTATAGCAGTACAGCGACCTGAGTCAGCGCAAACGCCCGCTACAATGCAACATTAATATTAATTACTCTACCGCGTGCATGTCGCTTTTAAAATTGCTGATATATCCAACTAGGAAGCCACAAAACTGAGCAGAGATACTTTCGTGCGTGGTATCCTCCGTAAAAAAGCTTTCAGGTATTCATGACCTCGTAAAAATAACGTATAGTGTCCCACTTATTGCTTAATAATTAATACCTGATGAACACTTGGTAAGGTGCTGCTGTCTCTATAATGCCTATACTTTCTGGTATCCGGGATAATGATTGTAAGATAGATAGTCGTTTGTGCGAGGGTAATCATATTTTAATGTAAGTATATACATTTGTAGAGTTAAGGTCACTTGGTAACAATTGTTACCATTAGTCTCTAATATTAATTATTCATACTTGTTGGATGATCAGAGAAACTACTTATATTTTGAACATTAGAAACATTTCACTGTGGATGAAAATGTGCTATTAAAGTAATAGTCTAGTATTATTTATTCATACTTGTTGGATGATCAGAGAAACTAGGTACTTATATTTTGAACATTAAAACATGTCACTGTGTATGAAAAAGTGCCATCCTATCTTAAAAAAGTGGTGTAACGAAATGTCTTGAAAATCTTGCATACATTGTTGTTGCAAATCTGACTGGCTTTTGATTGATGAATTTGATTTTGATGAATTTCTTTAAAATGCCGCGAAATGTACTGAAATACCTTAAAATTCTACGAAATTTTTTAGTAATCCTAAAAATCTTTTGAATCTCGTAAAAATCACTTAAAAATCGTCAGAATCCCTCAAAACTCCTAGAAACCTCTTGAAATTCGTCTCTAAAAAAATGATGTAACGAAATGTGTCTAAAATATCGCATTCATTTTCCTTTCAAACCTGCTCTCTAAATTTGAATCAGCAAAATTCTGCTGATTCAAATTAAGAGAGTGATTGGCTTTTGAATGACTTGAAGTTGCTAGTTAAAGTAAACCATGCCTATATTTATATTTTTGGGCTCTTTCGATATAGGGTCGGTGCACCGGTTTTGGCCACTGCTCCTATTGTGGCCGCCAGCACAATTTTCGTAATTTATTACGGTTCCGTTGGCTCTACTGCAAGTATCGCCCATCCCTAACAGTCACCAACGTCAAAAATGCGTTTGTAAACTTGCAGTAGAGCCAACGGAATCGTAATAAATACGAAAATTGTGCTGGTGGCCACAATAGGCTTGCGGTGGCCAAAACCGGTGCACCGACCCTAATTTCACTAATTTAAACCTATGAATCATCATGTTGTATTGCTACAGCCCTAATAAAAATTTCTATTTTTAATGAGGAATAAGATCATTTCCGATTTATGTTTTTCATAGAGTGATCGGTCATTATACAACTTTTTTTATTCCAGACTTTGCGGCATTACCTGCTAAACCAATTGATAGTATTAATTTCGTAAAATAAAATAAATATATAGGGAGAGAGCTAAAGTTTCAGAAAAAAGTTAAATGAAACTCAAGCTGAGATTATTACGGTGAAAGTTATACAATATTTAATGAAAAGGTTCGCTATTAATGTGAAGAATCTTAACATTTGGGGCATGCACCTGCCTCCTTTCCGATATTACGCAGAGTGCAATGAAGAGAGGTGCATATAAATTTAAAATGTTAAAGCACTCTTTATTTCCTATGCACAAAGTTTTAACGGTTACACTGTTTTAGTCTTAAATTTATGTTCCCCGTAGATAAGTTAAAATTAAAACATGTCTCCCTCTCCTTACCCTCATTCTACTTTTTCTGGTTTATGATGCACTTATTCTTTCCACGAGTTAATATATACAAACTCGAAAGGTTCATGCAAAGTATATCCATCACAGAAATTTTAAAATTTTACTTCTATTATATACTCTCAAATTTAAAATCAGCGACAATTCTCTAATATGTGTAACATCATATTTTCGAGGAAATCTGAAATTGGTTGAAATTCACAGGCAATCGTCAATGTAAATTTTATGACACTTTGTTGACCTAATTTTATATTCCTGCATTTGCAAATCTTTTATCACTTTAATCGTTGTGGTAATATTTCTATTGCTTTTTTTTTACCAAAATGCCCGAATAAATCAATAATAGTGTGCACCACATCAGGGTAGAGTCTTGTGCAAATTTATGCAGTATAATAAAATTCATAACGCTTCGACCTCTCACGGTGCAGCACTTAGCGTTGAATCTACATATGCATAGAGACTGCAATCTGAAATATATCAAAATAACTTCCACTTACGTGAGTGTGACTAATCAAGTTGAGAGTTAAGTTCTTTGCTTGAGAACTATTCTCATATAATTTGTTTTTCCTATAAAAGTACAAGTTTTACTCATTTCATGCGTGGAATTGGTTAAAGCTAAACAGGAAATAAAATTCTTGAATGGTTTATATCAATAAGAAGTATCCATTTTAACTCCATCAGGAAACAATCAATCTTCATTTCCTGTCATTTTACAGAGCTAGACAAAATGCATAAAATATTTATGGAGTTGTAACAACTCTGGTACTTATTGAATGAACACTTTGCCACCTCACACAGGAAGCATTAATTAATGGATTGATCTTCAATATTAATACATTATGCATGCTTAGTCTCGATTGAGTTACGCCCTTGTTGACCTTCAATTGAGATACGCCCTTATTTATCCCCACGTGAGATACATCCTTATTGACCCCTACGTGAGATTAGGGTTGTAAAGTTTCATGAAACATTGGCCGAATGAAAAGTCACAGGTGACTCCCCGATCATGTGACATACGCCCTTATTGACCTTATTTTAATTCATTTTAAAATAAAAAGTAATAAAATAAAAATAAATAGTATTTTAAAAAGATCATGAATGATAATGACGAATTGTATGATTTCTACTAATATTATACTAATATTAAACCATAGAATTCATAAGAACCTTAAGTGGAAGGTCAAAGGGTCAGGTGAAATGAATCTAAATTTCTGTCATAAAATTATAAAAAATATAAAAAAAATAAGTTATATGTTTAAAATAATAAAAAATAAAGAACAAAATAATATAAAACGGGGGTTGGTGGGTGTAGCGCGCAGGGGGGCGAAGCCCCCCTAGTTAGTTTCATAATAATGTAACAATTAACCTAAAAGGTAACAAACTCAGTTTATATAACTTTGATGAAATGAACTGATACTTAAGAAACAACCCTGGAGTGTTCCGGTAAATGTACACAATGTACTGAAGGAAACTTTTGGTTTGCTTGACGTATAGTGTATACGCATTGAAGGCTTAAACTATTTAGACTTTGGGCGTGTCATGTAACAAGCTATACACTTCGTGCCAGCACAAAACTTTAAATCCAACTTTTAGTGTTATTTTAATTATTTGATTTTATAAGGATTAACTTGAAATTAATTAAAAATGTTTTTTATACAAATATTACAATTATACGATAAACTACAATATTTAATATTTAATTCGATCGTTTCAAATCAACCTATTAATTCCTGATAAAGATTGTAATTAATAACTCACGAAATACATATATGGTGAAATTAACTTTGTATCATGATGTAATTTATCTTTGATCTGTTAGAAAAATGTAAATAATTAGTCGATTAATGATCGTCTAATGGGCTATAAAGATAACGGATATAAGGTTAAAATATGTGAAAAGTTGAAGTCTCAAACACTTTGAATAATTTATTAATACGTATGACAGTTCTTATCCTGTGGATATTGGATATATGTATATACAAGTCCTTTGTGCGTATCCAGTAAAGTATCGATCCTTTCCACTCTATGTGAATACTTCAAAATCACAATTAAATTAGTAATCCCCTGAGTGAAGAAATTATTAAATAAAAAAAATAGAAATTCGGTAAAATTTTTAATTATCTGAGAGCAAGAAATATATATTTCAGATAATAAACTCATGTATTATATATTTATTTTATATATTATAAATTTCAGATGAGTAAAAAGGGAAGTGTCCATTTCTTTTTTTTTAAAGAAGTACAGGGTAGGAAATTGCTTTTTGTTAAGTTTGTGAAATTATTTTTAGTGAGCTTACGTTAAGCGCTTGACGGAGACGCTTATACAACTTAAATGAATCTTTCTTCCTTTTCTGGTGTTTCAACTTTTTTACACAACTAGCAAACCAACACGCGCTAGCGCGCACGATTATTTATTTTATTCCTTTCAACTTCAAGTCATTCAAAAACCAATGAAATTTCGCTGATTCAAATTTAGAGAGCAGGTTTGAAACAACAATGAATGCGAGATTTTCGTGATATTTCGTTACACCACTTTTTTAAAGATAGGATTTCTGAAGAACGTGAACTCTAATTAATTTGAAATTTTAATGTTTTCAGTAAATGTCCTTCCTTGAATTGAAAATTGGGATGTTCAAGATTGTCCTCTTTTAATGTGTAACATAACTATATATGTATGTCAGAATGAGTGGATTATCAGGTCAAACCTGGCTATAGAAAACCTACATAATAGCCGAATTGTGTTACACAAAGAATTGAAAGTATTTTTCACGTATCCTCTTTTCCTTTTATGTTGCAGTTGGAGCGCTGAAGCTACTTCAGATAAGCGTTCCGCCATACGCCCTCAAGGGTGGAAATGCGCTCCTACAGTGCAGGTGAGAGCACTTACGACTACATCTACTGGGTGGTCAAAGAAAAGACAGAATGAGAGAGTGAGTGTGAGGGATGAGGGGTGCTATGACCGGGTTACTTTCCCCATTCAATGCACTGATTGAGAGTTCAAAGAAATGTTTATTTTTTCACCATTCGTGACAAAATTTTGAATCCTCTTCTAATTTTGTTAGACCTTTATGTCGACTATATGAACCAAAAAATCATATGTGGCCGAGAAAACAGTTTTCTTGTACAAAAAACATTGTGTGTTAGATTGGTGGTCGACATGTTATTGTTGCCACAATATACATATACAGATTTACGTAATCCAACTTCTAGTAAAGTCCTTTTCCAATACTCATCGATTTTGGAAGCCATGCTACCTTTACTACTAATTTATCGCGATTTGTAAGCTCTAAAGTTAACGCTCATACACCTACACCAAAAAATCTCTCTCTCTCTCCCTCTTTCTCTTATTCATGTTCAATTAATTACTCCCTCTCTTCTCATCGTTTTACTCTTCCTCATTTCCTTCTCTCTCTATCTACCACACCGCCCCTTACTTCTTTTCCATTCGAGTTGTGGTTTCTACGCCCTTTATCAACAGGGGATTAAAGATAAACCGTTCCGCTGTTAGAAGATCTGTTTGTCCAACCAATTAATTTTCAGGAAATTTGATTTATTCTAATGTGCGTTTTAATACTTTTAATACGTTTTATTAATTGATCACCTGAAATATCACTTGGAATCGATTTTTAATTTCTAAGCCGAATCGATTTCATCCACATTGAAGAGAAACCTTTCTCAAAAATTGCTGCAACTGAACTAAATTCCTTCCTTCACAGAAATTCTTTTCTAGATGTACTCGAAGGATACTCTATCTTCAGTCAATCTCAAAATTAATCAAATGTTTCTGAATAAACCCAGTCTTAATTTTTACGACATTCAATATAGAAATCTGAGCCTACTCTGAATAAAAAGTTTCTAATATTATTCTAAGATCAAAATTAAATGCCTTCAAAGTTGAAGACTCATGGCTTAGAAGGAAAACTAAATCTTCTCTACGAACTCATAAATTTCCTTAGCTGAACCGTGAAATCGTTTTCACCTTCCCTTTCTCCAATTCGCGTTCTTTGGTTTTTCTCTTGAAAAACTTTTTGACTAGGAACTAAAATTACTTACGTGTTGACTTCCTTAATTATAAGTACGAACCTGTTCCCAGGTAGAAATTCACGACTGGCCCAGTACTGGCCCAGTACAGATAGCCGAAGTACTAGTATTGGGTGCATGTACTGGGCCAGCACTGGGCCAGTACTGGCATGTAATGCATGACAGTACTAACATTCGATACTGACGCGGTACTGGACACCAGTACTGCTTCTGTACTGGTATTCTTCTGGCAGAGTACTGGCTATAATGAAAAATTTACATTAAAAATTCTTAAAATTGCTCAAAATTTAAAAACATTTCAAATTCCTTGGAATTCTTAAAAATCTCTTAGAATTACATGAATTCCTTTAAAATTCCGCGTAATATCCTGAAATACTCCCTAAATTTGGATCAGTGAAAATCCGCTGATTCAGATTAAGAGAGTGCTTAGCTTTTGAATGACTTGAAGTTGTAAGAAGTAAAACAAATAATCGTGCGCATAGTGCGCGTGTTGATTTGCTAGTTTAATAAAAAAACTCGAGTAGAGCGCACTTAATTTTTCTAATGAAAAATGGATTTTTTCGTGTAGATTTTGAAGATATTTTCATTTTACTTTGCAAAGGCGTGTCGAATGAATGTGCTTTAGAATGTAGAAAACATTTACATAGAGGATAGCAACGAATCGTTCTATATTTTGGGATGGTACGCTTGCAAACGCTGAACATGTAGTCTGCAGAAACGACAAATACAAGTCCCTCGAGCGCTCAATACATGGAAAGAGCAATCTTTTGTCAAGAATTCATGGAAGTCGTAAAACTTAATTTTTTATCGTTGAAATAAATTAAACTATTTCTTGCGACATTACTTGTATGTATAAAATTAGATTTTTCAAGTTGAAAAAAATAGAAGATATACCTACATTTTAAAGAAAATTAATTTTTGTCCATTTTTTTTTTCATGAAAGATATTTAATACCCAGGACTTTTTTCTAGATGCTAAAATAAACATGAAGTTTAAGGCAATAAAACTCCATCTCACGTGCGAACCAATTACATATAATGCCTTATAAACCCAGGTACTAATTCTACTTTACGGATCTCACAGATGGATCCAACTTTTTCACGTTCGTATGCCAACAACGTAGGTTCGAATTGAATCATAGTTAACAGAGATTTTCCTTTCTCGCGTTGCTTCTATGCCATAACCAGTTAACCACTTGTATTCCTTTCAACCACCTACTCTTATATTCCGTTTCTAATTGCGCAGGAGTTGCGGAAAAAAAATAAAAAGATGATCCTACAAACGATAGTCACTTCAGGAAAAAGGTAGACCCTCAAGCATCTGAAGTAATTAAGACCACCAATATAACGATCTCTCGTTAAAGAATAGTAGTCAGGATTATTCGATTACTTCCGATATCTCCCATTGCTCGGTCATTCATAAATGCAGAATATGCAAGTTTTGGATGTCTGGTGATGACGACTTCGTAATTAACTTCTCTCGACTACGAACTCTGAAATCGTAAATTTTATGACACAAGGAGCGGTTAAATAAATTATTCGATACACTTATGGGAAGAAAAAGTAGTTACAAAACTAGTAAAAATGTGCGGTACATCAAAAAAGTTGAGATCAATACAGTGCTCAGCAGAGACTATAAAACATGTCGCTATAAATTTACGTAAAAGAAATAAGAGTTTATGGATGAGCAACATATAAATTAGGATTTATATGTTTTTTCGTTTTTATTTCTGAGAATATAAGGAAAGAGAGATAATTTAATACTTTGTTTTTAAATTAAAAAATTTTTACTATAATTAGCTGATTCAAATTTAGAGAGCAGGTGTGAAACAACAATGTATGCAAGATTTTAGGGACATTTCGTTATATCCCTTTTTTTAGAGAAGAATTTCAAGACGTTTCTAGGAATTTTAAAGGATTTTGACAATTTTCAAGTGATTTTTACGAAATTCTAAAGATTTTACGACAAAGGAAGCTAGAAGGAAGCTTTGTAGTGGTGACAAAATCCAATTTCTAAAAAAACGTTTTTTTTAACATATTTCAAGAGGAATATATCTAATATGATGTGTGTGTGTGTGTGTGTGTCGCTTTAACGATCCTGCAATATATGGAGAACGCAAACAGATAAATTGATGAAATTTTGCATAGTTATTGCACTATATACCAAGTTGAATTTCTTTCAAGGGTTTAAAAAAATATTTAATTTTACGAGTTTTATGTATTTTATAATTTTAGTAAAATTATTTTATTATATTTAGTAAAATATTCATTATCAATAGCTTTTTTTGTAATAATAAGTTTTTTTCCTGGGGTCAATCTGACCCCATATGCCAACTGAGGGTTAATCCAAGATTCTGTATGAGATACCGATTTAGCTTGCAATCTGTTTAATTATAGCAAGATCTCATTGTACGTGTATATATGCTATACCAAATGTCTAACATAACGAAGTACCCACTGACGCGTGATGCTTTGCAGGAGCAAGACGGCATTCCAAGCGTTAATTGGTCGATTCTCGAGGATCGCAGGTAATTAGATTTTCTAGGCATTAGTACGAGTAACAGACAAAGCTTCTCTGATTTAAAAGCGAGAGGAATAATTAGGAGTGAGCGTGTCTAAAATAAGCTGAGATATCTTCTTTTACATTCCACTACATTTAAATAATATCCTTTCGATGCCTTTTATTTTTATCTCTCTTCATAATCCCCTTACTTCGTTCTCTGAATGCTGATTCTTAATTCTGACACCAAACTACCGGTAGCACGATAAAATTTAATGTCATGTCAGCAATGTCGGAAAAGACTAGTCCCTGACAATTTACTGCATCTGGCCTTCATTCAAGCTGCTAAATTATGCCTTAGGCTTTATTTTAAAGGTTTCTAATATTCTCAAGTATTCCTTGTAATGAGATAAAATTATTAATAAATATTCTGTCACAATCTATAATTTCAAATAGGAACTTTCTAGTTATTCAAATTCTCTTTTCCTATTTTAGTGCAATTTTTATAAATACGAATGAGATAATTTAATTTCATTAAATCATGCCAACTCTTTGTTGGAAGCTATTTCATTATTTCGTTACCACAAAAGCTGTACCTCCACTGTAGATTTCGCGCAACGGTGAGCATCCCCTTTCCCTTCCCTTTTTCTCTATCTATCTCACTCTGAATAATAATTCAAACTCTCGCCATGGTGCTTCACGAAAGATGATGATAGAGCCCGTACGTCTTCATCCTCGAATAGTGTGGTTTGAAGACTTAAAAAATGAGTATGCAAGGTAGAAACTGGCTATAAATCACCTTGTCAAAGATTACGTTAAAGAGATATTTTTCTTTTTAATATTTATGAATATATACTGAATTTTTCTTACATATTCTATTCTTAAAGAATCAAATTTAAAAAATGATCCATTTCTGCAAATCACGTATCAAAAAAATTCAACAAAAACCCACAAATTAAATATGAAATTCTAAGTATTTTAACAACTTTGTCTGACTGTACGTTAAGCTGCACTACTGATTCTGGAACATCTTTCAATTAGCTGACTATATGTTGACCTGTTCTTCTTACTTCACACCGCCATCATTAACCTTGGTTTTTAGTCTCTTATGGACCTCCCCCCCACTTCATCGACTCTCTTTTAATCAAAAAGTAAAATGTATTAAAATTTTTTAATCAAAACACAATATTCCAATTAGGATTCAAATAATTATCCCAAAAATCAAACTTTTTTTTGGTTTTTAATTTTTAATACATCATCTTCATGAAGGAAAGAGATAATCGATGAGATTCGGGGGGGGGGAGAGACTCAAGACCAAGGTTAACAGCGGTGCGGTGAAGTTAAGTGGAACAGGTCAACATATACTCAGCCAATTGAAAGATGGTATAGAATCAGTAGTGCAGCTCAAAGTGCAGTCATCCAAAATCGTTAAAAAACTTGAAAGCTGCATATTTAATTTTTGGGTCTTTATTAAATTGTTTCTAGACATTCTTTGCAGAAATGAATCATTTTGATATACCTACCATTAATCATCAATTTGATGATCATTTAAGTAACGTTAAGTAGTATCGCGTTACTGGCGCTGCTCTCTTCCGGATCACTGTTATAACGGTTATAATACTTATATAGGTATACCTACTTAATTAGTGTTAATTGTCAGAGTATTAATTTAAATCTGACAATTCAAAATGGAATAACTTTCATTGCAGCAGAAATGAGATTATCGGCTCAAACAGTCAATTCGACTTTTCTATTTATGTCAACCTTATTTTAAATATATGTCATACCTTGACGGTTGAAGAAAATTGGATGGGTCATAAATATCAAGGAGGATGAAGGAAGATGCAAGAGATAGTTGGAGAAATGAGATCTTTGGACAAAGAGAGAGAGAAAGTGTGAGAGTGAGAAAGATCTCAGCTCCCGTAGGACACCACCCGTCAAATGAGCCAGAGGATGCAAATCAATCCCACGAGGTAGTGCTCCAAATTGTGCTCCTACGCTTGACTGCAACAATCCCTTTTCCAGCATCTACTTGAATTCACCCCTTGGGTATTTCAGAGTACATACCAGTCCAAGCTCGTAGACAGTGCTGACGATGTTTCTAAAATAACATGAAATTCCTTAAGAGATTATAGTACGTTTTTTATTAATCTTCGAGACACACATCTATTGGCCAAAAGCCGAGGTCTATAAAAAGGCAAAGTATAAAAAAGTATATAAGAATGTGAACCCGAGAACCATTTTACTGCTGCTTCGATAAGAAGCTACCTTGCTCACTAATAATGACCTGTCAGTGCCGTTCTATCCCTTAGGGGTCTTATTTCCCGATAGTTCTCTGCAATTATTATTGACAGATGTACTTTGGGAAAAGGATTCTACAGATTTTAACCTGATTGTTGAGTTGATTGATGAACTTGTCAGTATAATTATTTTTCTGATTAATATGATATAAAACGTCACATTCAATATTCATGAAGCAATATTTTTCAATAATTCCATACGTTAAATTAGTGTTTTTTTTAACAGTTACGTGAAATGAAAGATGCCTATAGCTGTTAACTTTCCTTCGAACACATCATCTCTTTTTAGAATTTATATGGTTAGAATTTATATAACTATTGGCTTTCTGATTATCGTATTACATGCTCCATAAAATATCCTTTATTGGTCCGACTGAGTTAATTGATAATTGAATGAAGAAAATGCCAATCGGGAAAGGGTCTCGAAATTGACCCTTAACGTTGAAAGTGGAAGGCCAGGAAGGAAGTTAGAGAAGGTACATACGACCGGAGATGACCGAAGTTGGTGAATTATTTGAACGAATCGATTGCCGAGTTGATGCTATATAATCCTGAGGTAGAATTTAATTGCGGCGTACGAGAGTATAAACAAGAACTTACACGTGTTCCGGGACAATGAATACTTTGTTATTCAACAAGGAATGAGGAGGTTCCAGATACAAAATTCTCGACCTATCCACGTCCTTTTCACATTGTCATTCGTCTTCTCTTCTATTTTCTGTCGTTTTCCCTCTGAGATCGTCTCAGACTCAAAAGAAAAGCTTTCCTGATCCGACATTCCTTAAGGGAGTGCTAAAGTCCACTGAAGGAAAAGTTGACCGTATTTCCAGCATGAATAATCTTATTTATTATTCAGGGAGTTTTTTATTTAACGACGTTACCTGTAAAAAAACCATTATTAGTCAGAAACTACTCCTTTCTAAATTTAATTATATATGTATTTCTACTTTAATTAAGAATATTCATTAGAAAATATTAAAAATAAGGGACTTATCAGTTCGCTCAAAGCGCCAGAGCTGTACAAATAAAAAGCAGATACGAAAACGTCGAATCCACCTTAAGCGATGCGATTGTATTCGAGTATTCATAGACATAAAGACATGATTATCAATGTATGTATTACATCCTATTGTATATATAGGTAGCCTCGAGGATATGAAATTGTTCATCGATGGAAAATATTAATTACTTAATGATACACGAGTAAACTTTCAAGCAGGCCTTAAAATCCTCTTCAACTACCTTTACTATAGTATCAACTGAAACATGCTATTTGCACATCCTCTTTGTTTCTATAAAGTTCATATCACATGCATGTTGATTAAATAAATTTACGTTCGCCATTCGGCAGCACTAAAGATAAATAATTAGTCATTTTCAAACGTTCATAATATGCATATATTATTGTTGATAATAATAATATAACAATAATAATAATAATAATAATAATAATAATAATAATAATAGGAATAGTAATATTATTGAGTGAGTGATTACATCTTTCTTACTTAGAAAAATTAACCAATAACTTTTATGACTTAATTTTGTTACAGATATGACCTGGAATCCGATTCACTCTATTCTGTCTCTTGGTATAAGGACAACGAATCTTTCTATACTTACAAGCCAAAATCGGACCCTAAACAGCACATCTACGTCGTAGAAGGTGTTAAAGTCGATGTAAGTGATTAAAGTATAAATTTATATCGAGAACTGCTGGATATTTTTGAATCATTGATATTAGTATTAATTTTAGTGTCAGTGTTAATATTAATATCGAGGTACTTCATTATGTAGCTTGATTAAGTTATAATTGGAATTTAATATAAAAGAGAAGATTCATATATTGATACATAGTACTAAATAGTGTATACTGAATAATACTAAATGATTTTATAATTATATTTGCAACTAAAAGGTACATCAATTTTAGACAATTTAATTTCTGTAATATGCAGAGGAATTGCATAGTTTACGATTTTCTATGCGGTAGTTAACAGAGGTCATGATAGTTTACACGATATGTTGGTACTATAGTATCGAACAACTTCCGACCTCGAATAGGTAGTATTTCAATCAAACCCATATGAAAACAGTAAAACACACATAAACCCAGTTTAAATCAATTTAAATCACAAAATGGGTGAAGAGCCAATATTAAACTTAATAGAGCCAATATTAAATAAGAATATTTATTCTTGACCTATGAAATAACTTTAGAATTCCCATGTTTTCAAACATAAATACATTGTTGAATTATTTTACCCATTTTTACCCAGATCAAGAGAACATTGAGAGTAATTTTACCTTGTTATGTAGAATGCTTAATATAAGTTTAATGCAAAAGTTCTAAATGCAAAAAAAGAAGAATAAACTTATAAAAGTGGAAATATCCTTTCAACGTGTTACGAAAGTACATATTCGAACGTAAGTAGTTAGAGTACAATATTTGTCAGACATGAGGTTGTCTTACCAATTCTTGTCTTCACGTGACGGTAATAATCAACCGTCTGTCTGACAGAACTTGAAACCACTCACTAGCATACTTTCTTAAGCCATTTGTGAGAGTTCATTTACGACTTTCTCGAACAAGTAGATATCTGACTTTCCTTGAACAGTTTTGTAAGTGAATTATTTCCAGCCACTGTAAAATATCCGCACTTATAATTTAACATGCTATCTTTCATACTTTTTTTTTACTATAGAATCGACTGTTGCTGATTATTTACGAAACAGAGTGGTTAAAAAAAGTTTATTTGATTTGAAGCAACGGCCTTCAAAAATTTTAACTGCTAAGGAATTAAAAATTAATTCAGATCGAGCTCTAGCTTCAATTTGAAACATGATAATAATCATTACATAGATTCAGCAAATACTCTGAAATTGATTACGATTTGCCAATAACTGGTCTTCAGATGTTAAAATTAAGTAAACCACTTGGAAATGCTTCTTCGAAAACAAGGTTACAGGATTCAAGTTCGAATCCTCTACCCATGGCTGGAACCTCGTTGAAGCATCGAATCTTCTGGTAAACGAGTTTACGCGAAATTGGTCGTTCGATCGCGCATGGAACGGTGGAAAAGACATGAGGAATTGTAGAGTGAGACTGATATCAGAGAATATTTTTCCAGCAAGCTAGAAAGGGAAGTTTTGCACGAAGCGCCTGGTCCGTATAAAATATTTCAATTTCTTCCTCGAGGGTTATATAGTTATAGAGAAGTATAATAAATCCGCATATTCAGAACAGTAAGAAAAAGTACAGACGGCTCTATCTAGTGCTACTACAGAATTTTGAGAACTGAATTCACTACTTCTTACTCTCCACTTACTTTCAGAAAATAATTATTTATTTTCTTCCAGTATAGAAATTGAACTCTACCTTTCATAAATCAAACTAGAAGTACTAGAAGTAACTTTTCTGCTTCTCATTTAATAACGAGTCCACATGATTTCCACTCTCTCGTTAAATCAATCAATGTAGATGGCCAATCCTTCTCTACCGGATGTCAACTTCCGCAATTCGAGACGTCATCTATGGCATGAGAGTCAGTTATCAGAAGCAACGACCATGTCCTTACGACTGTGGTACAGTAATATAATCTCGTTGTTTGTTTCCCTTTCGAGTAGGGTATTCAGAATTGTCTCTATTATTCTTAGTGAATAATATTTCCTTATTGCTGTTTCAATTTCAATTCCCTCGATGGGAGTGTCAAGCTGCCAATTGAACTATAACTGGAAATAAATATATTATATCTACATAATTAGATCCAGTATATATTTAATAAGTAATTGTAGTGTTAGATTTTTGGTCATAACAGAAGATAGAAAAGGGGGTGGGGAAGTGGGGTTAAGAATGGGGTTTGAAAGATGGTACGTTTAGCCCAATCTATATAAAGTACCCAACAGTTACTAAACTCAACCAAGTTTAAAGTTAATAGTGTAATTAAAATGCAATTAAAGAAAGATTCGTTTTTTCACGTGTTTGAAGAACAAAGTAATTACAGTGCAATTACTTTCTTTATCATATTGTCATTCTATTTGAAACAACGGACAATTAATTTCTCGTCAAGTTATTCATTAAAACTTTGACTATAGTTACTAAGTTTGAATTATGAGAACTTTTTAAGAGAGAAAAGTACACTAGTTGCCTTAGTATTATTTTTAGAATTAACTCTGAAATCCCATCGAGATCAAATCAACAACACTTGGCATCTACGAGCTATCGGAGGTCTTTCTTCCTCTAGCTTTGAAACTATTTCTTTCTCCTTCTACCTCATGAACTTTCCATCCAGTGGAAGTTCTTCGAGGCTCTCGAGGGTGAAACTTCCGGTAAAACGATGCCAGTAAACAATCTCAAGCGCTTTGAGGAAGTTACCGCGTGCTTATCTTTTGCTGAACTTTTTTCACTTTCTCGTAGATGAAGTCGCATCGAGCAAAGTCTGTTAATTCCAAGAGGACTGATTCTTTCTATTGACTTTCCTTTTTTACTTTACTTGCTTTTTCAAAGGCGAAAGTCATTTGAACCCAGTAGCTCAGTGCTAGAAATTTAACTGACGCTACTGCAAGTAAATATAACTTTCTAAGAAGTCAGACCGAAACAACATAGTTTAAAGATCAAAGTTTAAAGCTCAAAGTTTACATGAAATATCTGCTTTCCATGTTACGAAATTACTTTTAGTTCCAATTTATAACCTTTAAACTTCCACAATTTGAAATCAGAATAAGATTTAAGAATGTGAATAGATTAATTTTCAATTTGAAAGATTCCATATAATAAAAATATTTTTTGCATGATTTTCAAAAGTATTTGCATCCTTCCTTCAGCTAAGGAAAAGAAAAGGAATGCTACTTTTGTACTTCCAGCCTTTGAAGAAATTGATTCTCATTTCAAAGGACAGTTTTTATTTTCTTCTACTTAATACAATCTAGTATTGCAAAGCATTTGCTTTAGAAATGAAATAAAGGTCTAAATAAATCCAGACAATCTGGGTTTCGATCGTGACAGAGGACACGTAAAGCAATGAGACACTCCTGAGTAGAAAAGAAGGGTCTTGAAGAATGGAAAAAGGGTAACGGAAGAACTATTCTTCCAAGTGGAAAGCCTTGCGGCAAAGTAAATGGATTATCAGCATCGCGATTCCATCTATTCTGAGTATTGCAGCTTCTCTTTCTACGTTTTCGTATTCAGTTTGCCATAAAGTACCTGCAATACACAGGCTCTCGACATAAACTAAATTCGAATCGAGTCTTGTCAGACATCTCAGGGACGAGAGCCAGCTCGAGCAAACGAAATTCTGGCCAAATATCTGCTCTTCAGGATTTGCGACCCTCTGGCAATTCCCTATTGGTGATCGGTTCGATTATTTTCTCAGGGAAAGTATCTGCGACTGCATAAAATTAAATTATTGTTATGTCCCGAGAGAATGGCATACACCATTTATTTAAATAATTAAGAGAAGTTCCTCGTTTTAGAGTAGAACGGAAGGTTCGACAACAGGGATGAAGACAATCAATCAGTTGTTAGAAAAAAATATGCACAATTATAATAATAAAATATGCATGGGTTTATTCAAATGGAATTTACATAAACTTGGCCTTGGTCAAAAAGGAATTGAGTTGAATTAGAAATAAGGAAGATTTGAAGTTTAAAGAAGATTGTCGAAACTGTAGAGTGTCTCCTTATCCTCAGTCCGCCCTTTAAAGAAAGAGATTCATGAGATATTGAGTCGTAAGGTTTAGAAAAAAAGAGGAATTTTTAAGAATTTTCGGTAACCTTTGTTTCTTGATGTTTGTTACTTGAATCAAATGTTGGTCGTCAGGTTTGATAGGTGTACCAGAAACTGCGAAGATGAGGTGATGATTCCTTGTCTTTCACTGGAGTCAAATCACTTGGGACAACCTTATACTTGGTGGATTTTGAAAGTTTAAACCTTGAGGATGATTTCAGATTTTGGGTATCTGACTTCCGCACTAAGTGACTGTTGACTGAGTGTTAAGGGCGTTGGATAAACCGGACTTTGAAATTTTTTGAGTACCTCCAATGAAGAATACGGCCCTGTCCCCATATTTATTTTCGGAAGTATATTGTAGGATAAATAAACAAGACTCACCAAGTCTTCGGGGTCTGATGGAATCTTAGAATCCATCTAATGAAAAATATATCGCGTTGAAATGTGAACACTAAGCTGACAAATTTCGCGAGAAAGGGATGGCGGGTGTCAAACATTTGACCAATCATATTATCGGACACAATACCGACACTAAATGAATAAAACGCGATGTACGGAGTCCTTCCGAAAACAAAAATTTGCATTTATGAAGCAATTTTTACGATCAATTGCGAAACGAAGCTGTAAAATACTTTCAACTTTTTTGAGAACTTGGACGATGGAAAATGACAGATAATTAGTAATCGGGAGCAGGAGAAACCGATTTAGCAGCGCGCTCTCGAGGCGGTAGCGGTCACTTCTTGAACAAAAAGTGACTTCCCCTGCCCCCGCTTCCTCATCATGTCATTTTCTGTCGACCAAGTTCTCAAAAAAGTTGGAAGTATTTTACAGCTTCGTTTCGCAATTGATCGTAAAAATTGCTTCATAAATGCAAATTTTTGTTTTCGGAAGGACTCCGTACATCGCGTTTTTTTCATTTAGTGTCGGTATTGTGTCCGATAAATATGATTGAAGTCAAGTGTTTGACACTCGCCAAAAAAATTTCAAAGTCCGGTTTATCCGACGCCCTCAACGGGCCAATATTGCGCTTGGTCCGGAGTTAGAGTTTCGATGATCTTATTGCTAACTAACTGGTCACTCACTACTGGTCGTGTCATTCACATTTCCATATTTGGTATGAGATAGGAATTGCAGAAGGGGAGAAATGGACTATTACGTGGTCATAACATATGATTTCATTGTGTTGTAGCTAATACATGTAAGATTTGATTCTTAGTGATTTTCCGTGGCAGATTTCGGACAACTTGAATCATGACGAAAGAATATTGAATAAGAGTATGGATATGTACAGAGAATCTAAAGGTCGGAGTTTTGTACAAGAGTTATGTGATGCGAAGTTCAAAGGTTAGGTGATAAAACTATGCGTAGAGCTAAAACTGATCAAGGCCGTTGAACGCTTATGAAAGCTTTACATAAGTATATTTTACAGAAAATATGATGTTTGATTTATCAATTATAATGTGTGATGATTACGTTAATTGTTTACAGATTATAGAATAATTGTAGATGTCGCAAAATGTGACAAAGTACTATGGTAGCTAAATAATTATAATTAGTGACCTTGAAGATTATAATGAATGTTAATTATGTAATTGTTTATGGATTTATTAATTAATGCGAACGTCGCGGGACATGGCATTATTCACGAATGACATTATAACATAGCAGAAGTGGCATTTATTTTCATAGGGGTAAAATGATCCCAGTGGAATCGTAATACGATACTTGAAAAATATGGCTCTATTCCTATTTTCATGTGTGAAAGTAAATTCTTGTTTTCTTTTTCTGTTATAGATTACACATTCTAATCACCAACAAGTTCACCTCAGGCACATAGAACTTCATTCAGCAGGAAAGTATAAGTGCGAAGTTAGTGCAGAAACCCCGACGTTCAAAACAACAGAAAAGGAGGCATTCATGGAGGTTGTAGGTTAGTTGACTTACACTATAATTATTATCAGGAAAGCCCAGCAAAAAAAAAAAAATATATATATATATATATATATATATATATATATATAACAATGCTGAGACGGGTGTTATTCCCCACACTCGGCGCGGCTTGGGTCTAAGCTGCCGAGGCTCCGTGTTAATAAATATTTAAACAAAACTTATTAAATATTGGGCGCCAGCTAGTTTCTAATAAACTAGCAAAGAGACTCTATTTTTGATACTTGCAGTTCGATTTTGTCGAATATTCCTCAATACAATAAATTCCTTGGTACAATTCTTTTACAATAATTCACTCTTGCGAATAATCCAATATTCAAACGTACAATTTTCAATCTCAGCGAACTACCTCCGGAAACCGACTCTTCATCGATGTTACAAAACCTTTCCTTCCTTATGCTAAGAAGTACGACGAAAGAGTAATCAGGCTCTACCAACTCCTATGGACGATCTTGCAGAAGGATACACAGATTCTAACAAACACATACAAATGGAAGTTGAATGTGTCACTGTCCGATGGCGCACCAATCGACCCTCCCCGCACTTCACATTTATCACCATAGTCAGCGATTCTCTCCCTTCATCTGCCGTAAAGTCCTATCGCTCTCTTTCTACCACCAATTCATGATTGTAATTTGTTATCATTGCTCTGTTATTGCAAATTATGTCAATTTTAAAAACTTTTTTTGATAATAAATAAAGTTTATAAAGTTTGCTATTTGCAAAAAGCAAACATGAATACATGCAGGATGAATGATTAATTATTTTTATACTAATCATTATAATATAATATTGTAATAATTATTATAAAAATAATTAATCATCTTCCGTGTATTTTTATTTGCTTTTTTCTCGGTTTTTTTTAACTAAATTGAATTAAATAAAAATTTTAAAAATTGATTACCTATAGCTATAGCTATATATAGTTACACTGGAGCTTTCTGTGTCACCGTCCGATGAGGCTGCTGATTCTTCAAATTCTATCATTGAGTTGGTAGAGTCCGAGAGTGATCGCTCCGAGATTTCCGCTCGGTCGCAATTTCGTCAAATAGTCATTGCGCAAGCTCGCTCCGGCCGGAGACCACTACGCATGTTCTGTCAATCAACGCGAGATCTACGATATCGACAAATTCATATATTGTATTAAATATTCCCGCCTTGACGTCCACAGCGAAACTTATGGAAATTTACTATTGAAAAGTAACTCCCCGTCACAATACATTAAAGCATGTGAGAGAAATGATTTTAACCTTAGCGTAGAAGACAGCGTCTTCTGCACAAAATATTTTATTTGTTTATTTACGAGTAAATATTAAAATTAAATAAATAAATAAATATTAAATATTAAACCACTATTCAGTTGTGAAGAAAAATATGTAATAAAAAGTTGAATCGTAACTAATGAAGATTGACTCAACTTGTCAATCAATCTTTATCGTTATTAAATTCATGAGTCAGAAAATTTTAGTGACTTCTTTACCCTATACTTCAGTTCGTTTTACGATGCACTTACTCTCGAAATTTTGGCTCAATTATCGTTGAGGTTGAAACCATCGTACACCTAGAACGTAGAAGTGCGATAAATATTACGACATCGTAAGTTTTATGTCATTTTAGATCGTCGTCGATTCCGTCCAGTTAAAAGCTTTTCGTCACCTTTGCCCGACTATATTATAAATCATTTAGGGTTTTTAATATTCTCTAATACTGATTAAATTTAAAAATGCAGAATTCGGAATATTTTTCATAAGGAATCGAGCTGCAAGACAAAAGATTTTATACTTTTGGTTCTGTTGGATCGATTCTCACCTGGAATATATTTATATATGCGCATGTAACTATGACCTTTACGAAAGGTTTGACCACTAGATTCACGTTACTGAAACAAATTACATGCACTTGAATCAGAGAAAATATCGCTAACTTAACTTCGCGACAGATTTTGCAAATGGAACTCCATCTCGTCCGACCTAATCCTTTCGCAGACAGCCCGCGTAATTTTATTTCCTTTTTATACACGATAACTTCGCTCCTTCTAACTTATACGTTACACGCCTCAACGAATAGCAGGTTTTGCTCAACTGAAAGGAGTATAATTTATAACTTCCGCACATGAATATTTCACAGAAAATCAAGAAGTTGTTACCCTGAAACTCGCAAAAGTTTGTAAAACACAAAATCCTATTTATTCTTACTCCCAGTACATAATAAGCCAATTTAATATTTATTATTCACTGATCAAGCACTTTTTTTTATTACTTTTCTTTCTCTGGAAATTATTTTCTGCGAAAGTAAGGATTTTTTAGTACACCTCTGTTCTAAGAGCATATTTAAGTGTTCAATATGACCCCAAATTATTTTTTACCGCATTTTTATCTACCTTTTTAGTTGAAAAAAAAAAAACATAAGAAAGATATTATCTATGAAGATTTTAATAAAATTATGTATTAATTCTCCAAATTTATTAATGAAAAGGATGAAAAATATCTTAAAATCATAATGATAGAAATCAGATTAAGATTAATTTAGATCAATTGCTAATTAAAATTTGAAATTAATTACATCTTTTATCATTGAACGCTACATTTTCTGATTACAGTCTTACCTCAAGAAGGGCCAATGATTACTGGCCAAGAAAATATATATGCAAGTGGAGATATTCTCTCACTGAATTGCACTAGTGGAAGATCCTATCCTCAAAGCCTTTTGAGGTGGTTCATCAATGGTATTCAGGTAAGCATCTTGTCAAACTACAATATTTCAGAAGATGCTTTTAGCTTTATTTAATTTTTATTTATATTCTCTTAATGCATTAAAAATAAAATAAAAATATTCCTTAGATAAACTTTCTCATAAATAACATTTTTTTGAAAGTATCGCTGTCTAACAGTACAAAAGTTCGTAATTTTTCACGCTCAAAGTATTCCTTTCTTAGACAAATTCAGTGAATTGGAAAATTATAATGACATACGCGAGTATCGGCGAAGTTGGATTCCCTGATAGCAATTGTGAAAAGATGACTTGCAGAATTTCAAATAGCTTAAAACTAACGAAGAAACTTGAACAAGTTTCTGTACTATTCTTCTATATATACATAAGATCTTATTGCTTCTAAAAGTCATTATTATGCGCCCAGAGTCTATTAACAATTTTTAATACGTAAGAATAAAGTAGAACGACTAATAAATGATTTATTGATGCATTTCTTTAAGATTTGAAGATTGAATTTGAATGAAGAAAATAACGATAGACTGTCATTAAGAAAATGAAGACGACGCTATGATTACGAGGAGCGAACATCGTTAAACTCAAAGCAAGCTGCAGTTTAGCTCGAGTAGTTGATGAGCCAAAGCTTCAATTAACGTTTAAACTGAAACACGTTTGCCTTTTAAAACTCTACACTCTAAAAAAAATTCTATCGGAAATGACGTTCCTTTCAAAATGCATCCTTTGAAATTAAGCAGATTTCTTTTAACTGTCGACGGAATTGTTTCACCGTTAAAAAACTCATCTGTTAAGTGCAAAACGAAAATAGTTTTACCGATAAACGATTTCTTTTGACTATGAAAAGAAATCCTTTAACTATTAAAGAATAGCATTTGTAGGCTAGTGGACGAAGTGCGCCTACGCATGAGTGATTGTACATTGTTTTAGTTTAGTGTAAGAATTTTGAAACGACAATCCTTTAACTGTTAAAGGGTTTCCTCTCATGCTAATTTTGAATTGAAAATTCTTTAAAAGTAAAAGGAATCGCTTGACAACCAATAGATTGTTTTTAGAGTGTACACTTTTAGCTTCTTTATTTAGGCCTTGTGATCAACTGAAAACTGAAGATTAACTCGATTATTATGTAATATGTAGAAGATTGTAATTGGCATTTAATAAAATGGCAAGGAAAGGATCAATATTGGGGTTTAAAAATATTAGTAACCTTTAGAAATGCTTAACAAGTATTATGTGAAAGGTTAAAACAGAGACACGATATTAAATAATTTATGTAATTCTTGACAATCAGTGCTTTCCATTATTCTCTATTATTGAAGGGACAGAAAAATTATCAAAGTAATAACCTTTCAGAGTATTTTAAATGCAAACCCCAAAGCCCTTTTTCATGAATGTTATACTTTATAGAAAATTAATTTTTTTGTTTTAGATTGCACCAGATTCTGAAACAATAATACCACAACATGGGCTGTACACTGTAATATCGAGTTTACGACTCGAAGTTGGACCACACCATCTTGCTAGCGGTCAGATCAAAATCAGGTAAAAAATTTCTTAGTGGCTATAGATTTAATCTATTTTAAAACCCAGACAGAATTAATAATTTACGACTCTTTCCGCTCAGGCTTGATTAAAATTTTATAAATAGTAACAATGTGAATTTTTAATGTATTGAATGTATTGAAATGTATGTTTGACGCTCGTGCGTCAAACTTCACACTCGCCAAAATAACCTCCTTTATGCCCTTGATGCACAATATACTATTGTGTTAAACTTGATTTATAACAATATGTTGTGGAACATTTTAATGATGATTTTATGCTACTAAATTTCAATGCTTCTTTAATGATTTTCATACATTGAATCTAAAAGTATCTTCTGTACAGATCAAAGTGTCTCAGCATCATCATCTCTTACACATGCATTTGTTAAAATCCTCTCAATTATTTCTCTTCATTCTAATTTAAAGAAAAACATATTTTTATTCTAAAAAATTACGAAATAATATTTTATTATGTGTTATTTATAAAAATTATCACGTTTTACCCAATATCCGCAGAGGTTTTCAAATTTAAATGAATATTTAAATATCCAACTTAAATTTAAACGTGTCTTTTAATGTTTCAGATGTGAATCTGCACTCCAGGCAAGTCAAGTGAAGGAACCTTTAATAGATCTACGCGACACCGAAATTTTTGGTAAGTCCTCGAAATTAATGAACATTCTACAGTTGAATTTTCCGAGATTTGAAACCTTAGTCTAGTGTAAGTGAAAAATGTCTCTGAAATTCTCAGGAAGTGAAAAGTATTCTATGAAATTCTAGCTCAAAGGAAGTCTTGCGTCAGCGAAGACAGGACTGGGTTAAGATTTACCTTCCAAGTGAAATTCTCCCTTAAGAGACTCGGTGATACTTTTCATAAAATTTCTACTTCAGGATTTTGCAATTTCTGGAAAATATTTCTTAGAACTTTCCTTGATCACGTACAAACTTGCTCACACTTTTAAGCTTCGAAATGCATCTTACTTTTAATTATACTTAAAATACTTTTCCTTGTTGATCTCATTTTATTGTTAAACAATAATGAATAACGGCTCCTCTGTTTAATTCAAGCAATGCCTTTCGGTAGGAGGTAATTAGATTGTTAAGTTGCACATGTCTGAATTTAATGACAGTACACTCTAACGAGAGGAATAATGACTTTCGCGCGAAATCGATCCGCTGTAACCGCGCAGAATTAACAATCGGTCGGAAACCCAGCGTACCACTTAAGCAAATTAACGGACTTTATGGATTTGCAAGTCCATAAAATTAGCCCGACACACCCCTAGACTCACTCTTTCTCTCCCGAGACGCCCGACAGGGTGGCGCAGAAATTAAAACAATAATTTACAACTACTTCTACCTACTCTGGTCCGCGTTGCCCCCCTCCCCCCTTCTCATTACCACCTTTACGTTCGTTGCTGCCGTTTAATTGCGAATTAAATTAGCCCCTTTACTTTCCGTGTAAAGCCATCTCATAGTGTAAGTGGAAAATGTTACACATTAACTATCCAAATATATAAAAACAATCAACTCATAACTGTCCGCAGAGTACGCAAAAAACTGTCGTTAGCTTCTGAAGCCTTTTTATAAGATAAAAGAGCTTTATGTGAACGCGGAAGCCCAAAAAGATATTATTATTTTAAAATTCAAATATAAACAGTACGTATGCAAAGTATACACAGCAAAAAAAATATTTACTCAATATTAAATGCATTGCATTCTCGTTCTCGTTTAGTATATTATTCGAAATTACGAAAAAGAATAAAAATGTATGGAATATTTGTATGAGTCTCAATGTGATATTTACTTAGGCTGAGTAAACAGATTATTAATTTACCTATTGAAATTTATAACATTTACGAAAATCATCAATATTTCAATACTTTGTCAATTTGAACAAGTTACAAATGATTAGAATTGGAAATTAAATATGTTTTTATTAAGGGTTTAAAAACTTATTTGAAAGCCTATTCCACAATATAATTACATGCATGTTTTATTAGTATTACAATAAAACTTAGAAATGATGATCCAAAATTTAAAACATTATTTGAATTTTAAGCACTTTTAAAAAAAAGTATCGGAAACGAAAATTACTGTTTGAAAGAAGGAGGGTAGTCTCTGAACACCATTTCGCTCAAAATTGACCGGTAATTAATTTTTTATACCTTTTTTCCTTTCACCAAACAAACGTATATATAATTTTAGGAAAATATCCTTTTTAAAACTGAACATATAAAAACTCAGAACCATGTGTGAACTAATTTATTAATATGTTCGATAAATTCATAAATGCACGGAGAGAAATAGATATTAACTGTTAATATCTGAATATTAAATCGTAATAAATCTGTTATTAATCTATGGGACGACTGTCTAGATATTTTTAGATTTAATATCCGAGATATTAAATTTAAATATCTAAGATATTAAAATTAGAAGGAGAAATTCAAAAACCTATAACATCTTGGATATTAATGTTAAATACCCTTGGTGTTACATTTAAAAATCTCATATATTAAAGTGAAATATCCAAGGTGATAAAATGAATTATCTAGAAAACAATTGTTTATTACATAAAATTTTAAACAGTAATAGCTTATATATTTTAAATAACTATCTATGGTACTAGGATTTGTTTATAATTATATTCTTAATTTAAAACCCATATAGCACAAAAGTTTTCATGAAAATTCCTGGAATATTCCAATGGAAGGTTCGAAACATTCCGAAAAATCTTCCAGGAATGTTTCCGGAAGTAAATAAATGTCCGCATAATAGGGAACATTTCCAAGGAAGGTGCAGGGAATTTTCCTAAGAAATTTTCAGGGAAAAATTGTGTTATAAAATTTCTGGGAATATTGGGTGGAAACTTTCCCGGAACACTGAGAAAACGAACCGTTAACCGAGCGACTTTTTCGCTCGGTTAAAGACATATTATTTAAAAATAACAGAGTAATGGTTATAAACAGCCGAGCTAGAACGGTTAAATACAACAGAGACTTGGTTAAATTTTACCACGTAGTTTTCAGGTGCTATATTAACAGTCTTACTTGGCTATTTTCAGCAGAATCTTGGTTATATTTAACAACTTTGTTTTCTCAGTGAAGGTGCTAATTTTGTAATTAATATACTAATTAAAATAAAGCGATCTCAATTTTACCAAAACAGTTTAAACTAAACTTGACCTTCCAGAAAATTTTCCATCCAATATTCTTTGAAATTTTATAACACAATTTTACATGAAAATTCTTTGCGAACATTTCCTAAACCTTCCTTGGGAACGTTCCTTGTTATGCGGACATTTATTTACTTTCGGAAACCTTCCTGAAACATTTTTCGGAATGTTCCGAACCTTCCATTGGAATATTCCAGGAATTTTCATGGAAACTTTTTTGCTATACAGGGATGAATCAATTTGACTTTCTAAACAATATAATTTCAATTAAAATGAATAAAATAATTCATTTTGGTCGACATTACATTGATAGGTCAGTCAAAATCATTAATTCAGATTAAGAGTACAATATACACAGAAATAATAAATAAATAAAAATTAATTTTATAAAAAGTAGTGAACAATTCAAAATTTTTAGTGAAAATTAAAATACAATGTTTTTTAAATCATAATTGGTCAAAATTTGGCGCGCGATTGAAAATGAAATGGCCGGCTCGGATACAAGTTTAATAACTCAGATTTTAAATTTTAATATCTAAAATTATAAGAACATTAATATCTTTTGTTATTAACACGTAATATCTCTAAAAAGTAGATATATTACGCTACAATAATTAGACATTATGTGATAATATTCAGATTTTTAATGTCTAGTTCTTAATATCCAGTTTTCTTCGTGTGTCAATTGCAGTACCAGAGTATATTATAAAAAAAAGAACTTTTCGAATTTCAGATTTTAGAGTACAATAAATTATTTCCAATATGAGGTAGCGAAAAATTCATTTTGAACTTGAAGAGATGTAAATTTACAAAGCATACATCGCAAACTATATGTTGAACAATAAACGCCTAGTGAATAGTCTCGTTATTCATCATTGCACCTAAATGGACTATGATAAAATGATTAACGGTACAGCATCACGATAAACAAATCTCTAGCTGTAGGATTATCAAAATATTTTAGGGTAAATATTCCAATTCGCGTCCATGTCCCAATTTGCGTCCTAACCGAATGAATTATTTTACTTTTACTTATAAAATAGTATTATTGATTAACTTATAAACTTATTAACTTATAAAATAATATCTTTACTTTCATCCGTAACGATTTAAATTAAATCGAAGGTGATAAACATTTGATTTTCTGCTTTCGAATCAGATGTAATCCTTACGTGGACGCAAATTGGGACATTTATTATTACCATGTGAAATTAGTTTGTTCCAGTTTTTAACTGATTCAAAATAAAAATGAAGAGCAAAACTATTAATATTTGATTATTGATTATCATTGATTATCGATTATTAGATAAAAATTCACGTATATTATTTGTAGAAAATAAAAACTGGGTTTAAGTATTGCAATTCATATTTACATTCAGCATACATATTCAGATCAACTTCATTTAAGCTCTTTATTAATTTTTCGTAAGAAAAACTCTCTTTATTTTCTTGATATATAGATTCATGCGTGGAAACAGCGGTTTATTTATTATTATTTATAGTTTCAAGCTTTTCACTTGGAAGTTTTCATTCATTTTCATAACCGATTTTTAAATTCAATTTGAAACATGATGTACATATTAAAATAAATACATCTCTTAATTTTTTTTTAAATAGAGTAGTGGGACTAATATGAGAAAATCTCTGATAAGCACAAGATTTCTATTGAATTCTACCTACAGAATATTCGTAACTTCTCTTTCAATAGTATCCTGTTTTCAATTTAATAATTAAATAATTTAAAACACTGTGAAATGTTCGCAATCTATTACAAAAAGTATGGTATTTATGATATACTCTCTTTCAATGGTATCATGTTTTCAATTTAATAATCAAATAATTTGAAACACTGTGAAATGTTCGCGATCTATTACAAAAGGTATGGTATTTATGATATAGGATTCAATAGAAAGAGTGCTTTTGGTTCATCTCTTTTGCTTCATTGTAAATTTTGGTATGTATAATACTTTATTTTCTCTGTGAAATTGAAAGTTTATTTCCAATTATTACAACCAAAAAAAAAAAACTAATTAGAACAAGCAAAAAAAGTAATATTGAAAAAATGTGTTCTTGTTAGCGAAGCCAATGAGAAAATCTGGAAGAAGATGGGTAAGAAGCCGATACGACTAATAGGTGAAATCCATAGAAACAGGAAAAAGCGCAGGGAGGTAAACCGGAAGAGCTGTGGAGCGACTGAAAGAAATTGCTCTTAACGATCTTCGATTTTCTCGTTAGAACGAATCGTTCGTGGAACGCCTCTTGCATTTACCGTATAACTTGAACTGTTCGTTTTTTTCTGTAACCAGGTTTCTCCAACTTTCTCAGTTGAACTATCAGAATAACTTAAACGAGAAATAAAACTTGTAATATGATTATGGGGCCATCACATAATAATAGAAGTATAATAATATAATATAATACATTTACGTCAAATTAACGCAAGTTAAATAGATCTTCAATAATCTTTAACAAAATTGAGGAAAATGTAATTTTAAATTAGTTATACTCGCATGTATTGTAATAATCCTTACTGTGATATTCTTCTAGCTTCTTTATATAACAAATTTATAATTAAAAATTCAATTAATTATTTCGATTGCAACAGAATTGAGGATTATCACATAGAAATTTCTAAATTAGCTGGGGTTAATGAATTCCGATATGAATTTTAATGAACCCATTAACAAATGTAATTTGAACCCATATTTTACGATATTAATAAATCAGAAATAATTCAATTAAGTATGACTACTCATATTCAATTTGACAACTCATCTGAGTAATCTTTCATTATAAAATATTTCTGCGATATTAATACTTTCGAAAATGAGGCACTTAATAAATGTTCATGGACGCTTTCATCTGAATGAATCGAAAATAAGGAGGATATTTTTACTCTTTTGATATTTTCAGTACTCATCGTACAAAGTTCCGCTTCTACAATCCCTCTCACCTTCAACTTATATTTTTTGTTTCAGTTCAAGGTCACGCCAACTTATATTCTCCTTCTTTGTCACTCTTAACAATAATGCTTCTGTTGCGACAACATCTGGTGCATTGAATTCAAGAAAATGAATTTCCTCATTGATTACATATTTATATGTATTTTCCCTAAAAGAGCCAATGGAAGGAGTGCCAGAGATGGAGCAAAGAAAAGGAAGAAGAGGGAAGAGACATACGTTTCGTGACAAAAGACAATCATAGACTACATTTAAATGCGTTTCCCTTAGAGAAACCGTAACCATCGATATAAGCTAAGTACACCCTGAATTGATAATTCAATTAAATTTAGTTGAAACGTCGGCTGTAAAAACGTTGCATGTTGGCTAATTTCGTGAGCTCGACCTTATTTTGAATATTTTCATGCGGGTCTAAGTTTTCCTTCTCACCACGGTGGCACCTTGATCGCTCTAAATATTTATAATTTAAAAACACAATTTGTTTCACTGCTTGAATGCTGTCACAACAAAATGTAGCTATTTACACAGAGACAAATAGATATTAACTATTAATATCTGGATATTAAATCGTAATAAATCTGTTATTTAACTATGGGACGACTATCTAGATATTTAGATTTAATATCCGAGATATTAAATTTAACCCGTTTACTGTAGGGGGTGGTCGATTCGACCCAGGCCGAAATTTCAAACCGCTGCGAGTTTATATGTTTATTGATAATTATGTAATTAATAATTTTAAAAAACCTAGATTGAAAAATTGTACCGTAAAGTAGAAGGCTTAAACATGAACCATGAAAATAATTTTTAAAAAGTCGGGCCCACGAAATTAGCCAATATGCAACGTTTTTACAGCCGACGCTTCATATCAGTTATAGTTAACTAGAAATCTCCAAAGGTTTGCAAGTAATTTTGTTTTATAGGTTTCTCAAATTAGCCGGTCTAAAAGATCGTGGAATAGTATAAGAAAATTCCACCTATAATACGGTTATATTCTTTTCCTTATTAAAAAATATCTAAACATATTAGTTTATACAAATTTATATATTATAAAGTACATTTTATTACTTGAGTTATCAAATATTTTGAAAGTTCAGAAAAATTCAATTGTTACCTATTTGTTCCCATTCTCAATAAAATTATCTGCAGTCCCTCCTTAAGCGAAATCGGTAAAATTAGCTCATGCCGCAGAAGCCCACAAAGTTTTCCATTAATTTCACACGGAGAAAAGCAATTTTTTGCCTGTCTGTAATTTTAACGGGATTAATGTAAGCGTTCTAATAGAGTTCTCTGTTTAGGAATTTTCAAGGAATAAAAATCAATCATATTTTAAATTCCCTGCTAGAAGTAAAAAGATAGAAAGAGATAGAGGTGATTGAAAGAGATAGAAACGAGTTGAGATTGACAAGGAGATAGAAAGAGGTAGATGGGGTAGGCAAGAGATACAAAGGGAGAAAGTGAGGATTGAAAGAAGTAAGAACAATTTTGAGTAATGAGATAGAAAGACATAATCTGCAATAGGCGAGCGATAGATAGAGATAGAGAAGTGCGGATTCAAAGAGATAGGCATAGATATGAATTGAGATGGAAATAGAAAGAGATAGATGGGGATAGGCAGGAGATTAAAAGGGATAGAAAAACGGGGATTAAAAGAGATAAGAGCAAGTTTTGATTGACGAGAAGATACAAAGGTATAGACGAGAATAGGAGAGAGATAGGAATGAATAATGAAGTGGGGATTGAAAGAAACAGGAGTGAATGAAGATTGGCAGGGAGATAAAAAGGGATAGACAATAAAAGGCGAGAGATAGGAAGGAATAGAGAAGAGGGGATTGAAAGAGATAGGAGCGAATTGAGATGGAAATGGGGATAGAAAGAAATACACAGGACTAGGCGAAAGGTAAAAAGGAATATAGGAGTGGGGATTGATAGAGGTGAGAGCGAATTGTGATTGATAAGGAGATAGAAAGAGATAGACAGGAATAGGCGAGAGATAGAAAGGGATAGAGAAGTGAGGATTGAAAGAGATAGGAACTATTTTAATTCAGTTGGAGATAGAAAGAGATAGACTAGAATAGGCGAGAGATAGAGATAGGGAAATGCGGATGGAAAAAGATAGACGTGAAGAAGTGAGAATTGAAAGAGATAGAGCAAACGATGATTGAAAAGGAGATAGAAAGAGATAGACGGGGATAGACAATAGGTTGAAAGAGTTAGAAAAGTGGGGATTGGAAGAGATAGACGTGAATGTGGATAGGCAAAAGATAGAAAGGAATGGAAAAGAGGAGATTCAAAGAGATAGGCGTGGATGTGGATTAATATGGAGATAGAAAGAGATGGACGGGTATAGGCGGGAAGTAGAAGTGGATAAACAATATTTATCCCTTTCTGTCTTAGAGATCGAAGGATATAGAAAGGGATAGGATTTCTACCTCTTTACTTCCAGCAGGGATATCTTACAATAAGTAACTTCGTGGTTCTGCGACCCGCGTTAAGATGAATCGATTTCCCTCAAAATGGAGTTAATTTTTTTGGAATAACATCTTTCAATGTAAGGAATTAAAAAGGAAAATGCAATTGGATTTTTCTATTAAAAATTCGGTAAAGGAATTAGAAAATGATTTATGTATATAGGTATAAGTAAGAAAAAATTAAATCTTGCCCTGCACAACGGAACTCAAAAATGGGCGCAGCATCCTCCTTATTGTAAATTTACCAGCGATAGAATTATCTGTAAATAGCCGCGTCGCTTTTGATGAAACGAATATCGAAAAGTGTACGTAATAACTAAATAATCTTCGAAGAAGTTAAAGTACCAAGGTCTAATTGATAACGGGTGAACTTTTGGAAAGTTATTTGTTGTCTACTCGCATTTCGTGCAAACTAAGACGTAAATGTTTGCAGGAAATTGCGAATCAGCATAGTGTCCTGGAGGCATCTTTTCGTTCTGCTGCAAATAAGCTTCCATACTAATCATAAGTTTTAATTGGCACACGTGTCTCAGCAAAACTTAGGAAACTTGAAATTCTTGTTTCATGTAAAGGTGAGCAAAACGAGATTTATAGTTTAGTTTGTTGCCCTTTTTAGTTTTATCGATGAGAAACGTTATATCAGTGCAGTGAATTAAATCCTTACTGTAACGATGCTGCTGAAATAAGTAAGCTCATAATTAACTGCGAATTAGTAAATGTAAAATGTAAATATAATTATTGTTTATGACTATGTCACTGTTTATGTACATAAATATTTCTCGCTACCTTAACAAGGCAGCCGATTGTTGTTAAAGTATATAGGTACAATTAATTGTGTTCATGTATTTGAATACCACGATCAAAGAATAATGGTACCTTTTATAATTGTGCTCCTGTTGTATATAATATATAATGTTTTGAAATTATACAATGTAGTAATTATTGCTTTATTATCGATTAAATTGCTCAACAATTCTAATGATATATTATTTGATTGATAGGAAATTTTGTTCAGAAAATCAGGTTGTTTATTTCACTGTAAGCAGCTTATCTTGTTTTCTTACTACTATAAATCTTGTAAACGGTATTCAAAAATATTTCTATTTGACTATCACAATTTGCAAAAAGAAGCTTCATTGTATAATTTTAGAATAATTCTGTAAAATAAGACATGTGAGACACGAAACTTGTTAACAATGCACTGTAAAATATTATTTTGTTATCCAAACCTATTTCCAAGTCTATCAAGCCTCAAGAATAACTTTTAATGAAAGAAAAACTATTTGAAGAGCAATGAAAAAATTAAAAATGCATTATTGTCAAATTAATTAGTTGCCAATATTATTCGCTACTTTGAAAAATTTTTAATTAATATTTTTAGAAAAAAGAAGAAAGTTTTTAAATTCTAAACACTTTCTACGATATATATGAAGGAGAGAGGGTAAAAAAAGGAAGGAATTTCAAATGAAAGAAGGGGAATGAATGAAAGAGGAAAAGGAAGAGATTTTCTAAGATGATATATCCGCGCAACGGAGCAACTAAAACTTTCTTCCCGTGAGTATTTGAATTTTTGTTCTTTCCTTTTATGGTACGCGCAACTTTTAAACAGTTTTTTGATCGAATTTTGAACGTAGTTTTAAAGAATGCTTTAGATCCGATGTATTCTCTGCCATTAGCATTCTTGCACTAAAAGAAAGTTTTTATTATTAAATGCCATAATATCGTATGATCCTAGCACCGGTTGTACAAGATTTATATCAAAAGTTCAAATTTGGATTACATTTTGCTAATTTATTCGATCTAATCTTATTTCTAGGTCGGTATGTTTAGAAGAAGAATTAAACTCTTCCTATTGGTAGTAAATTTTGTACGGTACACAAAAATTTGATAACAATTAATTTTTGTTAAGTTTACATATCATGCAATCCTCCTATTGTCCGACTATAACTTTCATTTTCTACTGCACAATCCAGTCGTACCTTAAAAAATTCAGGATATAATTCTTCATTAAAAATGAATAATTTTAATGTACTATATACTTATATTATAATTATCATTGTTATGTACATTTTATTACGCTGTTATTAATTTTTGTTATTCACCTTGTACAAACCACGAGCTCTTAGGAAGATAATGTGATGAAAAAAGAATATATGGAATGACTTCTGCAGAAGGAAATTGTATTTTTTCTCTGGATAATGAAAAATAAAATATTTCCACAATCGCGTACATGTCAAAACAATAGCGTGCCCCAAATAAAAATAATATTCTTATGTATTTCATTAACACATATTAAATGTAAAAAATAAGAATCGGATGAATATTTTTTTTACTTGGGGTAGATCCACATTTGTGTAAACTTTTGAGTGGAAAGGAGTAAATTTTGGAGATATAAAACATACAGTGCTAGACCTCAAATATCACGAGCTTCTAGTACTTATATGTATGCCTGTATGCATGAATGTTTGTACGTACATAAACACTGTAAATGAGAAACATACTTACATTAAAGCACACAATTGCTTCAAAATGAAGTAGAATGTATATTATGATATCACTCGAAGAGAAGTTTCTGCCTGAAAGCGCATCAAAGTATGCGTATAATATAATGTTATTAGAATTACGAACTGTACCTGCCGCAGTTGAGAAAAGTGTGCTGTATAATAGCTGCATTCAAAAAAATGTTGCCAGAATTCTGGTTAAATATGTCCTTACTAAATATTTATCCTGGTTAAAGTAACCTACACGGGGAGAAATAGATATTAACTGTCAATATCTGGATATTAAATCGTAATAAATCTGTTATTTAACTATGGGACGACTATCTAGATTAGATATTTAGATTTAATATCCAAGATGATAAAATGAATTATCTAGAATACTGCTGTTTATTATATAAAATTTTAAATAGTAATATCTTATATGTTTTAAATAACTATCTATGTTATTAGGATATGTTTATAATTATATTCTTCATTTAAAATGAATGAATTTGACTGCATGTCTAAACAATGTAATTTCGATCAAAATTAATAAAATAATTCATTTTGGTCGACAGTACATTGATAGATCAGTCAAAATGATTAATTCAGATTAAGAGTAAAATATACACACAAATAATAAATAAATAAAAATTAATTTAATAAAAGTAGTGAACAATTCAAAATTTTTATTCAAAATTATAAAATACACTGATTTTTAAATCATCATTCGTCACAGTCTGTGACAAGTTGAATCGTCCACTTCCCAACTTTTCAGCATACACTTTTCACATTTCCAAATCCATACTACTATAAATTAAATAAAAAGATTCTAATAATCTACAAATATAGAAAAAAAGTATACTTTAACGAATTATTTTAGGAAAATGTAATAAGTCTAACAGTTTATATTTTTAGGTTAGGTTTGGTTTGGTTCATAATATTTTTTAAACATCATCTATGGACATCATATGGAAAATTTATACTTACAGCTTCACAGGACTATACGAAGATCGCAATATATCTTATACACACAGATGCACACACGGTTTAATCTAAATTCTGATCAATAACGCGATCAATGATCGAACCATAGCCGTTTGATGGTCAAAGCTCTAAATCTCCAATTAGGTATTTCACGTTGTGACGTAATAATCCAAAAATGGCCGTATACTAGTGTATAAAAGTGCAAAACAATGTCAAAAAAATTATTATTTGGAAGAATTGCCCGCGGATGTGGAGGCCCGATACATTGTTTTACTTTTTTAATGTTTAATTTTACATGTATCACATTTGTTTA
>JAUESH010000020.1:6402586-6412979 GCA_032275165.1 Synergus magnus
CGTCCTTTTCTTACATATTGAAATTTCGATTTGTAAGAAAAGGACGCAGTACCCGAGGTGCACCCGGGTGGGAAACCGGAACGCACGCATACAGCTCCCAAAGTTGGCTGCCTGCGCGCGCAGCGCGTGTTGGCTTCCCACCGGAGTAATGCTGCCATTGGTCAAAATTTGGCGCGCGATTGAAAATGAAATGTTGGGCCTGGATATTTAATATCTGAAATATTAAAATAGTAATGACATATTTAAAAGTAATTCTGGCTAACTTAACCAGACATTTTTTTGAGTGTGTAATTTTTATGTCTAGAAGAATACTTACTGCACTCAGATAAATGTTGAAGTAATGATTACTCTGTTCAGAATTAAAATGTAAGAAAAATTGAATGAAATATTGATCATAAAACGGTAAAATATAGATAAAGTTACATGCAGTGTCGAACGAATCAGTTCATGTTTTTAAATGCGGCTTCAAAATTACTTCACTTTTATGTAAATTTATTTATATGCTTTTACAAGAAGCAGTTATCATATTCAATTTCAAAGATGGAAATGCAATTCAAATGTGTATGCCGTTACAAAACAGTAGGTTTTTTATGTGGATGCATTTTTTTAATATTAACAATACATAGAGCATTGATCTTTACCAGCATCCAGAAATATGTATTATTTAAAGATAAATGTAAAATTGAATCCCTTGTATGAAGTACTATATTAAGATATCGACCCACGAGAAATCATGTATATGGCCTAATACATATATGTAATTCGCAAATTTAGTAATAAACGATATTTCATTAACTTTATCGTTCATTGATGCCTAACACTGCAACCCGTCTTATAAGGGTATTATGGTGGTCTTATGGGGGTCTCATGGGGTATTATAGGGTCTTATGGTGGTCTTATTGAGGTCTTATGCGGGTCTTATAGTGGTCTTATGGGGGTCTTATGGTGGCCTTATGGGATTCTTATGGTGATCTTGTTGGGGTCTTATGGGGGCGTATGTGAGCTATGGATTCTGGACACAGCGGCGGCGAGATCTTTTTATAATATAATAGAGAGATAGAGAGATATTTAATTTTGTGCTTATAATAATTATAAAATTCATAATATAAAGGAAAAAACACGCTTATTTTTCCTACTATCCTTTCTTGTACTGTAATATTATTACTGTTATTTATTAATAATTGTTATTAATATTATAGTGTAGTTGGCAATGTAGTTTACTTAAAGGAGAATATGGATAAAGCAGTGTTATACTTATTCGTGGAGATAAAGTCGGAGCTAGTGTATTTTCCTCGCAGAAGCGAGTCACTGCATAATGTAATTACTGCTTCGTGAATAAACGGAAAGCGAAGTTTGATATAAAATGAGTCGTGCGCAGTAATGAAAGAAAAATACCTTCCCGATGCACTTTGCAATTGCATTCTGGGCGATCTTACGCTTTGAAGAGGTGGGTAATTATGCAAGGAAACGACCTCGTTTGTGATAAAATCTTAATTTTGCAAGCGGCATTGAATACCCGTAATAACGAATAATCGGTGCAATAAGGATCAGCGTGGATATCCGGTCGGCGGTGATCCTTCGTGCACGGGGATAATACCCTTGGCTTAGCAAATACGGGATGACTCCAATACAATATGAATTCCGTAAGCGATCAATGGCAATCGCCGGAAGGCGATTAATGCTAATGGTCGCGTGAAATGGGAGTACTCCGTTTGAATATGTATCCATGCATATTTTACAAGAACGAATAGGTGCTATCAGAAAGTATATCTCATAGTCAAGGACGATTCCATGAAGTAAACAAACATTCCTGATTAATATGCGCTCAATTTGTAATGCCAATGGGTTTATTAAAATTTCAAGAATCTTACCATCAAAGTTAAGAATTGATAGATTCTGAAAATTGTTTCGTTATTTTCTCCAAAATAGGACGTACTAAATGAAATGGTAAAAAATCTCTCGAGAGGTATAATTAATATATGTTTCTAGTAGATACAAGATTTTAGGAAAAATCATTACGATATATGCTTAAAAGAATGATAAATATTAGAGTGAATATCCTTCCCTAGCGATGACATTTTAAAGTATTCAATTAATTATTCGATAAAGTTAAGTATTCACATTTCCGTGTCAATTAACCGCAAAAAGTGTCCCAGCGATGAATAATAGTACGATGTTAAATCTGGATTACCGTGATATATTGGATTCAATATTGGATGCGAAATTGCAGACATCGTTATTGTTTATTTATTTATTCTCGTTAAAAAAAATCACTGAAATCGATTGGCGGAGACAAATCCTATTATAGAAGAGAAAAATGACAATTATTATTTATGCGAGATTATTCCACATCTGTACACAGTGTAAAATTACGAATTTTCGGACGAAATTTAGAAATTTCTAAAGAGAAGAAATACTTTAAAAAAAATTATTTGTTCCTCACTAAGACAAGCAATACTGATTCAAAAAAATACTCTTCGGCTTTTCATCTCTTAGCATCATTCAATTTTCATCCAACAGATTGAGCAAATCGAAGAGCGGTTGCTTAGGTGTTAAAGCTGTTAAAGTTCTTTAAATACTTAGCTATTGTATATTCGAAAGGTGAAAGATTTTATTTGAATATTGAACCGTGGCATCAGTAAAATACAGGATGCATAAGACTGAAGTCATGCATAACTTCTATGGAAAGACGTGTTTTGCATCGCAAAAGAGTGGAAAGAGTATCGAGAGAGGATCAGGAAGAGTGGCATTAAGTCGCGCGTTATTGCAGATATGAAAATCTCAGAAAAGAAGGGTCTCAAAAGTGACGAAGTCTTTTTAATATCGTACCACGCTCAAATCTCCGAAGCGTTCATTCAAATGTTGAAGAAACGTAAAAAGCTCTTTCTCCACCTTAACCATGCCGATCCCTCCTTTCTCTGTCTCTACCCAGTTCCTTTGCCTTCTCCCTCAATCTTTTCAACTTGGTGATCCCTCGCTTTATTAAAATTATTCTAATACCTACCGACCAGAATTCGAATAAGCAGACCAATAAAAATGCGACGATCATAAAATTCAAATTGATTCTTACGCATCCAATATGTGAAATTATATTAATTTATATATCTCTGCTTAAACTCTTTTACAATTCGTTTCTTTTTTAAGGCTCGCTCTCAAAAAATTGATAATTATAGTTTCTTCAATAGAATAACAATAATTTTGTACGTTAGAAGATACTCATCGAGAAAAATAACTTAGTTATTTTTATTTATTACTGTCCATTTTAAAATACTACCATACTACTCAACGCTGCTCTCCACTTTACATTACTTTTCAACTTTCTCCTATTTTTTATAATGTCAATTCAATGTATAAAGAAGAAAACTTTTTCGCGTTTTCATTAAATAATATAAGCGAGTTGTTTTCTCCTTCAGGTTTAAAAAGATCTTCTATATGCATAATTCTGATTAAATGAAAATTTGAATACGTATAATGTGGTGCCTCTATTAATTATCGTAATAAAGTATCTTTTCACGCAGAATCATCACACAAACTAACATGCGAAGGCTTTGCATTGTTTGGTATTTCCATTCAAAAGCGTAACTCTATCAAGTTTGATTCTATTGACTGGAATAAACAGAAACACATCGTGTGCAAGCAATACCGATAAAGTCCATCAATCAAACTCTCTTTTATAAAGTGAAAAACAAAGCGGATCCCTAATTTGACTTGTGGTATAAACGAGCGTTTCTCGACAAGCCGGATCAAAACGAACTATAGCTGCGACTGACAAAGCGGGGAGATTTAATTGAATTTCGCGTGGGATCGTATTTCTTGATATACCAGACCCTTTCGCTTGACAGCTACCACTTGAATATCATATTTCGAAAGCGTCAAAACTTCTCATCGAAAGACCCTTCTTCATCCAGAATGACCCTTCGATCTGACAGTTTGAGAATGTTGAACTTGATGACATACTCGTCCTGGTCATCGGATTCGAGGAGGACTGGTTTATTATAGCTATGTATAGCGACCTGTCACACCTTCATATGCTTTCAAAGCCATTCCCGAGTTTGTATAGAACACGCGAATAAATGCGGTCGCATAATTAGCTCATAAATTCAATTAAATTTTTCATACTCAAGAAATTCAACGAAATTATATTATAAATAACAATTTGAAAGTTGTAAACTTATTAATTAATTTTTTACGTTTATCTCAAGGTTACGTCCGCCGAGAATATTCATGTTTTTGGGCGCCATACCTTCTAGGTCAATTCAAAGAAAAATAAATCGAATTAAATCAAATTATTACGTTATTGACGGAACCGAAGGCTAGTCGTCGTTACGGCTTGGTAGAGAGGGGTGAGACGATAAACCGAAATAACAGAAAATGAAAATCCAGAACATGCAAGATAAGAAAATTTATTAATAATTTAAACTTTAATTTAAAAATCACAAAACTGATATTCTTTAAACATAAGACAATTGAACATCAAAAACAAGAGAAGGACATAAAATGATAAAAGAAAGCTAAAGATAATATTCTATAAAACAAAATACTAATCTTAAAGATTAGGATCTTTCGTTCGTTTCTCCAGATTGGATAATAATTAAACCGAAAATGAAGAGAATGGTCAAAACACAAATAGGGGAATCAAAAACATAAAATACACTTAATATGTAAATCCAAAACTATTGATACGATCCCCTTTACGTGAGTCTGGATAGTAAGGATCTTAGCTTAGTAAGAGTGTCTTTTCTAGTACGGGGAATCCAAAAGAGGGTCGAATCAGTATGCCGCTCGTCTCTTTGGTGAGGAGACCGGCAACCGGTCCCTCAAAAAAAAATGGGAGGGAGAAAAGACTCTCTTCCGTGAGAATAGAGTTTTAAACAGTAACACTCACCATGTTTCTAATGAAACCAATCGAATTTATTCAATTCTTCGTACAGAAAATCTACTGAGCGTAGTGTTAGCGTCGAGTACAAGATGTAACGCAAACGTCGGCTATAATGGCGGCGAACGACTAACGTCGTGATAAAAATACCCGAAGACCGGCAACCGGTCCAGGGTATGGTAGCACTAGACTTAGAGCGGCAACCGTCTAGGTCTAGTTAGTTGGAGGATGGCAACCAGCCCCATCCAAGGTCAAAGATTATCTAGGTGTATAATATCTTTGTCCAAGGTCCTTGGGTACGATTGGTAAAATGGTCGATATATAGGAGTACACTGCAGTAGACTAGGCGGGAAAATTTGAATCATTAGAATTTCTTCAAATTACTGAAGGCGCCTCAAAAGCTTCTTAAAGTCCTTTAATGCTCCAAAATTGAATAAGATAAGGCAGGACAAGTCCAGGTTGAGGCAGATTATTTTCAAATAAGAGAGTTAATTCCAAAATAAAGCAGGATATTTCCAAAACATGACAGGTTAGTTCCACAACGAGACAAGAATGAGGTAGGATACAGCAGGAAACTTCTAGAACTCGGGCGATAGTACATAAAAAAAACAAAAATATAAACGAAATTAATAACTTAACTAAATAAACTAAATTGACTATTTCCAATTCGGGAGAAACGTGCAACTTCCAGAGCTATATCAAAATAATAAAATTTAATTTAATTTCACAAAATCTATGTTTGTGACTTGCAAAATTTCTCAACGTCACAATTTGTATAGATAATCAGCAGTTATTGGGAATAATGGACAAAATATCAATAAAAAATGGAAAGTGTCATAGTCGTCATTTAATCATTGGATTCAAAGAGGACTGGTTTGTCATAGCTATAGACTATAGAGACCTGTCACACCTTCGTGCCTTCAAAGCCATCCCTGACTTCATAGTACATGCGAGCAAATTGCGGTCACATAATCAGCACTATTGACGCCATTATGGTCTCCAACTCTCTCACAAATGTGGCTCGTCACTGCAACCCCCCTTGTCTGTTACTCGCATTGGGTGGCTTGCTTGTCCTCTGCCACTGGCACTGCTCGATTTTGTATTCCTGTCAACGATTGCAACAGACATACAAATAAACATTCGATTGTACATTTGTGTTCCGAGCTGATCGAGAGAATTCGATCTCTAGCACCTTGTTTACTTGTTTGAATTTACAAATTTGTTATGCTAACATCAGATCAAATAAACATTAGTTTGATAAGATCCAGAGGAAGGAACTACGAACTCTTCTTCAAAGATACATACCAACATTAATTACCAGGAGAAGTAAATCTTGGAAAACTAAGTTAAATTCTGTAAATTAAGCCCTACCGTGAAGCTGTATTCAAACCTCTTTTAATCCAAAGTCGCTAACTTTCACTAATTCTGTAGATCATTAATTTTAATTATCTGCAATATTCCATTTCTGAGTTTCGAAAGTAAGATTTGCTTGACAAAAGATAAACCGACCAGCTTCTAAATTATTAGTATTTTAAATTATCATTCTCTCCGAGGCCTTTTTTTTTAACTGTTCAATTAATTAAATTAATCTTCGTTCAAAATAGATAGGTGATTTGATCGAAAACATTATTACAGTTGAAGCTGTTATAATTGAAGCTGGTTTTAATTATTTGCAATTACTGTGTTAAAACTTGAACTTATCAGATTATTTATTAGACTCACCCCTGCATACTATTGTGGCTTAAAAAATTAAATTAAACTCAAGTTAAAAAGGTATGAATGTATAAAATATTATGTACATTAAAAAAATATTGATATTTTGAGTGTTTGGTCTTTAATATTCTTACAATAGAGAACGTCTCACCTTTCCGATAATTGCGACGAATATTCTAAATAATTTATGACAATCAAGATTTTAATCTATTAATTATAGAGCACACTGCTAGGTCGCGAAATGTCACGTGTTAATTTATATCAGGAGTTTGATCTTATGATAAAAGTAAAATTGAGCGTGTCGGACAAGAGGCACTCTTCAATTTTAGTTAATCTTGAAAATTTTCATATTATTTTTAGCACACTTCAAATTTTTTATTTGCGTTAAAAAAAAAGTATTGTTTTTTGATATATTTTGAACTTTCGATATTTCACACTTAAGCAAGAGTATAATCGTTTAAATCGATTTAAAAAAGTAAAAAAAAAATTTTCTGCAACAAATTGTTAATCAAAATTGCAGAGCGGGTTGAATGCGTAAAGATGTAGAGAACTGTGTCGACCTTTTTCACTTTTTTGGATGGACGAGTTTCTTTAAAAGGAGTAGCGATGCTTTTAGGATAACGCAGTGCAATTGAGTCGTAGTATATTTGCAATGATGTAACGTGAGCATCCACAAAATCGATCCAGTGACGAGTTCCCTCGTCTATTCCTTCCGGTCATTTCCCCATCGTTTCGGTTTGCTTTTTACGTTCATTGAAAAAGCATTCTGTTATTACACACAAATGTCTGTCATTAGGGTTATTCTGTCTCAAGCAATCCTCTTTTTTAAATTACATTCTGAAACCACACAAGCGAGTAAAAATGATACAATTTAAATGATTACTCTAATGATTTTTTTAATACTAGCGAACCAACACGCGCGCGATTATTTTGTTTTGCTTCTTACAGTTTCAAGTCATTTAAAACCCAATCAGGTTTGAAAAGGTATACGCGATTTTCGAGACATTTCGTTACACCACTTTTTTAGAGAGGAATTACAAGAGCTTTCTAGGAATTTTAAGGAATTTTGTTGATTTTCATGTGATTTTTATGCAGTTCAAAAAATTTTTTAAGATTTTTAATAGATTTTGAAGAATTTTAGGGGACTTCAGAATATTTCATGGAATTTTAAGGGATTTTAAATGCTTCGTGCAATTTCAAGGAATTTTAAGATTTAAAAAAGTTTATAGAAATTTTAAGGGATTTTAAATGTCGTCGTGGAATTTCGAATAATTTTAAGAGAATTTAAGAAATTTTTATAATTTTTGAAATATGTTGTGAAATTTTTAACAGATTTCATGGAATTTAATGAGATTTTTAATAATTTTAATGGATTTTAAGGGATTTTAATTGTTCACCGAGAAAAATATATTCTTCGTTTAAGAGGATTCCTTTTATTCTGATACAATTTTTCCTTTATACAATATGGTATGTAAAGTATTCTCTTAATTTGAGAGGATTGTTCTCTTCTAGAGAAGATTCATCTCAAATGAAGAGGCTCCTGTTCTTAAAAATAGAGGATAATACTAATTTATAGAGGAATACTGCCATTTTGAGAGGAAAATGTGAGAGGATTCAAGAGAGGAATTTTCCTCTTAGATGAAGGATATATTTTTCTCGGTGTGGTCGTAGAATTTCTAGGAAATTTAAGAGAATTCAAAAGATTTTCAAGACTTTTAAAAGATGTGAAATTTTAATGGATTTTTAAGGATATGAAGGGATTTTAAATATTATCGTAGCATTTTAAAGAATTTAAAGAAATTTCTGAGAATTTTAAGAGATTTTAACGAATTTTAAAAGATTTCGAAGGTTTTCATGAAATTTTAAAGGAATAGCAAACCAACACGCGCGCGATTATTTTGTTTTCCTTCTTACAACTTCAAGTAATTTAAAAGCCAATCAGGTTTGCAACAACAATGTATTCTCTGTCTTTATTCTTATTCTTTATCTTTTTAACAGCAATCGTTTTGACAACGTTTTGACAACGCAATTTCCAAAAAACCGTAATAAGGTTTTGGACAACAATGTGTTCGATATTTTGGAGATATATGGTAACATCACTTTTTTTAAATATATAATAGTTCCTAATAAATTACATATCTTTATAATGAAACTGATCCCTTTGCATTATACGAAGTAGATAATAAATTATGAAAAGCAAATTCTCAATTCAGCATAATTTGCGATAGAGAACTGTACTTTTTAACGATTTGTTTTAAAAGTTAATAATTACGGCTGGAGTTACGTCCGAGGTACTTAACCTTTTTTTCTTTGCTCATTTCAAAAATTCGCAGTTTCGAACAACTTGAGCTGAATCCAATCGATTCTAAAAGTTTTTCTCTCCGACCAATCTAAAATGTCGGGATACACACGCGTCGAGGGATGGGCTGTCGAGCACGAAGAAATATAGTTGGGGAAATCATAAAAAAAAAAAATGTAGCCGCGGAAATAAAGTATGTGCGGTCACGCCAAGCAAGGCCGTGAGAGTTAGAACAGAACGGAAGTTGTTTTCATAGAATATTTGAGTTACATTACATGGAACATGGGTGAAAACCGAGGTGAAATCACAGAACAAACGCAAGAAAAGTCAATTTCGAGTGCGTTAATTGCTAGAACTTTCCACTTCGTTGCCTCGTAAATTATAGAGTTTTTTAATGATATTTACATTTTTAACTACGAATACAAAAAAATCTCGAGGCAGAGGAAGAATAACAAAAGTTGATAATCAGCTCAGTAGAAGGATTCAAGCATGGAGTTTGTGGATCGCAGATTCAAATTGCCATATATGTATGATGGGTTATATATTCATAACGACGTATGACTGTTCCACTGAACTGGAAAGTTCACTGATAGATAGATATATTTGCCAAACGTTGCACGTTTCATGAAACCAGATTTTATTCCGATTTCGTTATATACACTTTCAATTGTAGACCGAAACTGTTTCAAATATCCGTTTACATCGCTGATTCAAAGTGATTTCAGAGTCTGTCGTAAAATATTAACTACAATTACAGACATGAAAAAACGCATTCAATTTTTAGTATCGGAAGATTATAATTCATTTCTATGCATGCATGCAGCAAAAAAGTATTTGCGATTTTGCAATATCTTTATGTATTGTCTAATATTTATTTTTCACTCGTATTATACATATATATCTCAGTAAATTCTCGATATGTTTGCTTGAAAGAGTTGAAGTATAATTATGAAATATTTTATATTACTACATAATTGAATCATATTACCTCGCTTCTCTTCATTTTTAATGAGTGTTGATCAAATTATTTATTTATTAAAATAATTTGATTTAGTTTTGTGAAATATTTAAATCTAAACATCAGAATTTAGTATAATATTTTTCATAGAGCGAAAATAATGCGGTATTTGAAAATAGGAAAAATATTAAGATCTCGGGGAAATATTCTTATTGAATAAACTAATTCTTTATCCTTAAAATATTAAATCTCCATATTTTCAGTGTAAACTTTCCAAAGTTTAAATGTGTAGAGATGTAAATAAAAAAAATTTAAAGACATCTTGATTTGCTTAGAAATTTTGACGCCTGTTTTCAGCTTCAATGTGAAGCACTTACCGTTTTCCACTTGAACAAATATAGTCTCCTTAGCCCACCCTTAAGGTTTGAAACAACAATGTATATGCGAGATTTTAGGAACATTTCATGAGGTTTTTCTAATTTTTAAAAGATTTTGTGGAATTTTTAAGGATTTCATGGAATTTGATGAGATTTCTAAGGATTTTAAG
>JAUESH010000020.1:6418827-6431993 GCA_032275165.1 Synergus magnus
AGGGATTTCAAGAGGTTTCTGGGAGTTTTAAGAAATCTTAACGAATTTTAATAAGGGATTTCGAAGGTTTTCGTAAATTTTTTTTGCACCCTTAGTTTGTTTTTCTTCTCTCAACTTCAAGTCATTCAAAAGCCAATCAGGTTTGCAACAACAATGTATGCGAGATTTTCGAAACATTTCCTTACACCACTTTTTTAAGATAAGATTTCATTCATAATTTTATCATTAATTCCTGAGTGGTTAGTTATGTTTTTAATACGCAAATTTGTGAACCAGATACCGCATCTATTTGAGGGTGTAAATATCCTCTCCGATCAGTTGCTTGTGCAATTATTACAGGAGCCGCGTTCCCTGCACCTTCCGGGTGAATATTTATGACCGTTTCTAAGTAAGAAGTGAACCCTGGCTGAATAGCTCGGAGGAGGAGGAATGGAAAGGCACTGGTAGAAGATTCTGATTTCTTCTTAACAGAGCACTTACTTTAAACCCGAGCTGAAAAAGTGTAATTGCGCGCCGCTACTAATTGCGAACATGAAGTACGGTTTGACCGTCGCAGTCTTAAATTCTTTTTTTAAACTTTTGCAATAAAGGTGTGCATATGTAGTTGAATGGTAAATACGAGGCAAATCCCTACTTTTAATGATCAACATTTTCGTCAGGAAAATATATAGTACGATTTCAAATCCAATTAAATATAATTGCTTGTTTCAAATATTACGGTATGGTTTTCGACTTTCTGCCTTTTGAAATGTATATTTAAAATAGTTTGTCAATTTTAATGTCATAGAAAGAGCTGTCGGTCAGGGTTGGTCGAAAAAAAAAAATAGGAATCAGACATTCTTCCCATGCGGAGAAGTAGCACATTGGTTGTTAAAATGGCTAGAATAAAATATATAGATTCTAATCAAATTAACATAAAAAATATATTTATATTTTTGAATATTTTTTTTGTATGGTTTTCTAAAATTATAAATTTTGTGGATCAATAATGTAATCCTGTGAATATTAAGACAGTAAAACAGAAAATTGATCTCGCCATTCTATTTTACTTTCAAACAAGACCAAAATATATCAGTAAAGGGATATCGTGTATCTCCCGCTACGTGACATTCGAAAAGCGAATAAATATTTTACGACTTTCTGAGTGCCCCTAAATTCTTCGTTATCGTGAGATCACGTTCCACCCTTTCCTTTACCAGTCACAATTTTCTGACTTTTTTCCCTGTCAACGTAAGGGGAACAGAATTTTACGTCTCAATTTCCGTATCCTCGAATTTTCAATGAGTTGTATTTTGCTGTGCGTGCGTCCTCGAGTCGCCAACGTAATTCGCTCGATTCGTCATGAAATTTCTTCGAAAACGGGATTTCCACCCCCAAGGGATGAGTCAGGAATATAGCACGATCTCTGTGCAGAGGAGGGTGGAAATAGAAGTCGACGGTTTTAACGTGGCATCGATTTCCGTTTGATTCGCAGTCAACGAGCGGAAGTTCCGAATCGAATTCCTCTAACTCTCTAAGAATTTTCGCGGCGCAGCGGTAAATCGCGACACGTGCTACTCTCACGGGAAATTTTTATTAGCGAAAAAATTGATGACATTGCAACATAGACTATCATTTTCCACATATATAAATTTCTCTTATTATTTTTAAAATCTATCTGGTAGACTCCTCTCTCAAACTGTCCCTCTATAAGAACTTTATTTGTTTGCCTTATTCTAAAATGAAATAATAAATCTGAAACCCACTGTACATTTTTATTTTATAAGTGTATCTTTTATGTTAAAAATGTTTAAAATGGATGATATATACTGAAAATTGAGAGTTAATTTGTCCATGGGAACTACATTTAATATTACATTTACGGCTGCAACTGTTCAAACTAGACTTCTTTGGAGATTGCTTTATGTACGTGTGCCCTATCTGTCCTTGCACTGGGAAACTGCAAATTCATTGTTCCATTAATGGTGAATTTACGCACGGTAGCGTGTGCAAGAGCGTGCAGAATTTCCAGTTTGCGGCTTCTATTAAGCTATATAAATACGTATACGAAAAGTGCGGAGGCGTAGGTGTGTGGCATTTCCTATTTGCGCAACGTGCAATCCCATTTTGATGTGCCGGTGAGTAACCGCAACCACCGATTGACGTACGTTCTGGCATGTATTTAATCAATATATTAAAGTCATTCACTTTTATACACATGAAATATTTATGAGATATTTGATGGTTTTAACAGTGTTGACAGAAAAGCATAATATCGTTTGATCAATTCTTGAAGAAGTGTTACGTCCTGCCTAATATTTATTGCCAACCGATCTAATTGGCAGCAGACTATATTTCTATTAAAACTAATCCCTCGTTTTAGTTTACAACTTAATGTAAATCTGAGAACGAGGACAAGCCAATGAATAAAAATGTTCTTTAGTTTCAAGAATTTATTATTATTATTATTATTATTATTATTTACAATCAATTATGTTTTACAAGATTATATTTTAGAACTTTGACCCTTACGACGAGTTAATTGCTATGAGCCTAAGTTTCGGTTTCAGTACTTGATTGGTGCTTGCCAGTGATTGAACATTTCTAAGTCCTTCTTGTTGTGGGAGTTTGTGATGCTCTCGTTGATCCTTCTGTTAATTCTCGTGCAACTTGCACTTATCACAAGTTATAGTTCACTTATATGGTTCGTTTGAAAAACTTAAATTCACTTATGGGTTTTTCGCACTCGACTCGTATAATTTGTAATTCGCTTATCGAACTTGTATTCCTCGTGTAGAGTTATATTCCAATTGTAAAATTTGCACTGGTGCAGGTATAAGGGTGGTTGTCCTCTTGCAGTTTTGTTGTCGATGGCTCAACTCGTAAGGGTCAATTACATAAGTGTGAATTAACCTAATTAAGTACAAAGATTATCAATGATGTTTACAATTAAGGATGATGTTTATAACGCTAGATGAATCATGTGGTGATTACAAGTTTATTGTGACTATGATTGATGAGTTAATTGCTAGATAATTAATTAATGATTATGCGATAGTCGCGTTGACGTGACATAAGCACGTAGTCAAGGCAAAATAGTCGTGGCAAAATAAAGGGAAAGTGGTCAAGGGAAGTAGTCAATGGAAGTAGGGGTGACCAAGAATATGGTCAAGGGACGTGGTCAAAGTAAATGTGTGTGGTCAAGGAACTTCAATGAAAGTAAGCGTGGCATAGGAAGTGGCCTAAGTGTGATAAAGGAAATAAAAGAGGTGGGCGGTTTTTAATTTTTGAAAAAGCGGTGACGAGATCTTTTTGTAATATAGAGAAATATACGAAAAATTATTAGCAAATTCAAGTGTCATCATTTTTCTAATATCGAGAATCGATTTCCATTCCAATCGTGTCCTTGGGTAGAACTTAAAATCCATTTTAAATCGCTTCTCGTGATAAATCGAGCGAATCTCACCGTCGGTATTTCGTTAATGAAATTACGGATAAAGCGAATAAGAACAGCGGAAAAAGCTGGAGAAGAAATGGGAAAATGGGTGGTGGAACAGTGGCGATCTTCCGTAATATTCGTGGCACGTCCTCTACGCCAGGGCGTTCCGCCAGGGTTTGAACGAAGTTTCGAGGACCGATTCGAATTCTTTTCTTCCAATAGAATTTCTCCTTTTTTCACTACCCATCTTGACCTTCTACCTTCTTCTTTCCTGTTTTGTTTTACTTTCATTTTATTTCTACAGTAACTATTGTATATAAGTTTCATCGCCTCTGCTTCCTCTAGTTTCTTAATATTGCTGCGAATATTTTCAATATTTTGCGAAAAAGGTAGAATTAATGAGCAAAGGGAACAAAAAAGGATTTCTTGTAATGAAATCCTCTTCCTCGTTATTTGCCCTCCTATAACCTACAAATGAATATAGTTGAAATCATAAAAAGCTTCAAGATCAAATATTATATATGAGCGGCTGAAAGTAAAAAGTGGATAAAAATATTTCGTTTGTAAAAGTGGAATAAAAATTCTACAGAGTAAAAATGGGAAAAAATGAATTTTCAGAGCAATTTTGTCCCATTTTTACTCTGGAAAATTTTTATCCCACTTTTACAAACGAAGTATTTTTATCCACTTTTTACTTTCAACCGCTCATATATAAAATATAAAAAATAAAGAGAGCTCATAAAATATTTATTAACTATATAAAAAAGGTATTCCAAATCTGACTTACATGAACGAATTTAAGTCAAAAGTGAAAGTATAAATTGAATCATTTATTCAATCTTTTTTTCACAAGACTGCAAATGAAGTTTTATTTACTTCTAGTGATATATTGCGTAATGAATGACTCACGTGCAAGTTATTTGTGAGTATAGGAAAGTGAAAGAGGAACACGTAAGCATTTAGCATAACTGTAAATATGCTAGGTAAGTCGGAGTGACAAGACTCCATAAATCACTCGAAAAGTATGCCTGGGAAGTTGCTGTGTCGTAGGGTTAGAAAGCTCGAAATCTCGCGCTCATCGCAAGTGCGCTCGAGAAGAATATCAACCGATCTGGCCGACAATAAAAGTGGGATGTCGTCGCAAGCGTGAGGAATTTGCATTCGCTGACGTCACGTCCTGTCTGCCGCAGGGATGCTGCGGCTGCCACTGGAATTCCCGCCAGTGAAAAAGACAGGAGAGAGAAGAGATTTTCAAGGAGACAAAGAGAGGGTTGATGTGGAGGAAAAATCAAAGACGGGAAATATGATTGCCTGGTCAATATATATGTAATATTGAAAATATCTTCCTTTTAAGAAATTTCCCGATGTCGCCTGCACATTTTCAATCAGATAGATCAATGACATTAAGGCTATAACTCCCGTCGCGTCGCCGACCTCGCCGAAGTCTTTGTAGAAACTTCTACCAGCACCCGCATTAACGGAAGTGCTGCACTCCACGTGCATTGTACCTCTTGCGAACTTAGTGAATTTCTCTGCACTTTGAAACTTCTTACAAGAAACTCTCCGAACGAACGAAATAGAGAATCGATTCCTTCGGCAACAAGTACATGCACGCCTATAGAAATTTTCGAAGTCTGAGAAGCGACTTTCTCTTCAATCAAGTTTAAAAAATTGTCCTTGATAATTTTGATAAATAAAAAATTTTTGTTAATGTGCGTGTTACGTCCTGCTTAATATTTATTGCTAACCGACCTAATTGGCAACAGACTCTATTTCTATTAACACTAATCCCTCGTTTCAGTTTACAACTTAATGTAAATCTGGGAACGAGGACAAGCCAATGAACAAAAATGTTCTTAAATTTCAAGAATTTGTTATTATTATTATTATTTACAATCATTCATGTTTTACAAGATTATGTTTTAAAGCTTTGTCCCTTACGACGAGTTAATTGCTGTGAGCCTGAGTTTTGGTTTCAGTACTTGATTGGTGCTTACCTTCTTGCAGTTTTGTTCTCGATGGTTCAAATCATAAGGGTCAATTATATAAGTATGAATTAACCTAATTAATTACAAAGATTATCGATGATGTTTACAATTAAACTTATGATGCTAAATGAATTGTGTGGTAATTACAAGATTATTGTGAAAATGATTAATGAGTTAATTACTAATTAATTAATTAATAATTAATAAGTATGCGATAGGCGCGTTGGCGTGACATGCGTAACGGATAGAATAAAAATTACTGACGCCTGTTAGCTCTTTCTAATGCATATGCAGATCTAAGTCGTAAGTGATTTCGAAAGCTAGGAGTTTCTCGTATGAGTTTTGGTAGGGCTGAGGGTATTTACCAACCCTGGGGGTCCGACTAATGGTCGACTAATTGCCAGAATGTAAATAAATATCCTCCGACCAGTCGGGCTCTGCTACTCCTCTGGGAGGTCTTCTCTATGAGAATATACTGCCTTTGGACATACATTGTTACTTCAATAGGTCTATGAACTATTAGGGAGCAAGAACGCGTTTTCGCATGCGAAAGTTGAGAAGTTCCTCGTATCCGTAATTTAAAAAATTTCAAGAACCGTTACCTCGTCAGCGTAACTTATAAAGGAAGAAAAATGTCAGAAAAAGGAATAAGAGAACGCAGTAGACGTTGAAAGTCACTAATATGCATTAGGTTCGGGTTTGTTTACACGTTCGAAAAATCGAGATTCTCTTCGGTTCAACTATAGTTATAGTATAATACTATAATTATAGTTAAAGAAGGATATGAAAAGTTTAGTATAGTAGCGAAACTCTATCGGTTATAACTTAATTATAGTAATTTTAATGTTGAAATAAACATTAGTCATGATAATATTACCAATAAAAAAGACATATAAAGTCCCGTTAATGATCATGTGCAAATAAAGCAGTTGTTACAGCCCTCACATGATAGATATAAACCAATAAATTGAATATAACTTCACGTGATGAACGATAATTTGTATATTCATGACAATCAAATATTGGTTAGTTTGGTGTCCTGTATTCAACTGACATACTTACACACATGCATGTACGTATATCGTTACAGATATATTAACCTGCCCAATAGGCAATTTCCGATCAAAATAAGGTCAGAGGTATATTAACTTCCAGAGCTTAGATCAAGAGACAACCGAAATCACAATCACTATCAAGTTGTCAAAACTTTTAATAAATTTAATTATAGTATCATGCGATTATTCGATTATAAATTCACTCATTTTTAAGTAGTCTTGTCGAAATGGAGTTTACTGGTTCATTTATATTTCATTCTACTTCAGGGATATTTTGGAATAAACTAGAATGCTCTAACTGTTCCTTCAGGAAAGTTAACTGACGCGTTATTAATTCTACATATAACATATGAATAAAATGTATTTTGCAGATTTTATATTGTAATTTTATTATATTTTATTTGTATATTTTATTTTATATTCAGTATTGAATTTTATTTCAAATTCAATACTGAACCTGAACTGATATTAATACTATTCTTTAATTTCCATTGATATCTTTCTCGATTGTCACGAAAACTGGAGTTCCAGGCCTGTAGTGTCGAATTCGTGGATGGTAACTCAATATTATCGATTATCGACTCAATAAATTTGCTCTATAACTAGAAAATCCTCTAGGGAAAACTGAAATGGAAAATCGTGGGATTCACGACATTCGTATTAAGTATGTGCACATGCCCTCATTATACACTCGAATTAATTTGCGTATCCCCATACAGTGATGCTATTTCTATCTCCTATATTCCTCTATAATATCTCCCATTTCTCGTCTATTCACTACCAGTTCATGCACACAAAACTCGAAACGCGCGGATGCTCGAATTTCCTATTCCGGATCGCGACGAAACTTTAATCGGATCAAAGTCTAAACCAATGGGATCGTCCGAATCGTAATTTTCAGCTGCCACATGGTCTACTCAAACGTTCAATATATGGATAATTTAACCACGCTAACCCTGTCCCTTGCTAATTGCATTTTTGTCGAATATTTATATCGTCGAGGGATTTAATAGCAATTGAAAAAATTGTAGCAGTACGATCGCGAAGCGAATACCGCTCTTCGTTCTCTCGAATTTCGTTATTATTTCAAATAAAGGGCTTTTACTCATTAAATCATCTAGTAATTTTCATACGAAATGTTTTTATGCACGTTTAGTTTGATATTTTAATGGTAGATCAAAGTATACTGTGTAATTTCAGCCTTACCCTAGCACTGATTATTTAGACAAGGTCCTCATTAAAAACGGGTCTCACTAACGACTATGAGAGTGAACCATCTCGTTCGCCTCCATCGTAACGTCAAAAACGACAATCAATATTTGCCTTTGGAGAAGCTGTTTATAATTGTTCATTAAATTTGTATTCGCATTGAAAAATCTTCTTATAACAAAAAATTGATTATTTATTTATTACGTTTTATTCATTCATTTGTTATCAATATATTTGACAAATATATTGATAACAAAATGAATTTTGCACGTGCAAAATGCCTACAATAAAAAACAAATAGGTAAACTTCAAATTGAATTTTCCTTTTACGAAATAAGATACATTAGCAGGAAATAAATTTACGAAGCTAAAGCTCTCTTACGCTTCAATTGATTATAGTTGCATCGCCAAACGTGAATTTTTCCCACTAAAGAGAAAAAAAAACTCGAATGACAGATACGCAAGGACGTAAAACGTAAGAGAGGTAATTTTCTGCACCGCAATCGTAAACCTTTTCCCTCCAGCGTCCACTCGACCACAATCCATCATCTTGCGTTCTGGATGTGTAGGTTTATCGGAAATGCAATAGATAGTTTACTGAAAATTGAAGCGAAAATGAAATATACATCATATTCTCACATAGGAAGAAGAACTGATAACGGAATACTAATCTTTGATATAAACTGTAAAATTTGTCATCTAGCATTTTCATATTATACGTTTCTTCTTATTTCATTATTTGTATAAACAATCAATATTTTCTCTGAAATTACTGAAAAATTACGAGCTATTTTTACTTTAAAGATCGTTGATAATCAATTATTTATTAATTATATGGAGTTGAACTTTAATTTTTATGAAACTCTTGTATTAAAAAGTGGAAGGGAGAGATTCAGAACGATGTATTTCTGTCATAATAGATTATATAATATGTATCTATTTTTCATTGCCATCCCATCCATCATGCTTCCTTCTCAGTAAATTTGAAAATATCATTAGGGAAGTCTTATTCGATCGAGGCGAAATTGATGAATGTCCTAAAGTAGACACAGATAGATATCACCAGAAATAAATATAGTTTTAGTCATTTCCTATAGGACATTAGTATTATATAATATAATATTAATATATGAAACCAGACAGTCCATGTAGAGCAATTAATTTTTTTAATGTTAAATCTCATTTTATTTTTAATTGCATCTCTCTTTATCGTATATTAAAATTAAAATTGCAATAAATGTTCTGCAGAGAAAAAAGTTCATGAATTGACATCAAAATTAAATATGATATTGGTCTGTCACTTTTTTTTGAGATACGCATTTTAAGTATTTATGTGTTACTTTAATGTGAGATCTCGCGGATTTTGTATTAAATATCTATGAGATATTTTCCGATACTTTATCCTGGACAGTTGTAGCTGCGTTAAAAAATTAATTTTGAAGTACATTTAATGCAAAAGTGGTTTCCATTCTACTAATACCTCTCTATTATAATGAAAATTTTAATGGAAAGTCAAGTACGCAATTACTTTTGCACTTAATTGAATATAATTTCTTCATGTAGAATTTAATTGTGTAAGGTTTTTTTAGATTGTGGAAACATTTAATTCATAAATTTTATTACAGTAATTTAATTATAAAGCCTATTAAATGTAGGATTGGTCGTCTCCTTTACTTTTTGAGTATCCGAATCATAATTTTAGTGCGTTTCAATGTTTCAATGTTCATTTTAGAGTATTGCCTTTAAAAATAAGGGTCATTATAGAGATCATCTTGGAGTTTTTCCTACGTGTGATGAAAGTTTGACAGCACAAGAAATACTGAGAAAAAAAAAACAGATAGAGTGTGGGAAGTAACGGTTTTCCAATCGATGTGGGGGACTCGATAGACATTGAAAAGGCTGTTAAAGAAGGCAGGCTGCAAGAAGGATTGGTTTCGGGACTTACGGGGGTGTTAAAGCGAATGCATGGACAGATGGATAGGCGGGAGGTAATGGGGTGGCCTGACTACGCATATAAAATATACCAACCACGCTATCTCGCGGCCGATTACCTGGAAAACTCACGCGAAAATATCGATCCCTCTCCACAGTATAATCAGATTAAGCAAAGGGCAATGGCTCCACCAGACCCTACTTTGAAAGTGCATTTGTACTCAAAGTTACACTGATTTGGTTTAGAAAATATGTTCTCACAAACACAGAATTATACAGCAGAATTCTCTATATTTTTATTCATTCAAAAGAATGAACAAAATTCTGGTTAAATATGACCTTACTATTTTTTCCGGTTATTTTAATCAGAACTTCTAGTTGAAACAACTAGAATGCTGGTTAAATCAACCAGAAAAAAATAGTAATGGCATATTTAACCGTAATTCTGGCAAAACATAATATGATTATTTTCAAAAAGTGTCTAATTTCCCTAGATAAAAATACCGCTTTTATAAAACATGTGAATGAATTTATATTGAATACATTGATGAGTAAAAACAAGACTATCAAATTCGTCATCAGTCGGTACTCACTGAAATTAGCGGCTATGGGGATTATTTGCATGACCACGACGCGTCAATTTCAATTATTTCTCCGTAACGATCGATTCTCTCTTCCGAATAAGCCACAAATTCAGTTCAAAAGCAGTGCACATGCGAGATATATGTTTATATATGTATATCATCTATTCTATTACGGCAAGAGAAATTATTTTATGAAAATTTGTATATTCACAGTACAGAGTAAATGATTAAACATAAGCATTTGTATGTCAAGTCTTAGTTTTGGTATTTATTAATTGCAGAGAATCTCGAAAAATTACAATGGACTAGGATGAAAATATTTCCCAATATTGTAGCAGATTTACAAGGGCTTCGCGGAAAATTTTATTATCATTTTTGAGAATATCGCGATTTTTTAATTGTTATTTGCCAAGACATTTCAGATGAATGGAGTAGTTTTGAATAAACTCCGAAGCTACAGGTTTCTCAACAAGCATTTATTGGGTTGAAGTTCCCGACGTCTAATCTGACGATCGCTTTATATATGGGGCATTCCATGCCAAATCGACCATTTTTTACCCCGACCCCTTTCGATTTGGCTGAAACTTTTTTATCTTTTTCTACCCTATCGAAAACATTTTTCAGAATTTTTTCAAATTTTTTTACCTAACTCAAAAAAATTATGGGTTTTTCAAAAAATTGTTTTTTTTTTTCAAATGGCCGTAACTTTTTCAAAAATTGACTTATCGGGACGTTTTTTTTTTCAAAATTTTTGTCTTTAATTGCACTTTTCAGAAAAAAAATTAGTAAAATTATACAGATCCATCTGCAACGTTTTTTTTTTGACATTTTCGAGAAAAAAAAACGGAAATTTCGAGATGATTGTCATTTTTTTTTTATAAAAAACTTTCTGAATATAACTCATGAATTAAATCTTAAATTTAGATTAATTTTGAGCAACTTTTATTTTGAATCAATAATTTTATACATAATTATTTTTCAATTATTTATTTTAATTTTTTATAATTTTATGATAGAAATTTACATTCATTTTGAACAAATTTTATTTTATTTTTATTTTATTTTTACCAAAAAAAGACCAAAAAGGGCGTATGTCACATGTTCGAGGGGAGGTCAATATGAGTGTATCTCATGTGGGGGTCAATAAGAGCATATCTCACGTGGGGGTCAAGAAGGGCGTATCTTCATGGAGTCACGTGATCGAGAGAGTCAAGAAGGGCGTATGGTCAATGGGGTCACGTGGTCAAAGGAGTCAAAAATGGCGTATCGTCCTGGGGGTCTCGTGGTCGAGGGGGGTCAAGAAGGGCGTATCGTCATGGGGTCACGTGATCGAGGGGGATCAAGAAGGACGTATGGTCATGAGGGTCACGTGGTCGAGGGGGTTTCAAGAAGGGCGTATGTCACATGGGATGGATTCTTGACACAGCGGCGGCAGCGAGATCTTTTTATAATATAGAGAGATAAATGTATAAATATAAATCGTTAATATAATAATTTTTGAAATCTAACGAAATCTCTTAAAATCCTGGCCAACGCCGGATAAATTTCTGCTAGTCAATAAATAAAAATGTTGTGTTTTGGAACACTTTTTTTTGATATTTTTATTTCTAATAAATGTAAAACACTACCTTCTCATTTGATGATAATGTAAAAATCGTCAAACTAGACGTCTGAAACTTCAACCCAATCAAGCATTTTATATAATTCTGCCTTGTGGGTATTTGACATTATCCAGATTAAAATGCTGGCAGTTTGGGAACCTTAGAAACAAGGGAACAACGGAACCTTGTTGCATACAAATATACATATATACTTGACAATAGTTCACTACGATTCATGTGGAACTGCAGTTGCTTGACCACAGAGTAAACTTTGACTTCAGGCAACATTGATCGTTCGTCGCTAGTTCAGCAAGAAGGAGAGCTACAGGTAGATTCAAACTCAAAACCCAATCAGCAAAGTCAAAGTGAAAATATTCATTTCATCTTAGATTTCTGTATAAATTTCAAGTTCTATTGTATTTCAATTGCATTATATATTCCTTCATAATATCAAATAAATTATTTTTTACATTTATTTTGATTTTTTGCATCATGCTCTAGTGCAGAATAGCGATCGAAATAAAAAATCTAATTACAGTAAAAGCATTTGATCAAACCAATACACCCATCGATACTATTTTAACTGTAACCTCAAGCATCACTTTAAAAAGTACATTCATATATATGCAAAAAAAACTAAGTACTCATGTTGAAAATAAACGATAACCAATATTGTTTGTTTGTTTTGGTCTACTAAGTATTCTTTTTAAATTTTTTCAATATTAAAAATTTTTTAAATATTTTAAATTGACTTTCATGTTGATGAATTGATGAAATTATTAAATTAAATTCAACGTGCATTGTCCGTATATACACAGTTTATATAATAATGTATTTGGGTATAAGGGAACAGAGATAAAACTAATTAAGTTACAAATACATGATACTGTCTTCAATTAAATTATTGCATTGGATCTCGTTATCTACAAATGAAATTAGTGACTAGTCGATGTGACATGTAGGTAAATGTATTATGTCACAGATCGAACACTGTATAAATGTAGAATTCACCATTAGAAGTATTTCTGCCTGTCTACATGAAGCCCTATTACATGCGATCTTTATAGTAGCGATTGAATTGCTGGATAAGGAAAGTATAAATTAGGTTGAATAAACATTATTCATATTTTCCATCTGAGAGCATATATATACCAGTGAATTGTTGATAAAGTATTTTGAAATGGTTATAAATAATTATTAGGAGATATTTGAAACGGAAAAAGAAGAATTCCTTTTCCACAACAATAGATGCAAAAAGATAAAGAAAAATTCATTATTTTAAAATACAAGAATATGTCCCATTTTACCAGGGGTGTTAGTTGAAGTTTGCCGGTTTTTTCAATAAAGAAAACACTTAATTCTCAAGGGAATCTCAAAAA
>JAUESH010000020.1:6432093-6447897 GCA_032275165.1 Synergus magnus
AGATGCCAAATCATAGAAATGTATACATATCTCTAGCGACATGTATGAGTAAAACCGGCAAATTTCAACTAACACCCCTGGTAGTTACCTACATATAGTATAATTACATTTCAAAACAATGTAATAAAATCTGAAATTCGTGCAGCAATGTCATTGACTTTAAATCCATATTAACTACTATTTTTCCTTCTCTCTCAGGATTATAATAGTTTTCACGAAAATATACTCGAGAGGTTGTTTTCTAATCTTCTAATGTCCAAAATAAAAAGTTTTTTAAATTTTATTTTATTTATTTATTATTTAAATTGTCCGAGTATATTTCTGACATTCCATACGTAGTCACATTCACGAGTTCATGACGAAGTAAAGCAGGGAATAAAAAAACAACAAGAAAAAGCAGAAAATACCCTGGAGCTCCACTAACCGAATCCGTAACTTCGGGAAAAACAATTTCTCGCTTCTCCAATCGGAGAATCCAATTTGGATTATCGAAAATTCATGGGAGTACTTTGTGTCCGACGAAAGGCAGGTTATAGGAAAAGAAGACTACAGATTAGGCGAATGGTATGCTGAGAATAGAGGCCAAAGGCTTCGAAAGAAAATATAAAATATTGCTTTTCCTACCATTTACTAGCAGAGTAATGTGAATACCAGATGGACTTTGCTCTTGCCACTTTGTTCTCCTCTTGCAAGTTCTTTTCTCGCTATCTGCTTCTTTTATTTACCTTCCCTTGCTTCTTTACAGCGAGCACCAGTACTTTTATCACTCACACGGTATGGAAAAAGCATTTCTTTTCATCTTGTATTTGATCATACTTATTGCCTTAAAAATAAACATAACATCTTGCACCGATTTGAAAAAAAAATCTATCAGTGCACGGCGATTTTCTAATTAAAGTTTGTATTTATTTTAAATACTACAATTTTAATTAATTTTTAATGTAAGTGGGAACAGGGCTTTAGTGCCTTCGTTTCATTATTAGTCAGGGCTCTGAAGCCCTATTCCCACTTACATTAAAAAATTAAAAATTAATTAAAATTGCAGTATTTAAAGAAAATACAAACTTTAATGAGTAGTCGGACGTGCACTGATATATTTTTTGCCATTTCCAAAAATTTCAGCGAGACATCTTTTTTAGCTTAAAAATAAGAAGCCGGAGAAAATATATATGGAACGGTCGGTAAATAGTGACGTCATAGTTTACCATTTGCCCTTAATCTATTATTAAAATAAATAGATCCATTCCTAGAAAAACAATTACGATGTTTATATTATATTTACATTTTTTCACTTGCTAATTGAACATTTAATTCTCGCTTGTTAAAAAAACATATTAATCAACTGGAAGTATGTTAATGTAGAAGAGTTTAGAGGTTCTGTATAACAGAAAAACATCGTCCGGACTGTAGAATTTTCAAATGGAAATTCTGAGAGATCGCTTCGCATGTTCCTACTTTGTCGCGACGTGTTACTCCACCTACTTTTCCTTTACCATTTGCTTGCACCCTCTGCTCTTGTGTGTTCACATAGTTGAGCTTTATGCATAAGGAGGCTTGTCTAGAGTATGAGTGGCACGGAAACCAAAGAATGCAGACGAAGGAAACAAAAGAAGTAAATTGTTACATTATTTTATCCTTTCAAATTCCTAATTCAGATGCTGATTACTGTCGTGTTACATAATACACAATAAATTGTTACATTATATAAGTAAATTTTTACATTATTTTATCTTTTCAAATTCCTAACTCAGATGCTGATTACTATCGTATTACATAATACACAATAAATAGAATCAAAGAAATATTTTTGTTTGATCTACGATATAAATAAAATCCTCTTTCCTATCAAATATCATTTTATACATAATTGAACTCGACATAAGCGGATTTGTCTTATTTGTATCCAAGGATACTTCTGTTACGTCCTACCTAATATTTATTGCTAACCGACCTAATTGGCAACAGACAACTTGTATTCCTCGTGTAGAGTTATATTCCAATTGTAAAATTTGCACTGTACTCGTACATTGATACAGTACTCCTTCCGAGTAATACCACTCCGAGTATTGCAATGCCCCCCTTCATCTCGCTCGAATGCTTCCCCCTCCAGCCGTTCGGCGTGAGATATGGAATCACTGCTTCTGAGTAATACCGCTCGAAACAGACATCGCTGTTGTGTTTTGTGGCACTACTCAGAAGGAGTGCGAAACAAAACACGACGGAGAGGAACGCGGAGCTAGAGTGGGGGTATAGCTCGACAGGAGTAGTTACTCCCCTTCTCCCTCGATGAAGTATTACTCAGAAGGAGTAGTTCACTTGTAGGAATTGCACTTGTTTACTATTGCGCTGAAGACCCGGAACTCAAGACTGTGTACACTGAACCGTAGAACTCAAGACTGGTTTCCTCTGTGGGATTTGCTGTTTAAGTATCAAATTTGGCCCTTGGCTCGTGTGGGCCACTGTTGATGAGATAGTGTTAGTAGTGTACAGTGTTTTGAGTAAAGCCACTGTCGATAAAGTTGTGTGAGAGTCCCAAAAGTGACAAGTACATATTGATGGGGTCCTTTAGTGGTGTGTGTCACCTTTCTTATGGGTGTGCCTAACAAATGATGTTCGTAGTACGCTTCCGAGTGCAGGCGTTCAGGTATGAGGGTCGTTGTCCTCTTGCAGTTTTGTTGTCGATGTCTCAAATCATAAGGGTCAATTACATAGGCTAATGAAATGGCCACACATTTCACATAATGCTAAATGAATTATGTGGTGATTACAAGATTATTGTGAAAATGATTGATGAGTTAATTACTAATTAATTAATTAATAATTATGCGATGGTCGCGTTGACGTGACTCTTCAATTGATTTTATTTCTGGTCGAAAAATCGAAGTGAATATGGTATACATATAACGCTTAGTGCTTTTCGACTGTCTGATAAATGTTGGTATGTACAATAATATATTTTTGAAACACACACGCGAAATATCTTAAAGGAAAAGTTTAGCCAAACTTCTTTCCTCTGAGTTCATTGGAGCAGCAGAGATACAATGCGTCAACGATATCGAAGTTATATATAAAATGTAAAACAAGGATGACATAGTCAGATCTTGAAACAGGGGAAGAAACGCAACTTCTCTACTTGGAAAAATGCAGCAAGACGAGAAGATAAGTGTCGCAAGAGGGAATACAAGTCTAAAATTCCTATTCACGAACTCTCTCGTCCTCTTTCAGGAAATACTGCTCTATAGTTGAGCCATACGTAATCTATACCTACGAACGAACTAGGAACCCCATTGCCGAGCGCTGTCCTGGTCCCGCAGAGTACGTGGTCATAAATTTCACGGTGAAAATCCGGTGATATATATTTCGCGCACACGGGTTACTCGCAAAATGAAACGCAGCGAGTACAACCCCATGAAATCTGCATTCCCTCAGCCAATATGTCCATCTATGTATAGATGCACATACCATTTCTCGATAGCATCAATGTAGATTTTAATGGATGCTTTCGCTGTATTTATTGACGGCTTTCATGCAGTTTTATTCCCGACTTTCTTCGTCAAAAAAATTGGCTACGACAGAAAATTTACAAATTCATTCAATCATTTGGCGCTTATAAAGTCTGGGGACTTAAAATATTTAGAAGTTTACACTGGGACATCTACTTTACATTATTAGATCAGTTGTTGCACATTAAATTTTAATTATTTCACATGCAATAAAGAAATAATTGCCCTAATAAAATGAATTACATTTCTCACATGAGTAATTATCAACCGTTGTTGATGATCTAATTATAAAGGAAAATTTGTTACGAAATTCTATGTACAAGTTCATTCATTACGGGGTGTAATTAAATTGTGCTAATTGAGAATACTTGCTGTAGTATGTTATATGAGATATAGAATAAGTTTGTTTAGGTTTTAATTGCTTCGTTTCGCTTCTTTCTATACTTATTTCTTAATTTGACTAAAGCCAACAATCCGAGTATAGTTTCATAAAAATGTGTCTGCATATTAATTGATAATATTGTGAAATTTTGATTGCCGTAACGAATAAAAAATTAATTCTTTATTCTTCAAATGCTTTACTTCATTATACACATATTATACATTTACTACATGCTACTTTTTTATAAGCATTGTGTTTATGTGTATTGTTTAGCAGAATAATTCGCCAATTGTTCGATAAATTCTAAACTTTACAGAAATGCGCTTGGCATTTTCCAATACGATTACTGAACAGTCTTACTGAAGTTTTTCATCAAGTTTTTCTCTTTTTAATCTTCAGAGTTAGCTACCGAGGTTCCACATCAGGCCGATTCTCTCTTTTCGGTACTTTCCACGCCATTTCTTATTCTTTTCACTTCATCCCAACCTCCGATATTCGATAACAACTTTCAAAAGTCGTCGAAATAGTTTCTTCTTTCTATATTTCTCATTTTAACCTTCCACTAAAGTTTTCACAAAAATTTCTATCCTTCTATTTCCCATTTCCGGATTACTATTTTCGTCCATCATATCTTCAGAACAATAAAATCATGAATTTTATTTATAATTATCAATTACTGATAGCAAATACGACACATTCAGAAGGTGCATTGGTAGACTAAGGCGATGAGAATCGGCACTTAAAATTTAATCCGTGACAGCAAGAACAGTGAATGAAAGATTCCGATGGTGAGAGAACAATGGAACGGAATTCACAGATTAAAATTTACAAGAGGCAGGTGCAATAGTATTATACGTCATAAGTTCTTCTTCGAAACGTTATGAATAATATGGTTTTAAATGTATAAAAAATACTGATAATTATTATTATAAAGATGTAAAACGTATATAAGAGGTATTTAAAGAAATATGTTAAAACGTAAAAGTCTGTATCTCAACATAAAAACGAGATTTTTTTGTCAGATGAGCCATGAACTACGATTCCGTAAGAAATTCTCGTTTTTCTTACTGCCTCGAGTCTGGACCTAATCTCTCTCGAGGGTCGAGGTTTTTCCTTTAAGAGCAAAGAAAAAGAGATACAAAACCGCTCAAAAAAAAGTGAGAAAAAATGTCGAAAGGATATGGAAGAGATATCCGATAAACATTCTCTATTTTGTTATTCTACGCTAGAATCGCGAAATACAAAAAATCAAACTATGGGGTCAACAGGCGTTTAAAAATATTTGTTTCCGTAGAAATATTTTCAAATTCTCATATATACTTTTATATATAATGCATAAGAGCTTTTTACAATAAAAAGTGCAATAATACACGTATATAAAATCGTTAAATTTTCCAAGCATATAAAGATCTTTTAGCTGAAAATTTTATGGTTGGGAAGTGTCTGACTGAATTTTTGAAATTGGTGATCGAGACGCAAAGCATGCACATTTCATGCTCTCGGAAAGTTAGGCTTCCTCAGCGTCCAACGCCTCGAGGTTGGCGTAAATGTGTCTTTACATGACGCTATGTGACATCCCTCGAAGCCACAAAACTCGATTCTTCTACCACTATATAGGGATAACTTACACGAAATTGCAAAAAAAAAATCGCAAGAAGCACTTCAAGAAGGCCACATCACATTGCACTAAGAATGAAGATCATAGATATTGAACCATTGAGAATATACCCCCCAATTTTGCTGAATCAGAAAATTTTATATCAAATCTAATTTCAAGTGAAAGTAAATTATCACTGAAAATATGTAATTAATAAACTTTAAAATAATCATAGTCTTAAAAATATATAGATACATTTTATAAAGTAATGGTGAATAAATATAATAATTTATCAAATATTGGGGAGAAAAACTATTTCGGGTTATAATTGACTGAAACCTATTAATATTTCCATAATGCGTCACGTGCGGTGTGTAGAAATCCCCTCCCTTCGTCTTTCAACATCAGAGACCTGAATGAATGCCTACTATTTGTTTTTCGTTAAGCGAAATAACTGTCTGGTATTTCTTAAGGGCTCTGCAAACTGTACGTTGACCACCACTGGCAGAAGAAAGACGACACTTAATATTGCATCTATATTTCACACCAGGAAAAAAATGAATCGAGACACGTACATAAATACACTGTTAAAAATGTTCGGAAATTTACGAAACATTTCAGACACAAAAGTAACGAAGGTTTCCAAATATCTGTTACTGAATTCGGGATTACGCTCAAACTTTCGTAAATTTTACAAAATTTACGAATTTTACATAAATTTACGGATTTTGGGCGAAAATACTCGGTATGACTCGGATCCCTTCGGTACCATTCGGAAGGACGTCGCCATTTTCGCCTAAGTCGCAGTACAAGAAAAAACAAAAACGAAGTTAAAAGTTTTAAAAAGTAGATTTTTTAGCAATTTATGTGATGTAAATCAAAGATTTTTTACAACCGAAAGATAATTATTATCCACGAAATCTGTGTGGCGTACATTGAAGTGCTTTAAAGTGAGTGTTTGTACGAAATATAAAAATCTAGTGAATCTAACCTCCTTTTATGAAATATAATGAAGTGTTACCCATATGAATAGTGAAAAATCGGCATTGCGATTTCACAGTTAGTTAAATTATTATATTTTTCGGTTAATTAATTTTAATAATTATACAATATTTCCTTCCTTACAGGTAAATAGCCATATGTATTACAAACTCCACGTGTATAGCCCGTTTGGTCTCTCGTATTGAACAATATTTTTTTTTACAAATACATGCAAAACCCTAGTTTTCCCACCGTTTACAGACATCGAAAGATACTAAAATGAACGAAAACAAACTTTCACGAACGAAATAAACCCAACCTCACCTAAAACGATGTTCACATAGTAACCGTTTACGACACTAGATGGCAACCGGTGGCCAAAATGTTTTGGTAACCGTAGAGACCATTTTGCTAACAGGTGACATCGTTTTGGTCCTCGATATTGGGGATTTTGCTCATTGCTTTCGCGCACAGTGCAGAATCGGCCATTTTCTATGTCTGTAAACGGTGGGCAATTTACTTGTAAAATAGGAAATGAATTGTATAATTATTAAAATTAATTAACCGAAAAAAACGTATTACCCTTGGAATTTTACGTTACTGTTACTAAAAATTAGGAAAAAATTTCGAATTTTTACGAAACATGTAACTGAAAGACGATTCCGTTAGTACTACTGAAAATTACGAACCGTTTCGTAATTTTATGAAACATATAACTGCAAAAAACCTCCATTACTGGTTTCGTGGAGCATCAAAGAAAATGTGAAAATATTTTTTAGTGTAATAATGAATAAATTACTATATTTTATTTTATGATTTTACCCACCTGAAGTTGGGCAAAATGTGCATTATTATTACAATTTTGGTGATAATTCTTATACATTCCGTGAACATAAAATAACTTCATTTTTTATGGAGGATTAATTGCTAAATAATTCGAATAATATCGACGCAACCATGAGAAAAGAGAAATTGTAGAGATGGGAGAGACAGTAAAGAGAGGGTAGTTGGGTGGGGAAGTGGTTTACGAACCACTGTAAATATTTGAAAACAGCCTTTCTGGAAGCCTGAAGTAGCACGTTCGTAGTTGGCTCACGCGGCCAAAACAATCGGTCTCTCCTTTAAAATCGTAATGCATTCAGCTTGGGTTAGGTGCCAGTAGTGCCCCGAGAGATCTCGATATACCAAGACAGAAACCCTGTCAAATATTAATTCGTCCTAACGCCAGCATCTACAGTTCTGTAACAGTATAAACGACTCAAGACCTTACTTGCAACCAAGCAATGACCTCTACCTTTCACAGAGGTCAACAAGTTTAAAAGAAAATAGGAATCTGGAACAATCATCCCTAATATTTTCTGACTTATCATCATAATGAAAATGGTGAATTTAGTCTAATAGAGATTGAGAAAGATCTAAAAAAGTGTTCGTTGAAATGATTGCCTTGAAGGAATTCGATGGTAATCGCAGAGCATGAGAGATCCATTTGAGACTAGCAAGGTACATTGCCTTCGATACCAATCGTGAGGTGAACCTGTCTTCGCTTAAAAATTCATGCATACCCCATTCCGTCGTATGGAACAAACTCGACAAGATAATCTAGATGCAAGACCATGGCTCTAACACCCTACGCTTTCAGACTAACGAGGTAGTAATACTTAAGGTAGTTTTTCAGCCGAGAAAACAACAGTCAGAGATAAAAAGTAGAAATATCGGCCTAGTAACTTTCTGAAATAAATTAGTGTCACTGGAAATGGAGAAACTTTTTCTGAAAAGAAAAAAAAAAGCTGCTTTTGGATACTATAACTACGTGCAGCTGATATTGGGAAAAGGGATTCGATTCCAACCATCAAAATCACTGACTGAAGTTTATTTCAAGAGCGAAAAGGAAAATAGAAAAATTAGGTCAAATACATTTTAAGCAAACATTTGTAATGATCAAACAGATATTGGTTTTCCAGTATAAATTTACCTTTTGATATTCACATTCTTGATATCGAAACGCTAAAAATATAAATTTGAGTTACAGATTGTGTTTAATTTAACATAAAAGTTGCAGCAACACTAAATTATTTGAAATAAGTTGCTTCAAACCTTTGGAAACTAGGAAAATAGACTGCTGGCTTATTTTTTGGAGAAAAATATTAAAATACAATATATGAGGGCGAGACTAGGTGCATAGAGAAGATAGAGAAGTGAATCTGGCATATTGCCATTGTCACTTCACAATTCAATCGCGAAGTTAGCGTTGCTCCCAGCAGAAATCACATAATGTGCGGTTACCCACCCCGAGTAGTCGGTTTCTCACGGGAACCAACAAATCAAAAACACCCCCAAAGAGCCACCCTCAACGCAACCCCTTTCGACCCAGAAGTACAACTCGCAGAGCCACTAAATTAAAATATATCGTGCAACGAAGTTTAATAGAAACGCGTCACTGTCTCGACAAATTATTATTCCTGTTTAACAGCTCCCAAACAACGCAGATGATTAACTGCACAATTTCTAAGAGCAAACCGCGTTATCAGGCAGATGTGGATGCTTTTCCCTGCTACGTAAAATTACCAATTTCCATAACTTATTCTTGATAATTATTGGACCAAAAACCAATTTCTTTCAAACTAATCAATGAAGGAATTTTTTGCTCTTTTCACGTTGACGCGACTATCGCATAATCATTAATTATTAATTTATTAATTAGTAATTAACTCATCAATCATATTCACAATAAACATGATTCATTTTGCATCATAAGCATCATCCTTAATTGTAAATATCATCGATAATCTTTGTACTTAATTAGGTTAATTCACACTTATGTAATTGACCCTTATGAATTGAGCCATCGACAACAAAACTGCAAGAGGACAACGACCCTTATACCTGAAACAGTGCAAATTTTACAATTGAAATATAACTCTACACGAGGAATACAAGTTCGATAAGCGAATTCCAAACTATACGAGTCGAGTGCGAAAAACCCATAAGTGAACTTAAGCTTTACAAACGAATCATAAAAGTAAACTGTAACTTGTGATAATAATAATAATAAATTCTTGAAACTTAAGAACATTTTTATTAATTATCTTGTCCTCATTCCCAGATTTATATTAAGTTTTAAACTAAAACGAGAGATTAGTTTTAATAGAAATAGAGTCTGTTGCCAATTAGGTCGGTTAGCAATAAATATTAGGCAGGACGTAACAATAATAATAATAAGAAAAGTAATCGTTCAATACAATTGAAAATCAGTTAAAATTAATTGCATTCAGTTGAAATCAGATATACATAGAAAGCGATAGAAATCATATAATTTCTATATTAAGTTCATTGTTGAATAATTTTTTGAACGTCCTTAAGTAAAACATAGTCATATCATGAGCATGGGGTGTTTGGCGGTTAATTTTCGAGATAACATGCAAGGTATATTAATGAAACACGCGACGTATTTTAGTCGTATATACAGTATACTTGATATACTCAACTATAATATACAGCGAAAACTAAGTACAATCACATTCGCGTAATTAATCAATACTTTGCACAGTTATTTTGACATTTTTAAGATACAGGACAAATGAGCATCGAACATGGTAGAAGGACCTGAGTGCAATGGAGATCGGCGAGTAGAAGTATAAAGAGAAAAACGAGCCTAGGAATCGCTCTAGTCAGAAAATCGACGTTGGAAGCTTCCCATAAATTCAGATTTGTCTGACCACAATCGTCCGAATCTCCTCGTAGAGCTTTCTAGCTTCCAGTCAATCCCATATTGATTGGATTATCAACAAATATCAAAAAACGCCACACTGCAAATATACGAAGAAGCACACAAATGATTAGCACACCGATGACCATTTAGACGTGGCGCGAACTTAAGCCTAATCAGGCTGAGAATCAAGCAATTTCTGATTTCTCAGATGATCCACGCTCACTCGTTGCCTCGGTTTCCCAATTTTCCCACTCTTATTGAAATTAGGCGTATGGTGATTGGTGACTACTTTTACGTCATTCATCCATACTCGATTGGAAATAATAATGATTCGCACGAAATACAATCTAATCGCCTCATTATTCAGAAAAAATCAGAAATGGTTTTCTGCATATTTTTTGCAATATTTCCACGATTTAAAAAAATATTCGACAAATCCTTGCTGGAGTTTTTGTTTACTAGTCTACCTTATTGCAGGTCTTTAAAATCGGTTCGAAAGACCTAAAATCTTTCCGGAAATCACACAAGTAGTTCCTAAAAGTTCGCAATTGCTTTAAATTTGTTCTTAAAATAAACTGCAGAAGCAGAGAAAACATTGCAATGCGCAGAATAGGCCAGTAGTGCAGCGTAGAAAGAAAGAAGAAAGCGTAGACAAAAGCCCAATTAGAGCGCCCAGAGAGTCAAGAGAGTCAAGAGAAACTTTCGGGAACGAGTGGAGGCCGAGTAGATGTGTTTAATTTAGCGGTACCTACTCTCGGAATACAGTGTGTAGAGGGGCCTTTACGTTTAGCGTGCAGGGTCTGCCTGATAATTAAATGCCAGGCAATTTACAGGGTATGCATTCGCCGAAGGCTGCTGGCTCTACACGAACCCACACAACGATATCCCTTGCTTACATACTAGATACGCACGACTTATGTCTTGTAACTCATCCATCCATCCTAAGCCATCCTAACCGTCCGGGCTGAGTTCACCATTCCGATTAATCTAACCCAATTTACGCCAGACCGATGACCGCACCCGGTCGTGAGTGCATAATGAGTGCAAGCACGCCAATCGTGCACCTTGTTGTGTCGAGACAAGGTTGCACGTTTACTTCAATGAATTTTATTGGCTTACAATTAAGGAAATAATGAGCCAACGCCAAAAGGAAAAGCGAATCACTACGTATTTTATTTTCAATACCGATTCCGGTCAATCCGAATTAATCAGAATTAATCATCAACTTAAAGTTTCCTACACATACGGATTTCCGTAATTTCTTATAAGCAATACGGGGGGGAGGCTTTGACCCTCTGCGCGTTACGCGCGCCAACCCCCATTTTATATTATTTTTCTTTTTTTCTTTTTATTTTCAATATACATGCATTAAATCGTAAATTTAGATTAATTTTGAGAAACTTTTATTTTGAATCAATAATTTTATAACTAATTATTATTCATTTATTTATTTTAAGTTTTTATAATTTTATGATTGAAATTTAAATTCATTTTATTTTATTTTTGCCAAAGAAAGACCAAGAAGGCGTATCTCACATGGGGTCAATAAGGATGTATCTCACGATAGGGTTAATAAGGGCCTATTTCACGTGGGGTTCAAGAAGGGCGTACCGTCATATGGGTCACGTGGTCGAGGGGGATCAATAAGGGCCTATCATCAGAGGGTCACGTGATCGAGGAAGGTCAAGAAGGGGTATGGTCAATGGCGGTCAAGGGGGTCAAGAAGGGTGTACCGTCATGGGATCACGTGTTCGAGAGGGGTCAAGGAGGACGTATCGTCATAGGGGTCACGTGACCCCATGGGGGTCAAGAAGGGCGTATGTCGCCATGTTAGCGGCGGCGGCGAGAACTTTTTATAATATAGAGAGGTAACTAAGTAGTAAATCATCCTGTAAAGTCAGCCATAAATTATATAAAATCGTATAAGTAATTTTATATTAGTCTTAGAGAATTTCATGTATTAAATATTATTTAAATCGTCCTGTGAGTGATAACGAGCAGTATAAGTTATCCTAAGTAAAGCAGAAGAGATATAAAGTAGTATAAATCATTTCAAGTATCCTTAGTCATTTTATGTCAAATATAAGAGATTTCAAGTAGTATAGATAATTTTATGTCAGACACAGAGTATGCAAAATATTAATGATTATTTAAAGCCTTCTGTGAGTAATTTAAGTAACGATTTAAGTCATTCGTGACTCAAAATTACTTGACGTCTCTTGTCTGACTTAAACTGATATATTATTCTATACCCCTTATGAATTGAAATAACCGTTTTATGGCTGATTTAAATAACAGTTACTACTTGAGATTCATTATGGCTGATTAATAATGACTTATACTACTTGTTAGGGATCGTGCACTTATAATACGTCACACAGTTTATGGGAGGCGGGGGGTTCGGCAAATTTTGACGAGGTGTGACATGGGGGGGGGAGTCTGCCCTCTGCGTTACATCACACATATTTCTCGTATCTATTTCTTTTCTATGTTACTCTAAGTTGAATAAAAGTTCTTGAAAGATTATCTACAATAATAATTAATAGCGTCTTTATTTACTGGATATTGTACGCGTTAACAAAAAATATTTTATATAAAGAGGTGATGCGACGTGACGTCAAAGGGGGAAGGGGGGAGGGGTCTGAGGTTTGTGACAAAAATCACGTGACGTATTATGTGCACGACCCCTTATCCCTCACAGAAGACTTTAAATAATAATAATCTTTAATACTGGAAGTCCTCTTATCGCTGACTTAGGATGACTTTTACTATTCGGTATCATTCATGGATGATTTCAAATATTGCTATTCTTCACAGACGACTCATTAGATGATAATTTTAAAATTACTCATTCAGAGAGACCGGTTCTTTCATGATCTATACTACGAGTCTCTTCGAATGAGTAATTTTAAAATTATCATCTAATGAGCCGCCTGTAAAGAACTGCAATATTTCATTAATGGACGGAAATACAAAAAAATTAAAAGGTATTGAAAGATAAATTGGCTGCATCCTGGTGAAAACATGACGGTGATCGTAGCAAGATACGCGGGAAACACGTACAGACGGATCGTACGTGGCTTGTTGAAAATGGATGAGAAATTATTGTCGTGCCGGCGGGTATATATGTATAAAGTGATGTAAGCGTACGTTTTACGCAGGTGGTTTCAAGTCATTATTGTTAACGAACGAAGCGCCATCGTCAACGTCAGTTCGTTTCAACGCATATTCGGTTGCACTTTTGCTATTTCTGGTATTCATATAGCTATCAAAAAAATGAAATTTTTTATTTGAAAGATACGCGAGGATTTATTTCGCAATCTTAATGTACATGAATCCCGTAAACCCGTAAATTATTTATTAGATTTATTCACTGGAATGTGTGTTAATCTATTATTATTAATCGTTAATTAATGTAAAATAAATACATAATAATCTTTTGAGTGTATAATATCTATATGATTTAAAAATTTCCTGTGAGATTTCATCTCCAAAAGGGAAAAGGAGATTTTTCGACATTACTATGCTTGTCATTCCCTCTAGCATATAGTGATTTGAGCAATCGATTTCTGTTCAAAAGAGTACCATAATATGTTCTCTGGGTTATATACAAGAGTGAAAAATGAGGTCTCACAAAAATCGGAGAGTCATCTCATTAGAAAGGGCCGAGAATTCATCAAATTTCAGAGATTTCCACAACTCTTGTAGATGAATTAAACACGCATATATCATTCAACTACATAAGCTCGTGAGCTTTAATGCAGAAGTCTAAATTCATAACAGGAAATGCGTTATATTTTTTTTCCCCTGTAATCCACTTATCAGTGAACTGATTTCAGTTAATCTTAGAATTTTCTAAGATTAACTTTAATAATTATTTTAAGTTAATAATTTAAGGGTTTGAAGCACATTCTTATATTGTATTGTATAAAGAAACGATACTGATTGTTTTTTCATCTAATAAATGTTGATACAAAATGTTAAAAGCTTTATGCAACTTTTGAGTAAATTGATCGTCATACACACATAAAAAAAAGATTTTTTTTTTCTTCAGATAGCCATATAATAGAAGGGCTCTCAATCAAATTCAAATGCCGAGTCCTAAAGCTTACAGTTTATTCAAGTAAAAAATGTTCTGTGCGTTTTTATATAGAACTCAAGCCGTGAATCGAAACTTCCACATGTAACAGAATTAGTTTTCATGATATTGTGACAATAACCGCGAGCCATCCATGTCCCCTCGATTTTTCGTAGCCGCCGTGGAAATGCCACCGTAGCTCAACATCGTTGTAGATTTTCACGGTGTGGCGTATTTAATTAAAATCCGTCGAGCTGAAAAGCATGGAAAAATCAGTGCACCTCTCATCCTGAATTTCTCCTTTTCTCTTTTCATTCTGAGTGTGTAAAGGCTTACCGATTTTTTCCAGCTCGCATATGACAAAAGTACTCACACGCCAGGATGCGATATATGTGGAAGGAGGTAAAGTTTTACCTCCGAGTGACAGACGACTGACAAAAAAATTGAATAACCGAGATGTACCCCTTCAATTCCCTTTAGCCGCATTTCGTTTGTATTAAAGGGGAAGGAGCATTATCGCTATGTGGTTTCTGAAGCGAGAGACTGAGCAATTTGATATGAAGCTGTAGAATGCGTATGTCAAACTACCAGCACATCACGCTTGGAACATCCATATATGTATATGTATATCAGAAACTTATAAAGACCCAAAGGCCTATCACGAAAGACTATGGTTTATTATCCACCACAAATTTCTCCTTGACTTCCTTTTATGCCTAAAACTGCTTCAACTAACCTGAATGCATGAAGGTCTGACTTGAGTTAAGTTTTACTACTGAATCGAGACGCCTCTTGAAAGTTAGAGACAATATACTTGAAAACATCGATTTTCGATGTTTCGATTCTTTGACTCACACAAATATATTCATTGCCTTTTTATTTTTCACCTTATTTGATCATTATTTCTTAAAATTAACTAGCCCACCAACACGCGCGCTACGCGCACGATTATTTATTTTACTTCTTACAACTTCAAGTCATTCGCAAAAGCTTTTAAGAAATTTTAAATATTGTCATAAAATTTCCAGGAATTTTGAAAGAATTCAAGAGATTTTAACAATTTTAAAAATATTTTATGGAATTTTTAAGAATTTTATGAGATTTCTAATAATTTTACTGGATTTTTAAGGGATGTAAAGAGATTTTAAATGTTATCATAGAATTTAAAAGAATTTCAAGAAGTTTTTAAGAATTTTAAGGGGTTTTGACAATTTTCAAGTAACTTTTACGAAATTCTAAAGATTTTTAGGATTTTTAAAAGATTTTTTAGAATTTTAAGGTATCTCAGGATATTTCGAGGAATTTTAACAGAATTCATGAAATTTTAAAAGATTTTTTAAAGCTAAGAAACTTTAAGGGATTTTAAAGGTTTTGAAATTTGAGGAATATTAAGAGGTTGCTAAAAACTTTAACCCTTTAAGGACCAAGCCTGGAACCCGTTGAATAAAAATTATGAAAAAAGTCAGGAATAATGTACGATCATTTTCTGATCGATTTTTGCAATAAAAACTTTTTTTCATTTTTTTAATTTTCTCGGTTTCTATTCAGTATACG
>JAUESH010000020.1:6447997-6459076 GCA_032275165.1 Synergus magnus
TTTAAGAGGTTTTCACGAATTTTAAGAGATTTCAACGAATTTTAAGCGATTTCGAAGGTTTTCGTGAAATTTTAAGTCATTTCAAAAGGTTTTTGGGTGTTTCTGGGAGTTTTAAGAAATCTTAACGAATTTTAATAACGGATTTCGAAGGTGTGTAAGTTTTTTACGCCATTAGTTTGTTTTTCATCTTTCAACTTCAAGTCATTCAAAAGCCAATCAGGTTTGCAACAATAATGTTTGCGAGATTTTCGAGACATTTCGTTACACCACTTTTGAAGATAGGATTTAAATTTTAATTATATATGCTTTCCCATAATTTTATTGTACGAAAGTAGTAAAAAATTATCTAATTTTAATATTGTTTGCCTAATCTCATGGTACTAAATTTCGGCTTTAAGAACATCTCGATTATGAGTAATGAGACCTGCATAAATTTGTAGAAAGCTAATATAACTGTTGGCAACGCACATGTAAACAATATACATACTCCTACCTCGAATCATAAATAAACAAGTGGAAAATTATGATTGCTAGCGGCTACATTGCATTTAGGTCTAATTATTTGTGCCAGTTATGATAATATAATTGAAGTCAATCTACTGTTTTATTTTATAAATACATCTCATTTTATAAATGTATCTCAATTCAAAATGTTGTATTGATTAATATGTATTCATTAAGGATTAAGCGTATATGATATAATCATTCTTAATCTAAGAAAATTCGATCGCAATAATTAATTCAGATAGTTTCTACTTCATTTGCTTTTTTCGAGACTATTCATCGCTTTTGCCTTGCATTTAAGTCTCCGAGTGAGTCAGTTGGTGGCACAACTTAGATATAAAAAAAAACTGACAATTTGCCAGAAACATCAAACTCTGCTAGCAATATTTGCTCAACTGCATCCGCAATACGCAAACGATTGCCATCCAAAATTGAAAGCGAAGGTCACTAAAATCAAAATTATAATAGCTGAAGTTTTCAATAAATAATTAATATGTATATTAATTTAAGGTAAATTCAAGGTAAATTAAGGGGGTTATCGCAGCTTAAGGCAGATTCAGGATTTCGAATGCATTAATTAATTAATTACGTATTATCTTACCAGTATAAAAATTACAAGTTTAAATTTGTAAATACACAGATGTTGGGATTATCTGCAGCTCGAAAATCTGGTTACTAAAGTAACTTGCAGTTCCACTTATGAGAGATATTATTAATAGTATTTAAATAGAGGTTAAAATGGCTGGTTTTATTGACTGTAAAAATCATTTACCTAAAAGATTTTGCCATTCGACGATAACCCCCCGAAAACATTCCATTGTTCAAAAAATAAAACTCTTGCTCTCCGATGCACTGACATGACTGCTACTTCTTCCTCAGGCATTTGCGCTCATTTAGATCCACCAGTGCCTTTCTCAATTGCTTACGTTACATCCCAGTCCTGATTGTTAACAATTGTTCCTGAGACTCATTCTTCCCCTATCTAAACGGCGAAAGCTGTGCCAAAGCACAGTTGCCAAGAGAATACCTTATTTCAAGAACGCTTGCCTTTTAAGATTACAGACAGATTGAGTAGAAATTTCCCAGCTTAAAATTGATCTGAAGTAAGAACGTAATTACTTTTCTTTTCGGAATTATAATTACTTAATTATTCAATTATTTGATTTAACCATTATTATAAATTAAAAAAAAAAAACATGTTATGATTAGGTTGAGAGAAAACATTTTAATATGAAGTTTATAACGATTCATATAACATTCTAGATTAAAGACAAATCACTAAAGATCAAGGAAGTATTCTGTGCATGGGATTACATCACTTAGAACCCTCCTAAAAACCGCCCCTTGGGATAGATCACGAATGGACTTTATCATATCTAAGGGCAGTTTTTTATCTGTCAGGATTACCTCCTTGCAGTAATTTATTTTGTCCTCCATTCAATTTTTAATTTTTAATGGAGAAAACAAGCATCGATACGTAGCAAGTCAATTGAGAGAAAGCTTCGATTTGTTATTGACTCACGCAGTCACAGTCATAAGTGGAGCGGATGCGACGTTGCCATATCTTCAATTCGCTGACGACAGTCATACATTTACGGTATAAATGATTTTTTTTCTATTCTTATAGGCTCTGAATGATACTTTTCGAAGCAGATATGGATTTGGGAAAACATTCTATACATCTCAGAATTATTTCAGAATTTTTTCATTTTTCAATCTTTTTATATACTACAAAAAGTGCGTCTTCCCATAAGATCACATATTATTTTCAATCATTGATTTTTCGATTATGAAGCTTTGAAAGGTTCCAAAATTTTAACCAGAGCTTCAATGCATTTTAATACAACTATCGTCCAAATATCAAACGTTTCTCATTTGTAACTCTATTACCGAGGGCGAGGGAACTCCCTTAAATGTCTTACCCTAAGTATTTCAATTTTTGACCTTTGATAAATAATGAATTCAAGAAGAAATTATAATTTTAGGTTCAAAATTGAGATTACCCAGAAATATGACGGATTGATATTCTCAATTCAAACATGGTTTTGGTATTGGGATTTGATACTTTATTACTATTGACGCCGCCTCTCAACTCCTAGGTGCTTGTATTATCACTATTTAATATCCCACGTGGAAAAGCAAATAGCTAGCTTTATAGCATATAGTCATTTTTGATGATAAATCAAATTGACAGAATTGTAGGTAGCTTCCACGAATGAAATTTTGATTTTGAAAACGGACTCTCCCTTTAAAGGGTTCCATTTATTGCTAATATTAATTAAAACTTTAACAAGTTTTTTTTTTGAGCACAAAGCCTTCACAGTCTTTTTAATTGGGAGTGGCATGTGTACACTTGTATAGTAGCATACATACATATAGGGGTGAAAGGATCCAACTGAGCAAATTGTAAAACACTGTTGTATTCTGGTCACGTTAACGCGTACGTCGATTCAATTGTCGCGGACTTGTTGGCCTGCTCGAGTTTCCGGTTTCGAATTCCTTGAAGCTTTTAAAGACACTCTTAAAAACCAAAAGTCTAACATGGGACCATCTGGCTATTCTAATCGAAGCTTTACTATTGTATAACTCCAGAATCCTTTATCAACATTGGTTAATTCATTTTCAATTATTTAAACAAATTCCATTTGGAATTATGGTTAATTACTTTATGGTTTTATTTTATTTTATGGTTTCATTATTTTCAATAATTTAAACAAATTTAATTTATTGAAACAATTATTTTTTCCACAAAATTTGTAAATTTCTCTTTTCTGCTGTTAATATTACAAGTTCTGATTATTAAAAACAATTTTTCTCTATATTTCCGAATTTTTTCAAAAATTACTACTCTGGAGTATTTGAAAAATGATTCTCCTAAGAGACATCTTCAACACTTTCAGGTATGCCTAAATATTCATTCTCGTATTTAGTACATTGGACGTTTCCATTCGAATTCTCATAACCGTCTGTAGGTGCATGGAAAATCGTCCGACTGCTGCCCCGAAGAACCGTGTTCAACTCCCGCCAACTACTACTTCAATCGGAAAAATTACCTACTTATTAGTTAGAAAAAATTCAATTTTTCTAAAATAAATGCAATATCCTGAAATATCTTGGACTTAGAAGTAAGTGTACAATCGATCGATTCAGTTGTAAACCCTTCAGGTCCTAACGATTTTGGTTAGAAAAGGGACTTGGAAAAGAAGTAGGTATGTATGAAAAAGTGAGTGAGGAAAAGAGGGTCAGAAAGGGGATTTGGAAGATGAAGTTAAAAAAGCAAGTGGAAATAGAGGTTTGAAAAGTGGGTAGAAAAAGAGGTTGAGAAAAAGGGATGGAAAAGTGTGTGGTAAAAACAGGCAGAAAAAGGAGAATACAAAATTAGATGGAAAAATGAGATTGAAAAAGGGGTTTGGAAAGGCAGGTGGAGAGAGGGGGTTGGAAAGAGGGGTGTCGGGGTGAAAAAAGTTGTTTAGAAAATGGAAGTACCTTAGGAGGGTTGAATTACAAAATTAATCATTAGCTGTGAATATATTCAATCAATTTCAATAATTTATAGAAGCAAAACAGAAATTACGGACGCATGAACTTTTAAGTGAGGGAATTAAAATTCATCGCTATAAGCACTTTCAGTTTATCAGAAGTCAACCTTATACAATTAGTTGTGTCACCCAACGTGAGGGCTCTTGAATAGCTCTTAGCCTTAATGTAATTATCGCGTGATTACGCCTTCCCAGCTTTTCTACGCCATTAATTGCATAATCAATGAATAAAATTGGTTTAAGTTGTTAATATGTATAGATATAGTTAAAATTTTAAAAATTGAGAGAATATTAAAAAATATTACAAAATATAAAACGTTATGATATTTTCCTAGACATAAGTATTGACATTTCCATTCGTAATATTAAAGATAATTAATAAATACTCGTCGCGAGAAAAACTGACACAAAATTAATTTAAAACGTTAAAATGAAGCGTAGTGATATCCAGTGATCCCAAATTTCATTTTATCCTTCTACTAAATGATTATAATGCTAGTTGAAAATACACTATCGATGATTTCGAAGATCGACTGTACCAGCGTGTACCTAGTCGTACAAGTTTACATGCTCGAGCGTGCAAAGCACACTGAACGTGCAAGTTCGAGCTTTTGTTACACTTTATTGATTCCCAAACATTCTATATGTGCGAATTTCTCAGTGAGTTTTAAGTTTTGGGATCATCATTTTAAACCAAATATATTGTTTCATTAAAATACGAAGAAAACTTCAGAGAGATTTTATATGCAATTCGTTAGACAAACTTGTTTTCAAGTAACTCAAAATAAATTAAAAAGTTAAGAGAACTTGGTTTTATAAAAATTCTCTCCTAAAAATGAAAAATATAACCCCTTTAAGATTATAAATTTCAAAACTTGATGCTCAGCTTCATTTTGAAAACATTCTTAAGACAACTTTATGAAGACCTTGACACGCTCTTCGATTTTCCGTTAAGTGGAAAGCGTTTAGATAAATCTTATCTGGAACAAATTATAATCTAACGAAACTTGGAAGCCCTTGTCCAGCTAGCGATTGCTTATCGGAGACTATGTGGGGACGAGGCCAGTTCCTGCGGAACAGACCTCTATCCATCATGGCACACGAAAGACGGAAATCGATCGATCTCGCGACGGAAGTCGCGGCGCAAGAAAGGAAGGTGGATCCAATTGTGTGGCCTCAGGGAAGTCAGTGACACGCAATTGCCGAGGTTGAGGTCATCAAATTTCGGCGGTCCAAACAGGACCGCCATTCCCACTTTATATCAGCCCCATTAAATTAGGGAACATTCAGGTATTATATCCCACTATCATCAAATAAAAATATATGAATCAAAGTTTCACCTATCGCAATATTTGTAAGAATACACTACCGTCGGAAATTGTCAGCACGCCGGTTTTTTAGCAGCTGCTTAAAGTTCTCTAATTTTTATAATATTTAATTTAGAAAATTTTCTCCATAATAGTACCAAAGCTAATAAACTTCTGCGTCTAATAAGCCAAAGGGGAAGTTAAAATCTCTATTGTATAAAAAGATATTGCCAAAAAACTTCAAATTTCGATGTTTACAAAAATGTTAATAACTCTGAAAATATTATATATTTTTAAAAGCGCTTGGTCTCATTTGTTAATACAGATTTTAACTTCCCCTTTGGTTTATTAGACGCAGAATTTTATTAGCTTTCGTACTATTTTGGAAAACAATTTTTAAATTAATTATTTTAAAAATTACAGAACTTTAAGCAACTGCTAAAAAACAGGCGTGCCGACAATTTCGGACGGTAGTGTATCCTAAAAAAGAAGAAAATTGGTAGAAGTTTAGAGAACTCGTTTACTCTTCCATTTTCAATCCGATTAATTAAAATTTATATTCATTATATTGAAATAATCAGTATCAAAAAAGCACATAAAACGGATGTTTGCAAAGCTATAAAAGACATGCCTGACTTTAACATAAAAGCAATTTAGTTTCGCGAAATGCAAGGGTGAAAGAACCTACCTGAGCAAATAGTAGAACATTTACGAGCATATGTAATTTCGCCATTTGCAATAATAAATATTTTCCCTTAAAACTATGCTATTTACGTCCGTCTGTACGAAACGGAGGTAAATAGCCTAATTTTAGCACAAAACATTTATGATTGTGAGTGTAAAGTTGGCGAAACTAAATTTTCTCTTGTGGTAATTTTAACATGCCCTTAAAAAATTTTGTAATATGTGTGCTAAAATATAGTCGTATTAGAGACATGTGAAATATTCAATTTGAAAAAGCCCTTTCACATTTCAATAATAAATTTTAAAAAACTTTAATCTTCCTAAATATAGCAGAAGAAAGTAATTAAAAGTTGAAAATAAAAATCGTATCCATATGTTTCAATTTTGATAAATATTTGGAATTCAATGCCTGTAATACTCTATATATCGCGCTTCGATACATTCGATTGAATGTATGATATACATGACAAAAATCATAGTATTATACTATAATAATTATATTAGGTATATTATATATTATATTATACATTATTAGCTATATTATACCGTTATTTTTTTATTTCTTTATATTATAAAAAGATCTCGCCGCCGCCGCCACCGCCACCGCTGTGTCAAGAATCCATTCCACGTGACATACGCCCTTCTTGACTCCCATGGGGTAACGTGACGCCCATGACGATATGCCATTTTTAACCCCTTCGACCACATGACCTCATGATGATATGCCCTTCTTGACCCCCCATGACCCCGTGACCCGCATTGACCATATCCCTTCTTGACCCCCCTCGATCACGTGACCACCATGACGATATGCCCATCTTGACCCCCACGTGAAATAGGCCCTTATTGACCACCACGTGACATACGCCCTTCCTGAACCCCACGTGAGATACGCCCTTCTTGACCCCTACGTGTAATACGCCCTTATTGACACCCACGTGAAATACGCCATTATTGATCCCTTCTCGATCATGTGACATACACCCTTTTTAGTCTTTATTTGACAAAAATAACATAAAAATAAAATAAAATTTGTTCAAAATGAATGTAAATTTCTGTCATAAAATTATAAAAAATTATAATAAATAAATGAATAATAATTATTTATAAAATTATTGATTCAAAATAAAAGTTTCTCAAAATTAATCTAAATTTAAGATTTAATTCATCAGTTATATTCAGAAAACAAATAACAAAATAATATAAAACGGGGGTTTGGCGCGCGTGGCAAGTGAGATGATTTTGAGATATCGGAATATTTGGACACTCGGAACAAATAGCCTAGAGCTGAAGCAAACTGGACTATTATCGAGATTACATTAGGTACCTTCTCACAGAAGACCATATGCTGGGTTCTGAACGTAATCTGATTGAGAAGGTTAAGCTGCAATCGCAACTCTGCTTACGACTCTGTAGCGATTTCTGCTGAAACGTTCCTTGAATTGGTCTTTTACAAAATGGTCTTTTGCTAAATCCTTAGAAATAGTTATAGTAAAAAAAAATAGCTGAAAAAACGTGTAAATTGAGACAAGAAAGATTCATTGTTTTTCCTCTGAAAATAAATTTATTTTATGTGTGCAGTTACCAAGCATTTGATAGCTACTAAAAAATAAATAAAATGTCTCGCAAATTTGATGGAAAAAAATTAGCCATTTGCTGTACCTCATCTCTTTGGCAATTTCTGTTTTATAATAAGGACATTGTCTTTTCTACTTGTTTATGCCTTATTCCTGAGAAACTAGATCCCCTGGGGACACAACGGAAGTAAAATTTTATAACATAGCACATCTCTCGTACCGTATACTAGACTTTCTCACTCTCCAGCGTCTCATTCCTCTTCTGTCTGTCTCTTTATCTTCGTTTCGTTCTCTCCTACCTTTTCCTTCGCAAATGAGTATTAAGGACTATTTTCATAAATTATTAGTCTTTTGAGAATTGTATCTCATTACATAATATTATTCTGTACTTAACGAAGTTACACCGATTTCATATTCTTTTAAAACTTTCAATTAACCTCCTTTTATTTAAATTGCACGGAAAGAATTTTGGTAACAATACTTGTTATTTCAATATTCATAATTGATATAGTCGATTACGATTTGGGGAAATCGTGTAAATATACAAATTATTGTTAGTATACTTACGAAACTTTACAATAAAAATATGAAAACTTAATATCTTGAGAACAAGAATTGGTATATTCAATAGCAAAAATTGATATTTTATGTATTAAAACGCAGAATAATAAAAATTGATAGTGATATTATCAAATAATATAAAAGCAATTACAGAAATTGATAGTTTGAGTTACATATGTTTACACAAATATTTTACAAATTAATATAGACGCTAACAGAAATTGTAAGCTTCAGTTGAGGAAATTGCAAATCACTATATCAAAAAATCCGAATAGCTCCGATAATCTTCCGAGGTTAGCCGAATTTGTCGATCGTAGCGCTCACGATGTGAATCGGAGAACTTCGTGACTTCGTGTTTCCCGCTAAGCACCATGCCGTTTCTCACAAGTGCAAACATTTTCACCAATTACTATATAAGAAATCTTCAAACCCCATCTCTCAGCACGATTTGCGTGCGATGCGTGTGTTATATGTTTATGTGTGCGTACTATGTACATAAGTTAAGGTTAAGTTAGTAGTTACCTCTGGGAATGTGTGTTCTACAGTGTCATTGATAATGTGTGTATTTATGTGCTATAATTGTGCAGTGTGAGTTGACGGAGATTCACGACCGGTTACGAACTGGTCTTTCTCTTGTCGTATTTTCGTCTGTAGTATTTTTTTCGAGTGACTCATAATTTTTAGTATAGACTTTAGCAATTTTCGAAATCCTTTATATTATTTTTTGATATAAATACCCGATTTCCCTAAATCGTAAAAGATTATACTAAATTGTAATATCGGTTTTAACGTATTCTTCGGATTTACTATATAATTTTGAAGAAATTATAGTTTGTTCTTTAGACCTACTTTTGATGGTATATAAACCTTGAAAGGTCAAGGATTATAGTTAGCGTTTCAGAATATATTGTTCTGCGTTCTAAAGTGGCTAAACTGTACAATAGTCAACATATAGAACCGGGGTCAAGAATATCTTAGCTGGCTTAACTATAATGGTCTGGGGCACACTGTGTGCATTTAAAACCATTTAAGTACACGCACACTTCATCATCTAACAAACTATAGAAATATTTTTCCGGAACAACATCCTTTTCCAGAAAATTCAAATTCCCGAAAGATAAAAATTCTCGAAATTTCAAATTTCAGAATAAAGATAATATTACCGAAAATTTTTATTTACGAAATTTAAATACATGTACCGAATTTATTCATTTACGAAAGTAGAAAATTACCGAATTTACAAATTCCCGAAATTTCAATTTCCCGAAAATATAAAATACTTGAAAATTCAAATTGCCGAAAATTTAAAAAAAAGTTTTTTTTAACATTAAAAATTTTCATGCGAAAATTGTTCAAAATTTCTCTTAAAAATTTTAAACAAAAATTATGATAAGAAAGTTGGAACAAAAGTTTTGAGAATATATTTTAAACACAAATTTTTGAGAATTTTTGAACAAAAAACGCAAGGCACCAAGAACGGGACGCCAGAAAATGTGCACCATCAGAGGGTTAATATTTAAAAAAAAAATTTTTTTTTGAATTTTCGGGAATTTGAATTTTCGGGTATTTTATATTTTCGGGAAATTGAAATTGCGGCAATTTGAAATTTCAGGAATTTGAAATTTTGGGTAATAAATATTTTCGGTATATTTAAATTTCGTTAATAAACATTTTCGGTAATATTATTTTTATTCGGGAATTTTAAATTTCGGGAATTTGAATTTTCGGGAATTGGAATTTTCGGTCATTATTTTTTCGGTACTTTTCCACATTCAAGATTTTCGATTGTCGGCAAAAAGATGTTGTCCCGTCCACTTAAGACACAGTGTAGAGAAATTTAAACTTTACGTGAATATTAAACTCAAAATAAAGTATGTATTCAAAAATTTTAAAAATAATTTTAAAAAAATTTTTTACTTAATGTTACTTAAAAAATTTCACTGGTGCGAATTTTAGTCGACATTCGTACGTGCTTTTGTGGTTTCTTGTTTATTATAATTTTTTTACATGTGTTATTTATATTCTTTGCAAACGCGTTTGGACAGTTTTCACCGGATGAAAAATGTAGTACTACTTCAGGAAATGACTACTGCTGAATTATTTTGCCTTTATGACAACGTCTTTATACCCATGTTTCTGTGTCCTTAGCATTTCTGGAATTTATTACACAAAGTATTTGTATCTTTTATCTCTATTTATTGGCAACAATTTTGTCAACTTTACAGCAATTTTTAAGATTATTTAGTTTAAAATTTACTTTCAAATACAAATAAAAAAGAAAAATGTATTATTTGGGAAAAATAATTTTTTCGGTATTTTTCCACTTTCGGGATTTTGGTTCTTCGGTAAAATGATGTTCTCCCAAGTGGACTGACAATATCTCGTATATTTTTTGTTGCAGCTTGTAGAGTTAACTTAGAACGTATTAAATCTTTACCACAGTCTATTCTCCACACTGTACTTCAACGAAAGCCGCGAACGGAACTTTTTCGAAAGGATTTAATTGAACAGTGGCTCCGGCAGGAAATTAATTCGTTGAGTTGGGAAGCATTTCCGTGTTTGCGTGAAATTGGTCCCAGTCGTCACATTTCAACTTCTCCCGAAGCGCCCCGACTACTTATTCAGGAGAATATAAGCTCATACACCTTCGTATTATACACTCAAATCACTCATTTTTCTTCTTAATTTATACGTACATTACGCATAGTAATATTTAAAATCAATAGGTTCACTATTTATAAAAAAAAATTCTATCTTAAAAAAGTAGTGTAACGAAATGTCTCAAAAATCTCGCATACATTGTTGTTGCAAATCTCATTGACTTTTGAATGACTTGAAGTTGAAAGAAAAAAAAACAAACTAATGGCGCAAAAAAATTTCACGAAAACCTTCGAAATCCCTTATTAA
>JAUESH010000020.1:6479927-6539116 GCA_032275165.1 Synergus magnus
TGAATCAGCGAAATTCCGCTGATTCAGATTAAGAGAGTGATTGGCTTTTGAATGACTTGAAGTTGTAAGAAATATGTGAAACAAATAATCGTGCGCGTAGCGCGCGTGTTGGTTTGCTAGTATAAATAAATTATTTCTAAAAAGAATTAATCAATAAGTATTGTTTTATTGTACAACTGATCTTACAATTTACATATAATATTAGACATGAATGCACTTTCACTTTTTTTCCCGCATCATCAAAAATGTTTACAATCATAAAGAGTGCAAAAATAAAAACGTACGTTCCACATGAATCACAGCAAAGTTTTAAAAAGATTGAAACTTGTAATCTGAAGTCTTGAATTCGATAAAAATAACACAAACGAACAATATAGTCCAGTGGTGATAAATTATGACGAGGACTCTTAATACTTATTTCGCTATTTTCGCGATTCCAAGAAAATAGCAAAAAATATATATTAACAGTCACATAAAGTATTTCGCAATTGTTTTTGACATTATTTGAAGATCAAATTATGCAACCGAAAATTCAAAGGTCTCTGGATCTAGGTCTGAGAAGAACGTAAACAAAACGCAAAAAGGACGACCTTGTTTCGAAGTGTTGCCAAGCACGTAGTCAGCTGAAAATTTAAGACCTTTAACTTCAAATTCATCAACCCAATTTTATTTTCTCTCATAAATCAACTATTTTATCTGTCTTAACATACTCCTATGATCATTAATTAATTAGATATTTTTATTTTTATTCTACTCTTAAGTAAAACTCAGAGATTTAATGGCAGAGAGAATAACGTTTAATGAATAAATTAATTGAGTCATTTAGTTCAGTGTTTGAATCGACGAGTGGGATGTATTATAGAAATTTGTTATCGATTTAGCGAATGCAAAGGTCTTAGGGAAAAACCAGCCCCGAAACCTCCCACTATCGATAATTCCATCCTTAAGTGGATTTAGGTAAGACCGTAAATTCGAGTGTAAATGCAACTGTAGGTCGAGTTCGGACAGAAAATCATTTTTGGCCGAAATCCAGACGCTGAACTGCCAAAGAAATTATCGATCGACGCACGTCCTTTCGCTCGCTACGCCTCGTAAATCCTTTGAAACTTAACGATCGCCGTGATTTAACCACGCATTTACATTAAGCCAACAATAGAGCAACGTTATAGAGTATGCCCCATAAAATTAAAGTCCATGAAATCCAAAATTCTTTCATAATACTGTATCAATTTCATTTCTCGAAAATTATCGTGCTCCTGTACATGAACCTGTACTGCGCAAAATTTTAATTTATTTTATCCGTCTATTATTCATCAATCGAGCCCATGTTTCTGTCGTAGACATACATTGTTGAGTTAGTAGAACTTGTTTCACAAAAGAAATAATTCAGTGAAAACGATACTGTTGAGGTAATAACTGAGTTGTTTCTCCGAGTACCAAGCGAGATGACGTACCTCTGAGCTCTGACGTAATTCATTCGATCTTCCCCAAGTTAATTATTATCAGCATGTGCGAGTAGCACGTGACACAGTAGGTCAATTGAGAGTGAACCTGCGGAAATCGATAGTTCACATCCACCCTTGCAATATATAATACCTTCACCTTAGAAATATACGTCCAAATGTCAAGGATTTCTACCACTTTTATTATTCTTTTGCAGATATTAGATAGCAAAACTAATTGAGCAATGAATTTCCTGTTGAATTAGATATTATTCCATTTTAAGATCTTTCCAAATTGAATTTTACAATATTAAAGACTTTAATATTAAAGACTATAATATTAATAATTTAATAATTTTAAAAATATTTTATGAAATTTTTAAGAATTTTGTGAAATTTTATGAGATTTCTAATTTTAAGGGATTTTCTGATTTTTAAAAGATATTATAGAATATTAAGGATTTCATGCAATTTAATGAGATTTCTATTAATTTTAATGGATTTTAAAGGACGTAAAGGGACTTTAGATGTTATCGTAGAATTCAAGGAATCTCCAAAAATTTCTGTGAATTTAAAGAGGTTTTCACGAATTTTAAGAGATTTCAATGAATTTTAAGCGATTTCGAAGGTTTTCGTGAAATTTTAAGTGATTTCAAAAGGTTTCTGGGTGTTTTAAGAGATTTTAAGGGATTTTAAAACTTGTTGTGAAGTTTCGAGGAATTTTAAGATATTTTAAAATATTTTAAATGATGTGGAATTTCGAAAAATTTTAAGAGAATTTAAGAAATTTTTGTGATTTTTAAAAGATTTTGTGAAATTTTAAAGGTTTTCATGGAATTTGATGATATTTCTTATAATTTTAATGGATTTTAAAGGATATCAAGGGATTTTATATGTTATTGTAGTACTTTAAGGAATGTCAAGAAATTTTCACGAGATTTAACGGATTTCAAGAGATTTTAATGAGTTTTAAAATATTTAATGGGATTTAGAGGATTTTAAAATGTGTCAGGTAATTTTATTATGGGATTTCAAAACAATTATATACATATAGGATTTTTAAAAGAGTTTGTAGAATTTAAAAGGATTTCGAAGGTTGTCGTAAAATTTTAAGGGATTTCATGAGATTTTTCTAATTTTTAAAAGATTTTTTTCAATTCAAGAGAGGAAATCAAATATGATGGAAATCGAGTGAAATCCTTTAAAATCCCAGAGGAGACGAAATTTAAGGACGTTTTTAGGATGTTCTAAAAACGTCCTAAGTCAGCCCAAATAGTCACAGAAAAAACGGAAGGGAAAATTTACTAAATTTAATATAACGTGTATTTTAATAATTTAATAAATTAATCCCTTGAAATTCTTTAAAATCACTTAAATAATTTTGCAATTCTTTATGATCTCTTTCAAATTCCTTTAAATTCTATGAAATCTCTCAAAATCCCGAGCAACAGCGGGTAAATTTCCGCTAGTAAATAAATACAAATTTTGGGTTCTGGGAACTTTGAAAACTTTTCTGATATTTTTATTCCAATAAATGTTTAAAAAATCGTCTAAATCGTCTGAAACTTCAACCCAATCATTTAATTTTTAAATTGTTAAATTTTAAACATTCCATTTAAAATTCTGCTATTTTAAAAGTATCATTCAAAAATATCTAATGTTTCCATCTGGAAGTATTTAATGTTAAAGTCATTGAATGTGTGCCAAAATCTAATTAGTTTCAGTTGAAATTAGCTTCGAAAGTAAGCTTAAGCTCAAGTAAGTTTAAGCTTCATAAGTTTACAAACGAGTAAATTTCAAAATTTAGAATTGAATACTTTCTAACATTTACAAAAAGTACATAATGATCTCTACTTTTGTTGCAGATGAAGCTTCATGAGAAAAAAGAATCTGCGATCCACAAAGTTCAGGAAGTTCCCCTCGAGGAGGTGAACTTAACAAAGGAGTACGATGTCGAGAAAACCCTAGGAGAGGGTAGTTTCGCCAAGGTGCTACTAGGCACCCACAAAAAAACTCAGACCAAAGTAGTCTTAAAAGCCGTGCACCAAGAACTGACTTCGGAAAAGGATTTCTTCCGAGAATTTCACTACTCCTATCATCTATCTCCACACCCGAACATCCTCAGCTCATACGCAGTTGCCTTCAAAGCAGAAAATTGCTATGTTTTCGCCCAAGAGTTCGCGCCCTTTGGAGATCTTGCAGGAAACGTGAGAGCCGGAGGATTGTCTGAAGATGTTTGCAAAAAAATTGCATCTCAGTTAGCATCCGCTCTTGATTTTCTGCACTCGAAACAACTCGTACATCGAGATGTCAAACTTGAGAATATTCTTGTATTCGCACAAGACATGTCCAAAATCAAACTCTGCGATTTTGGATGCACAAAGCGAGAAGGATCTCTGGTCAATAAAATCACTTGCACCTGGGTGCAATTCCTGCCGCCAGAAATCCACGAGGTAATTAAAAACGAAAGATACACTTGCAAAAAGAGTGCTGATTGCTGGCAATTTGGTATTGTTCTTTTTGTTTGTTTGACTGGAAACCCACCTTGGCAAAGTGCAGTTCCAATTCAGGATCCAGACTACTCAGCCTTCCAACGATGGTTGAAAACACGACTAAACGTTCCTCCATCCTTCAGGAGATTCACACCTAGACTCTTGAGGTTCTTCAGACGAATTTTCGAACACAAACCTGATAAGAGGCCTCAAGTCACGGAGGTCAACAAGTACCTGAAAGACAATTGGTTTGTCAACAAAATAAGCCACAGTGCAACCTCCACTTCAGTTGATGTTAGCGAGAGCTTTTTAAAGAAAGGAGAGAGCCTTATGTACTTGGACACCATTATAGATGACCGGCATAATATTGATGAGAACAAAAATAAATTGAAGAAGCTCCTCAGCAGCTACGGCCTCGAAACCACTGTGGATCAGAAAGTAGTAACCAAAAGGATCTGGGAATGGGTGATGCAGTGTGATTCTAACTTGGGAGATACGGGACTGATCAGTGGATTTGGTACAGATGCTATGTGAGAGATGGTGAAGTCCTCGAGTGAACCGTGTCTGAAAACAATTAATCTGGAACGAAAGTTCAGCCTCGTAGGCATCGGCCTAGCTGTTCAAAATGCCAAAACACGGAAATCGTGATGAACCAAAGTTTCTCTGTGATCTCTGTTAAATTTAATGTTATATATTATCTAGTCAGGGTTTCGATTACGTCAATTTTCCATGGGAAATGGAGAGAAAACTTATGCAATCGACCCCCCCAACAACTGATTTTTCTTCAATCAGAAATTGATGAATTAGTTAGCTGGTTCACCGTCTCTTTCTGATGGATAAAACGTCAGTATTAATATTATCTTACACTCGTTAAATCTACCTTGGCGAAAGGTTCGGATTGAAATTCATTCCGAACCAATCCGAATTTTTTCGAATCATTCCGGAATTTGTATCCTAACCAAACAGTTTCATTCCGATCTAATCCGAAATGTGTTTTCAATTCCTATTAATCCTATTTAATCCGTGCCTCAACTCCAAATTCAATCCGAATGAATCCGTTATCTATCCAAAGACACTTTTCAATCCGTGACCCCAATCAGAATCAATCCGAAATCAATCCGAACGACCTTCAATCTTTTCCAATTCGTAACCCCAAACTGAAGTCACCTTTCAATCCTTTTTAATTATAAAATCGGATTAGATCGGATTAAATCGGACAGGAATCCTTAGCTCTACTTCGGTTTAGATCGGATTAAATCGGATAGGAATCCTTGTTTTAAAATCGGATTGGGTCGGATTCAGTCGGATAGAAATCTGGGTTTGACCTCGGATTAGGTCGGCTTCCGTCGAATTGACATCCTCGTTTTCATCTCGGATTAAATCGGATAGCAATCCTCAGTTCGACCTCGGATTGATTCGGATAGGAATCTGGTCCGACTTTGGATTAGATCGGAATGAAACTGTTTGGTTCGGATACAAATTCCGGAATGAAATGGATTCAAAAGGATAGAACTTTTCTATCCGAAGCTTTCGCCAGGGTCCTGAAATATATAAAAGTGCTCTAATAAGAGAATTTCTACACTTATATAATTTTCTAGTAGCTAATTTCTAAATCTGACCAACTGTTGATGCCAATTAGCAGGTTGTATACGTGTACAGAAGAACTTTATTACCTATTGATCCTTTTGGAAAAATATATCCGAAGCAGACGGACAGTATTTATTTTTCCCCTAACGAGTGTATCATCTATTCTGAAAGCCCCTCAGAAAACTCTCAAAATAAATATACTCGTAAACGTATTCCGACACTTCGTGGCGTATACGTAATGACAATAATGCTTCCAAAAATAATTTACGATACACTGTCATTACTAATAATACAAATTCGTGTCTTAGTAGACACGAGTCAGGGTTCTACTGTAATTCGAAGAAAGCAATGAACTTCAACCGAGTCTTCGGACGTGTCGGATTCTACCTAATATATGTTTTCAACGAATCGTGCCGTATCGAAAAATAGATGGGAGAACACGAGAAAAAGCGTTAATCCTTGTCAGCAGATCGACTAAATGGAGTAGGAATATAGAAAAAACTGTTATAAATATGGAGTAGACTATGTAGATATATATGGTATATATATATATATATTACATAATACGCATATTCTTGTAGAAGATTTATGTAATGTGTAGAAATATGTATGAGTCATTAGAAAAAGTATTATTGTCAGTGATTTCTGTCAATAGTTTTTTTTGTAAGAACAGTGGAAATTCTACTCTTTGAAACTAAACGTCGTACATGCGGAAATTTGTTTAAAAAAATGAATCCTCCTCACATTATATGAATAGAGAGCTTCTTGCTGAGTAAGAGTTTGAAGGTGGCTTTTGAGAAAATTTTGATTGAAGAGGTTTCAAATTAAGTATAATTATTATACTTAATTTTATTATACTTAATATTCGTATTTAAAATCGCCATTCACATGAGGTCAATTAAAGCATGAATGTCTTTCTGATGCAAATCGATCAAATTGATCACAAACACAGTTGTAAGTGACGATTAAATCACGGATATTACTTTTTTATTTTATATATAATCAAATAAACGTATCTATTGAAATACAGTTAAAAATCTTGAGGACTGTGTACTAGGAAATGGGTGCCACCTTGCTCTAGTCAATCATGAGATTATATAAAATACCAAAAAATGCCAGTACCTATTTTTGAAATGTATATTTTTATTTAATTCCTTGGGTCCAATGTAAGTACTGAGCAAATATAAGTAAGATAAATTTATAAAGAATAGTGGAATCTTTAAATACAAATACTCTTAAAACGACGTTAAGTTTCAACCATCGGTATTTGTTAATACACGATGATATGGAGTGAATAATTGCCCTTCAGTCCTGTCTCTATTCCCAGAATAAAAAAAATTAACAACTAGAAATAATCATCTGAATGTTATTATCTGCTTCAATAACATGGCTGTAAAAAATTTGAGGCTGAAGGGAATAAGTGAAACGTTGTTGTGAAAGCCAAATCTATTAATGTTATATACATAGAACATTATAAGACAGTATATTGTTTTTAGAGAAGTCTTTCATTTTATTAAAGCATTTTCAGAAAGAAGAATTATATTTTTAATTCAAAGTAAGGAAGTGGTACATATTTAGTTTATAAAACTAATCTTAAGGAAATTAGATTTACGTAACTTGAAACGGTGTGAAAGCTTTATGAAAATATTATTCAGTTTCTTTGGAAATTCTGATGTAATGTTTCAATTTTACTTTGTGACGTTGATTTATAAAAGAATATGCATATAATGGTGACTAAAGATAGAGTCTCATAATAATTATATTACAACATTCGAATGTGTCGTACGTACCTTTCTACATTTTGTACATTTTCAAACGCGAATCTAGAAATACGAATTTAATTTAACGACACAAATTAACAGCGATTCCATAGTGTGTTAATATAAAGTCGACGAAGAGGGGGGAAAAATTACTTGTATTATAGTATACATGTAAGTGTCGAATGATGTTTTGTATATATAATGAAATAAACGTTGATATTGTATAAAAATATTTTTTTTACTCAATTTCTAGTAGTCTGTTTGCTATAATTTTTTCAAATTTGAACGAAATCTGAGGATTGGTTCTGGGATGAGGATAGTATTGAATTTTCAAAAAATTATTTAAAATATAAAACGATTAATTTGGATTTTAATGATAATTAGCATTGAGTGTTTTGATTTTAAGTTTATGTTTAATGAGTTGATTGAATTATTGTGGATTTTTGAGCTCGCTACGCACTTTCATGTTCGAGTCATCAACATCTGTGGGTGATCGTAGGTGTCGCCATGGAGACGAATCCTAGATACCCGGGATTTGAACCACACCACAACCCCTTTGGAAGGAAACTTGGCGCAATAATTTTACAAAGCCACTCTGGGTTAGCTGTTGCCTGTAGGAAATTCTACCCTGTACAATGCGTTTATAGGAACCGTACTCACATTAGCATAAGGAAATAAACTGGAAAGTTAATTTTAGCTGAGAATTTTCATCCGATTTGAACCTTTCTTTTTAGTAAATAAATCTTAATAATGTTTCAAAAGAATCTCTACGTGCGAGCAGAATTGAAATAAATTATAAATTATAAATAAATTATGAATTCAAAATTGTTGTTCTATTTGAAATAAAAAAAAAATGTTTTTTCATTTTTCCAAAACATTGCCACTTGTCGCAATACTGTTTGAAATTCTTCGCTCAAATTGCACAAATGGTTGATATTTCGTCGAAATTAGATGTTTCACTTAGTTTTAGAAAGTTTTAAAAATCAAAAATTTCAAAAAAATCGTTTTTTGACTATAACTCAAAAACGGTTTTTTGGATTTTAATTTTCCTTGATTTTTCTGAACCCGGCGAGTAAAGATCATGTAGTTAACGCCCAGCTCTCCGACTGACCTTGAATAATTTTATACAACCCCTGTGGTAACCTTGAAGGCTGCAAAAACCTCTAAACCAAAACTGCCTTTTAACCTCCCTCTGAATATGGTTTTGAGTTTGCCAAGTAATCAAGACTCTAAGCACACTTAACATTTAAGCACTGGTTTCAAAGGTCAAACTAACTTATATTGAAACTGTGAACAAAATCACTTTTTAAAATTAGAAACAGCACTGACTAGTGTTAAACGAGTTGAAAGTTAAAACTTAATAAATTAATTATTTTGATTCAAAATAATTTATTAATATATCTTGATATGTGCCTTTTGCAAAAGCTTCTTTTTAACAGTTTCCGTGCTCAAGTGGAAGCAACTTCTCACAAAAGTTTCTTTAAAATATGTATAGGACGCAAAGCCTCTTACTTTAAAAATAGAAAGCAGTGAGAACAAGTCGAAATATCACGATAAATAGAAAAGCTTCTGAAGTCTAATGTAACAAACTTCATACGAAATACGTATAATTTCATAAAATTGTTTCCCTTGGCTATATAAGATATATTTAAATGCATTGGTTTATTTTTCGCATACTCACAGTAGATTATAGTTAAAGCTTCTATGGATACGTTTCCAAGTACACTATAATTACTATAAGCATGCTCTCAACGAAATATATATCCCGAGTTCTGGTAGAATACTCTCTTGTTTCTTATTTTATAATTCAAGAAAATCTGGGATTATTTAAATCTTCGCAGAATCTACGCTTTACGTTTTATAACGATAACATGATGAGGCATAGAAAGATCTATATAGCTTTTCCGCTGGGTAAAGAATCCCTCGTCACATTTATATTCTTCCGCAATCTGTTATTTCACTCGTTGCTTCCCTTCAAGAAATGCATGGGTGTTTTTCAAGCAAAACAGTTTCTCAGTGAAACGTTATTGATTAATGTATACTTGGAATTTAAACCCCAACCCCGTATTACTATTCAGTAAATGAAAATGAGATTATTGGTAAAAGACTATGTGACACATATGTCCTTTTTTAATTAGAATACTCGCCATTATTTGGAATCAATGCATTCTTCAATACCAACTTGTTCTATCCCGTAAATGATGTATGTAAATCTGATAATGTGATAAAGTGTTGCAGTAATACGTTTCGTATCAGTTATTTTCGAAATTACTTCACTATTTTTGAACACTTGAAAATTATTCTTAGAATTCAAATCGCAGGTGCGTTAATTTAATCAAGATATATAATGACTATTAACTTGGCGAATGAATGCTCTCCTATCTATTCACTTTCAAACATGTGTTCGGGCTTGCACTCTGAAATACACCTTTAACGAACATCTACTCCACGATTCATTAAAAGTGAGTGACATTTGTTAACAGATCACTACAATCTTACTGAATTATTTTAGTAACATAGGACTTCTATTTCTGATATATATTTGATTCTAAACCCAATGCGGATTCAATGATTAAAAGTTAACTGAACTTTAATTCCCAGTGTTCTCCCCGTTACCGGAAAAATGTAACGCGTTACCGTTATCGTCACTTCTTTCAAAAAGTAATACATTACCGTTACCGTTACTTTTCCATAAAGTAACTTCGTTACTATAAAAAAATCAAATTTTTAATAACTCCCAGAATTTTTAAAAATGTTTCTAACAAAAGTTGTAGATCTCATTGTAATACATATTTTTTGTTGCAAGCATTTTTGTCTACGAGTGATAGTTTCTGAGAAAATCAGTGATAAATCGATTTTCATAAAAAAAGCCCATAAACCATGGCTCTTCACATTTTGAAGGGAAATCATTGTAAGAGAAAATCATTGTAAAGGGAAATCATGGTAAAGGGAAATTATAAATAGAAATGGTAAAGGGAAACACGGTAAAAAGAAATGATAAAGGAAAATGATAAGGGGAAATCATGTTAAAGAGAAATGGTAAAGGGAATTCATGGTAAATCATGCTAAAGAGAACTGGTAAAGGTAAATCATGGTAAAGGGAAATGGTAAAGGAAATCATGGTAAAGGGAAATGATAATGGGAGATGGTAAGGAAAATCATGGTAAAGGGAAATGGTAAAGAGAACAGACTTTCGTTATAAATATTGCAGTTCCAAAAATATTTCCCAGTATATTGTAAATGTGCACTCAACGAAATAAATATTCAGATGATGATCATCCTTTTTCGCATTTAATAAATCGAGACAATCAGGGCTTAATGAAATGCTTCTATAGGAATTTGTGGGAAAACATTACTACAGAATAGGAGCAGATTATTTTTACATAATGAAGTAATCTTGTGTAATATAAATAAAAGAGATACACTAAGCATGGCAAGAGAAGTCATAGTCAGAGTGAAATCATAAGAAATTATAGTTGAAATGAAATATCTTGTCAGGGAGACCTATCATCAGACCTTTCCTTCATCTTGTGGGTGGCAAAGATGATCGATCCTGTGGTCCAACGCCCTGCTATTTTCGTCTCGCGTCTCCTATTTATACGTCACTATACGGACAATGTTCTACTTCTATCAGTCCATGGCTCGGTGTGGCATCAGTTGCAGCAGTATTTAAACCAACCACTTGGCGTGATGCAGTCGTGTATTTCTGTGGCCAAGATCCTATTTTACGATTTGCTTGACGTCAGTAGAAGAAGCCTGGACACTAACAGCCGGCAAGGTGTGCAGACGAGGTGACAGAACTCCATCCTAAAGGCCGTTCACACCGATTAGAATGAGTTCAAACGCCTGGGATTCGCCGAATATCGAGCAAAGTAGAGCAACATAAATTTCACCATCTTCGCGATCTCTTCCCTCTTTATTTCTTTTGACTTGTTATGCAACTCTATACACAGATTTCCCGAGAACAGGGAGTTCATCAGAAGATGTAGAAAATGGCTAATGATTCGCAGATAGGTTCTTACTCTCTCAATCTGAATTAGTTCAATCATACTAATTAATAGCAGTTTATTACTAATTCAAATAGTGCGAAGACGTTTACTATAAATTAATAAAAAGTTACTAATTCATTTACACGGAAAAAATTAGTTGTCGAAATTTTCCTTGACTGTCTTCGACTTTTGGATGGGACAAAGTTTTCAAAATATTTCATTAACGTTTTTTAAAATCTGAAATGATTCAGAGAAGAATTCTAAAACAGTTTTCGAAATTTTCTTTGACTCTCATCTACTCTACTAAATGAATTAGTACCACTCTGTTAAAATTTTTAGAAACCTCTTGAAATTCCATAAAATTCCACGACAACCTTTAAAATCCTTTAAAGCTCCACGAAATCTTTTAAAATTCCTCAAAATTTTTGAAAATACTCTAAATTCCCCGAGAAACATTAAAATTCAACAAAATGCGTTAAAATCTCATAGAATAACTGAAAATTCTTTCTAATTCTTTTAAATCCTTGGAAATCTTCTAAAATTGTCTAAAATCTGTTAAATAAACTGTAAAAGCTATATAATATGACAAAAACAACATAGTTATTTATACAAAATGTTTAAAATTATTTATGTTCGAAGAAAAATTCATTATGATCGCAAGAGTCTGAAATTCTAAGTTTCTTAAAAAGCTCAGGTTTGGACAAGGTTTTAAATTTAGAACATAATTAGTACATAATGATTATTTGTTCAGAACCTGTGAAAAATTCCTATTCCTATTCACTAATTTGCTTTAGTGAAAATTTTTAATAATTATTAGTTGTATTTCACTATCACATTTAGTATTTTTCAAATTTTCACTAAAGTTTTAGTCAAAAATGACTAACAATTTTATTAGTAAAATTTTTCACTAAAGTAAATTAGTGACCAACTTTTCACTAATTTTAGATTCAGAGAACGCACCATATGAGATCATTACAATTATGAAAACACAATTATGAAAACTATGACGTCTTTGGTTATGAATACGGGGTATTTGTTTCGGTTGAACAGAAAAACCCTATAGACATTTATAATCTATATGATTGAAGTGGTTAAAGTCAAAGCAAGACGCTGACGATGTTATTACGAGTTCCAAGCACTGTATCCGGAAGTCGTTCGAAGTTCTAATAATTCCGAGTTTAATTTTGAACCCATATAAAAGCTTTTAACCCTTTCATTTTATAAAAAAATATGAGGAAAGTGCTCTAATTCGTTATTAATTATGCCTGATTATTTCTTACGGTAATTTATACGAATATGTATACAAAAAAATATAAATAATATAAACCTAAATCGAGGGTTGGCGCACGCTATCGCGCACAGCTTGTCTTCCTTTCTAATAATTAATCATTTCAATTTTTCTTGATAAAAAAAAAAATTCCTATCTTGGGAGAGTGTTAATAAGACTGGGTATAAAATAGCTCAACCACTCCGCCAAACGCATTACCTCCTGCAGAGTATAGGAAAGTTTTGAGAAGTCTTGGCGGAGGCAGATCACGTTCAAAACATGTGCCTTCGACATGCAACATAGTACAATGGAATCAACCGAAAAAACGGGTTGTGATAGAAAATTTTCCGAAAGCACTCCATAGACACAATAAGAAGCCTTAGTCTTGAAGCCAATACTGATTGCTTGCTTTGACTCGCCGTTTCCAAAATAAGTTTGCTAATCTTTTCTCTGCGTGATTGTTCGGGCCCCGATCAGTCCATCTTCTAGAATGTATATTGTTACGTCCTGCCTAATATTTATTGCTAACTGACCTAAGGTACCTGTACCCAATATGGCCTACGAGTGGTATTACTCGGAAGGAATACTGTAAATAAAAAGATTATCGATGATGTTTACAATTAGGGATGATTCTTATAATGCTAAATGAATTATGTGGTGATTGCAAGATTATTGTGAAAATGATTAATGAATTAATTATTAATTAATTAATAATTAATGAATATGCGATAGTCGCGTTGACGTGACAATATAAAATGAGTGTGAATTTGAAAATATTTGCCTAAAAATAATTCATTCTGAAAAATATACTATCTTCGGTAACATTTGAATATTGTGTTTCTCGATCTTATATAATCAGTCGATTCGAAGAAGCCGGTCTGACGATTTTCATTTTCTCTGTAGTAATCCTTTGCGTCAAAGAAGAAAATAATTCAATATTATTCCCAGCAACAATGATAACGTGTTTTGATCCTGCAAGAAAATAGTAAAATTAGTCGAAAAAGCGGGATTTCGTTACTTATCTTAATGTTACATTCTGGTAATTTCGAAACGTCGTTTCGAAAATAAATTGACCATTATACTTTATGAGCAAGCAATCGATAAAACAATGTAAACACAAACGCCCAAGATTTTTTTATTAGAAGAGCTGCTTACGTATGATGGTGGATTGTAAATGGGTTAATGGATCTCCTCAGTGTTTCCCCTGCACGATCTAATAAAACTTGAAGAAAAAGAAACAAATTAATACATCATTCTCTCACCCTCCTTTTCCGTCGCAACCAAATGATGTCGTCGACCCGTCTCTAAAAGTGTATTTCTCAAACATAATGATATATAAAAAAAAAATTATAGTACACTGAATCACTTCTGTTGTCTTCGCGGTGTGAGGCAAGCTTAACTTTCTTGGAAGACATCGTAGACAACATGTCTCTGATCGTCGACGTGAGTGCCATAATTCACATTACCTACACAGAAAAATTCTGAAAGCGGTAAGCATGGCTTCGGAGAAATTTTATAAAAAACACGGATCAATCTTGTCTTTCGTTGCAAAAAAGAAAAACGAGTTTTATGTTGTGAATCTGAAACTTGAAGGAAGTTCCTCGGAAATCTGAATAAAGCGCTAACACATTTTTTTATTTTTGACCTGAATTTCTCGATTCTTTTTCATAAAAGAAGTTTTTTTTATAGAAATGTGAACCACTTTTTAATACGGAAAACTTGTATTTTTGTAACTTAAAGATTTTAATAAGACATGATTTTTATTGAAGATTTGAAAAATTGGTAAAATATATCTTCAACATTTTTATCTCAAGGAAACGTTCTTTTAATGAACAGAAAAGCTTTGCAAATTGTTTGTTATATTCATTATATTTCAAGTAAAATATATCTGAAGCAAGTCAGCAAATTATTTTTAGGAATTGGTACAAATGTATCTTTTTACCAAATTTGTACGAGGTTCTTTGAACGAAACTGAAGAATTAATATTATGATATATGTACTGCCAAGAATAATTACTTGCTCATTCATATTGTCACTAGAGTGCCTTCCAACAATTGAATCATTATTGTTTAAACAGATGAATCATGTCTTTTCCTATGTCCCGTTAACTTCCTCGTGAGAAAATAACTGATTTGTTTTTACAACGGCAGCATTGTTCATGGTCATTTTCTAGCAATAGAACACGATATTGAATGCAAGAGGCATACTTTGGCACACAAAATAACTTCCTTCTGCATGTTGCATATTTTCCTTCAAAATATTCGTTTTCACTAATATATAATAATATACAATTATACAATATAACATAAGATCGTAATTCAAATTTAATATAAGATGAAGAGGGGCGTTGGAAAATAAGTTTAGGAAAGGGGATAGAAAATCCCTATTTTTAAAATATTTATTCTGAAATATTACCCTTAATTTTTTTTTAATTTGTCCTATTTGATTCCGAAAAGCCTTGTGACGTCAACTCCTCTAGCTCCTGCGTAAGCCGGATAAAATCCCCAGCGAGAGTTCATGCAAGGATTACATCATAAGCTTTAGCTCTGGATACAATATTTTATTCACCCTCTTCTGTGAAAATAGCCCAGGAGGAAATTTAGAACTGGCGCTGTTCTTCGCCAATACTGTAAGCAGTACTGGCATTAGTTTTAAAGGTAACTCGGCTGGGAATTGGCCCAATACTGGCCAGTACCAGCACCGTTGGCCTGGTACCAAGCTAATAGTAAAATAGTTTCCGTTTATCTACTACGAACAATTAGTTTCAATTGTTAGTTTTTAATGAGATACCTGAATACCTGAAATATGGTTACAAGCGTCAAATCACGTGACATACATGGCCTTAAAAGAAAAAATGTAATCTTTGTTGTAATTAAGTTTAAGAGAACTAAAGCGATCATCAAATAACAAATGAACTCACAATTCTGACCGGTAGTGTAAATGTCTTGAATTATAATTTACATGACATCTTAAGGTTCGAAGTGTTTTGCATTTGAAAATTTATTTTCTGGCAAGAAAATTGAATGGCTACAGATCATCAGAATGATGTATTCAAAGCACTTAGATTGTGTCTTTGTAAATGAGGAGAGGGTTAATTTCGTAAGATTATATTAGTCTAGTATTGGTGAATCTAGGACACGGAGAACTAAAATATGTCACCTGTCGTCGTTTATGTCTAAATGGAAGCTAAGGACGATCTACGGATGTTTGCCAAAGTTTCTCTTCAATGACCAATGATGCATTTACAAGATTGATAGAGTCCGAAAATCGGTCTTTACTATGTGTGAGAAAATATAACAAAGTGGTAAACTTTTTTAGACTGTAATTCAGAAGTAAAACATTACAGATGATTTAAAAAATCTCTAATTTAAAGTACTAAATTTACACAATTATTGCATGAAAGAAATTTCAACGTTCTTTCAATTATACTAACTAATGTAGTGTTTTTATTTGTTTCAAGCCACGCCCCTTTCCTTCAAGCCACGCCCCTTTTCTTTAAAACACGTCCCTTTTCTTCAAACCACGCCTCTTTTTCTTCAAACCTCGACCCTATTTCTTCAAACATCGCCTCTCTTTCTTTAAACCAAACCTCTTTTTCTTTAAACTGCGCCCTTTTCCTTCAAACCACGCCCTAAGAATCCCGATGCAAATAAAAAAAAGATGCAACGATTGATATTACTTTTCGTGCATGTGTGCGAAGCCGAAATCGAGCGCGATGTTCGACATAAAACATCCGACGTTATCGTCGACGTATTTTTTCTTATATCTTGAGAACTTATTTTGATCTTTTCTGGGTAAAAATCGGATGAAATCTAAAAATGGAAGTCAGGGAAAGGGCGTGACAATGATTCGAAGTGTTGATATATTGATCAGTATTAATAACATTTTATTTAATATATTTAATTCAAGAAGAACTCATAGTAAAGCAAAATACAATGACTTGATATCTTGTTCTTACAATTTGGTTACAAATGGCGGAGGAGAAAGTAATTTATTACAATCCCTACAATTTTGCACTCTCAAACGTCCCGACCAAACACGTGCGATATTTTGAGAAAGCTTCCAGCCTGTGCTTTGATATTTGCCATTTGCTCGCGTGACGCACAAGCTTTAAATTACTCATCGAGCTTCAAATCATTGTTTAACAAAAAAGGCACGTGCCGCAAAATGAATTTTGCGAAATTTATGCCGATACACGTTCCAAAGGTTGATTTCACATTCTAAAATATATCAAGATCAATTAGTATGATGTTCATCGGGGCTTCTTCGTTATTCTGTAGAAAATTGTAATAATTATTATTTCGCTTTCTTCACTTTTTTCGAAATCTCCCGTTCTTTGTCCTAAAGTCTCAATTTTTTATTTTTTAGTAGGTTTCCGATTGTTTTCGTATTTTGGGTTATTTGGCTTGAAATTTTTATTTAGTTTGTTTTTTTTTTCAATTTTATAATTACATAAATGCAACTCTGTTAATTTTTTTATGACGCAAAAAATTTTATAAAAATAAATTGTTTAGCTAACGAACTTGATCTTCATTTTTTAATCACTCAATCCATCGGTTCTTTTAAAAATTATCGTGTTCACAGACAGACAGGCAAACGCCCGTGCCGTCGCAAAAGCCTGTTTTTCAGATTCAGAGGGTCTCAAAATGTGAAGATCTGATGAAAACCGGGGGGGTCTAATTTTACTTAAATTTAATACCTTCTTTGATGAGAAAGTATTATTTATACGGGCACGAAATTTAAAGACGTTTTTAGAAAGTCCTAAAAACGTTTTTAGGACGTAAAATTTAAAAGACATTTTTAGAACATCTAAAAAAATGTCCTAAGTCACGCACCATTCATTAGTGTTTCGCGCAATGGCCAGTGGTGTGAAACACTAATGATTCGTGCGTAAACAGCGATCAGTGGTGTTAAGATGCTTTTTTTATGACAAACATGAATGAGTCGTGTTTGTCGCAGGAATCATTGGTGTTTGGGCCTCTCCGTGTAAGTGTAAAAAAAATCGTCAGACTAGACGACTGAAACTTCAACTCAATTGACTTAGGACATTTTTAAGACGTCCTAAAAACGTCTTGGGATATTTGTGTCCTCTGGGTAGTTTCTATGTGCGATAGACCCAACTTTTCATATCACTTTGACGATTTTTACGAATGTTACGAACGTAATAAATTGCTTTATGGCTACGACAGCTGTGTCTAAACAATGTGATCTAGATATCAGCTGATACAAGAGGGGTTGAAGCGGAGGAGACTTCTATTTCGAGGGAGGGTTAATATTTGACGCCGTGGGGTTGGCGCGACTCGATCTAAAAATACCGAATCAATATCGCGCTTGACTAGGCACAGGTGCCTGCTCCTCTCATCGGCTCTTGAGTGAGCTACACTTCCTCCTCCTCAATAATCCTCAAGACTCTTTATTCTTTCAGCTCTGAAGAGCTCAGAAAAAGTCAATTTCCTCAAATGATACTCAACCCCTCCTTTCTATGCAAATATATAATATCTTCTTAACTTAATTATACATTTTTTTTTGTCTCAGAACTCCTAAAAATATTATAATCACTCGGAGAGGAGGATATAAAATTAAAAAGAATAGAAATATCTACATACATAAATAATTAACACTCATTAGGAATTATTTTTATTCTAGCTTGACATTGGAAATAAATTTTATTCGGTGCATTTTTTCCTTTTGAGAAAACTCATAAAATTGCTTATCCATGAGAACAATACGAAGTCAAGCAATGTTATAATTAACTCAAAGTTATTTAAGAAAATTAGTAGAATTGGCATATTTTTAGGAATGGATCAATGTCGTCTCAAAAATCAAGTGCCTAGAACCTGGTGACGTCTTAAAAGAGGCTGAAAAGCAATGTCAAGACCGTCTAATTCGAGGATTTTCAAGACCACTATTCGATATTTCTAGAGTAGTCACGCACGTGTAAACTGTTTAGTTTGAAACGAAACTGCAGTTCTCGTAAACTCCGACATGCATTTCATAAAGAAAAATATTTGAAATTGCGCTATTGTTGTTTCTGCAACGCCACTATACCTATAAGTCAGTTTCATGGCCTGTAAATCGTTATTCAAAATCTAAATGTAGATACTATTCTCCACACGCTTGATTTTTTAAGTTGAAATTGATGAAATTACGTATATATTTCCACGTGAATTTTTTCACCTGAAGCATTTTCATTCAAAAATAATTATTTCCGCGAGCAAATTTTTTTCTTCTGATTTTTTCAATGAACCAAAGCTTTTCCAGATTTTGATAAGAATCTTCACTAGAAGGGGCTTATATCTTCTAAAAATAGAAATGTACGTGAATGTGATAATTTATTCTTGGGAAGGGAAATAGCAAATCGATATACAGGAAAACAAAGTACCTTTCTCAATATTGTGCCCTGAGAGAACTTATAAAAAATGATAGCTAGCGTGGTGAAATCTGAGTGACGTCAGAATTGTCATAGCAACTCCCTTAAATTGGAACCATCAAATGGTGGATAAGTAGTCTCTTTACTTTTCTCTTGGAACTAGTCTAAAAATGGATCCACTTTGATCCAAAAACATCTTTTGTACTGAATATATTATTCTTAATTCTTCCATCGCATTAAGTTCGACCTGTCCCCCCCCCCAGTAAGAAGGAGTGCATTGGAAGGCATAGAATGGCATTGGATTTTTTAATGCCATTCTATGCAAATCAATTCCGTTTTTGCCGAAAAGCATTAAATGGCGTCGACCTCAATCAATATTTTGTTTCGCAAAAGGCATTATTTAGATTCAAATTCGAAGGACGCCGAAAAGCATTAAATGGCATTAACCCATTCAATATTTTGTTTCGTGAAAGGCATTATTTTGCATTCAACTTCCAAGGTTGCCGGAAAGCATTAAATGGCATTAACTTGTCAACTTTGCATTTTTCCAAACGGCATTAAAAATTTCTGCGCATTCAAAAGGGTTCAAGCGAAAAAAGGTTTTATTCCATAAAGAGCATCCCAAGTGCGAATTGCTGGTACTGAAAACATGGCCCAATACTTGACCAGTCTTGGCAGCCAAAAGTCGGCCAATGTTACTGGATCAGTATCAGCAATCAAATCGGCCCAGTGATGTCCCAGTAATGGCACCATACATTGGCATTTCAAATTTGCCGAGCTTCCGCCGAAGCTTGGCCCAGCAATAGCCCATTACAGGGCCGAAAGTCGGCATTACTCCGCAAAACCATGTTGAAAGTCAAAAAGCCAGAGTCCGGCCCAGTAACGGCCCATCAAAGGACCCAAAGTCGAAATTATTACGTCAAACTATGTTAGAAGTAGAAAAGCCAGAGTCTGGCTCAGCGATGGCACTTTACTGGGCCGAAAGTCGGTATTACTCCGGCAAAACCTGTTGGAAGTCAAAAAGCTAGAGTTTTGTGTGAAAAATGACTTTCGCTTATTTAATAAAATCTCGACGTTTCAAGACCCCCTGAGTGCGAAAAATGGTTTTTACGGCGGTGTCCGTCTGTCTGTCGTCGTCGTCGTCGTTGTCGTAGTCTGTGTCCACCATAACTTCTGAATGACCCGTTGGATTGGATTGCCTTTTGGTACACTTTTTAAGGGACTTTCCAAAAAGATCCTCTCCGTTACCCAGTCATTTTTGACCAACGGTTCTGGTTGTATCCATGAAAAATGGTTTTGCAAATTTCATAAAATCCATTTTCCGGCTAAACTATGCAAGATACAACAAAATGTCAAGAAGAAAAATTATTCAGCTGAAAAAGTTCTACAAATTTTATTCGGAAATTTTTTTGATCGGATATGTACTTATCATTTTATTGATAATAAACGTTATTAAATAGCACAAAATATAAATTTACGGTCACGTGATGGGAAATTCGAAAAAATGTTGCAAGGCAAAATTATTCACCTAAAAAAAATCTACAAGTTTCTTGTTAAACATTTTTTTATAGGACACTCAGTTTTCGTTTTAATCGCGAAAATTGATATTAAATTCTCTTATAAAAATGATTAGTTCTGCAAGGCTAAACCAAACTTAAATATTTTTCATACACATCATCTATATTTTGGTTAATGTCCCAGCTATTTTTTTGAAGCTGGGATTTTTTTATTTCCCAAGTAAACGCAGGTTACTCATACATGTAAATTTCACATAATATAGATCGTATCAGATACTTTCGTACACATATATAACTTGCACAATTTCTTGTTTCTCTATTCCATTCTTTTATCACAGGTAAAGGTCACACTCTTTTTTCTCGCACATACAATCTGAGCTCACATATCACTTTAAGATCTTAAGATCCAAGGATGATGATCCTTTTCATAAATATAGTCAAAAATATTTGATCCTACTCCAAAGAATCCTACTGACTTTTAATTGATTTAAAAATTTTCAGCACGTTATAAATTTCTTCAAGTTTCAAATTTTAGTGACGAACATTATATATAAAATATAATCTTTACTTTCAACATGATCGGTCCACATTTTGACTAAATCTGAAGATTAACGATATGTGAATCTCGATAAAAATACTTAATTAATGTACAATTATCGCTTTTATCTCTCGATTAAATTTTTGAACATACACACTCACGTTTACATAATCAAAAGCACACACAAATTAATACAATTGCAGTTCGCACTTAAAAGTAATATACAAATACATATATAAATGTATAGATTTAATATAAAACATATCTCGAAAAGTAAAAAAAAAACATGAAAAGAAGAGCGAAACAATATCACAAATGTTTTCGAAATCGTGCATCACTCGTTGTAAACATTGTATAATACATTTGGAAGAGTATTGAAAGATAATGAAAACGAAAACATTCACGTGAAATCGAAATCGCTTTATCGTTGTCATATCGTCGCTTAAAAAGAAAAAGACTCTCTACAGCATTATAAAATTTCAATTCTTGTAACAATAAAACGTACACCTGTGAAAAATGGCATGGTGTAATTATCATTTTCTACATCGGCAGAACACGATTGTAACTACACTGAACACAATGAATGTAAATATATATAAATCAGACGCAAAGTAAATTGCATTAGTTTTGATCATAGAAATTTATAATTTGATATGTATTATTGATATAAGAAAAATTATAAAATATGAATGATTACGAGATAAAAAACTGGAACATGAACAGAAGAATGATCATATACCAATAAAATTATTCTTTAAAATTAATTTGATACGTTTTAAAATTAAATTTCATCAATACTAAAAATAGCCCTTTGCATTGGCAATTTTCTCATTATTTTTCAACATTGCACTACTTAGGTACTTCTATCTTTCTCAAAATAGTATTTATAGATTTGCTTGATTATTTTAAAAAATTATTAACTTTACTGCTGTTTATCTAACGGCAATTTCCATAATGGGATGATGCATGCCTATTTACAAAATAGAGCGATTCTTTCTTAATTAAAATTAAGGCCATGTATTACTTATCCGATCCCTACCTTTTTTTTCTGCAACGTTACCTCTAAATTTATTGAAATATCAAATTGAAAATTTCTATAATTAAAGTTAAAGCATTAAATTATGTTTATCTGGTCATAAATATTTACATTTATAAAAAAAAGATTATTTTGAAAAATTTTATATTTTTAATTTTAATAAAAATTTATGACAAGATAAACGTACCTTAATTCTTTAACTTTAATTATAGAAATTTTCAATTTGATATCTCAATAAATTTAGAAGTAACGTTGCAGAGAAAAAAATTTCGGTAAGGTAGGGATCGGATATGTAATTAAATGATCAAATAAAAATGCATCTCGAGAACAGACATCTTCAAAAACGATAGGGCCTTTCACAACAATTGGATAATACCACTTCATTATTGACTCAAAGCAAATTTCGCAATCGACTCACAAACTCTAGAATACGATTTTCTATAAGTCAAAATGCATTGATTCCAGTGATACGGAAGAATATCTGCGCATTTTCTTCTCAGAAAGTAACTTTCGAGTATACTGAGCAAAACTAAACAACACTATTCTGCAATGATGATCATTGGTTTATTTTCTACCCAATTCTGGATCCTGATCCTTCGGTTTACTAGGTCCACTTCCATCCTTCGGTCCAAATCCATTTGCCATATGATGATAATGAAGTTTCCACTCATTTTGTGCAGGAGAATAATCCAGGTGATCATATTCCAATTCAGCTGTCTTCTGCTTTATATCTTCGTAAAAGTGTTCTCCTTTTTTAGAATCCATCTCGTCGATACTGTAGTAAATATTCACATTCGGATTTCCTGAATCAGCATCCTTATTTTTCTGTGTAGCTGAGTGATCGTAGACTCCATAGGCTCCTGAATGAATGTAATGCAAATTTTTCAAGTCAATTTAGAATATTTAGTGTGACGTTGCAGATTTCTGCAAGTTACAAAATTTTATTTAATTTAAACTTTTAAAATAAATGCTCTCTGCTCACATAGAGAGTGCGAAATTCGGCACTCTTATCTTTTTTTTGTTATCTTTTTATTTATCTTATATCTTATTTGTTTATAAATATTTTTTGTTAAATATTAATTTTGTCTTGATTGCTCAATTCTTTCGAATTTAATGAATTATTGTTAATTATTGTGCTTTTTAAAATGGAGCTTTATAATTTGAGAAACCCCCCCTCTCTACCACTGTTTGTCGTTTAAACTGAGCTAGTCAAATTTTTAATTGACTCTAATTTTTATCGTTTTATCATTATCGCCAATATCTTTTACCTTTATCGATTGTTTATCTTTATCTTTTATCTTTTTGATATTACCTTGAATTATCTCTTTTGATTGTTAATTTGATTAAAATTTGCGAGGTTACCTTTATCTTTGTCTCTTATCTTTTGGGAATATAGATTCCTTTTATATTATCTTTACCTTTTCACGCATATTTTGATTAAATTGATTTACCTTTGTCCCAAGAAAGGACTGGCGCCCAAATATCTCGAAATTTGTGTAAATTATCTTGAGAATTATCTATTTTCAAGTCTAGTTAAAATATCTGTTATTAGGGTCCCTTGTGCAATATTTGCAGAGAGCTTTAATTTTATTTAAAATTTAAAAAAAGTAGCATCACATTAGACAATGTTTAAAAAGTTACAAGATTTTTACCTTTACAACTGTCATCATCATCATCATCAGTACAGCCTCCAGCTCCTCCACCAAGTTTCACTCTGTCTGTGTTTACGTTCTTCCTTCCCAGATCGTTTTTAATTTGAATATTGTTAAGTAACGTAGCAGTTCCATCATCAAATCTGGACGACCCTTGATACGAGTACACAGGATTATCGAATTGAGTACGATCTGCAACGCAAAATATAGTACTTGTGTTGTTTACAATCAAGACTAGCAAAAAATTTTTAAAAATCGGCATTCAAATTGGAAAATGCAAACTATATTCGAAAACATTTAAACAAACAACTGTAACTTTAAAATATTTACTTACCAGGTGGTGTTACAGGTTCAGCAATATATTGTACTTGAACCATCTCCTTTTTCAAATCAGCAACTCTACGGCGATGATAAAACCAGGCAGCAAGAGATATCGCAATTACCATTATGGCAGCAAATACCCCTGCAACAACATTTCCAATTCCTGCTTCTTCCTTTTCTTGAATATTCCGGAAAGTCAGAGGTTCATCGCAATTAGGTCCTGTCAGAAAAATAATGTGTGTAATAAAAAACTTGATTATTATTGTGATTCTATTACAATCAAATCTTTTACCTGTGAATCCGTGTTTGCAGATACATCCATCAGCTGGGTGACAAATGAATGAATCACTTTTGCATTCACATGGTTTCATGCAATGATCACCAAAATATCCTTCTGGGCAAACTGGAGGAGGCAATTCGATTTTTATTTAATATTAATTAAAACTAAATACTTAAAATAACTTAGGGAATTATAACTACGTACTTTCAGTGCACCTAGTTCCAGCCCATCCAGGCATACATTTACAAGAACCATCGTGAGGTCTACATTGTCCACCATTCTGACATTTACAATGCTGTGTGCAATTGTTACCATAAGTTCCTTCGGGGCAAGGTATTTGACAATGGTCTCCTTGCCAACCAGGAAGACATTGACATTGTCCTAAAAAAAGAAAAATAATTAATTAATCTAAAAAAAGGACTAACCAATCAGGTTTTTAGGAATTTTGAGGGATATTGACGATGTTTAAGTGATTTTTACGAAATTCAAAGGATTTTCAGGATTATTAAAAGATTTCGTAGAATTTTAAGGTATCTCAGTACATTTCGCGGAATTTTAAAGGACTTCATCAAAATTTTAAGAGATTTTTAAGAATTCTAAGAAATTAAAATTTTTTTTTTAATTTTAAAGAATTTTAAAAGATTTCAACGAATTTTAAGCGATTTCGAAGATTTTCGTGAAATTTTAATACATTTCAAAGGGTTTTTAGGAGTTTTAAGCGATTTCAAATATTTTCGTGTTTCGACGAATTTTAAGAGAACTGAAGAGATTTTTATGAATTGATTTTTAAAAGACTTTGTGGAATTGTATGACATTTCTAATAATTTAAAGAGATTTCAAGAGATTTTTCTGATTTTTGAAAGATTTTATGGAATTTTTAAGGATTTCATGGAATTTGATGAGATTTATAATAATTTTAATGGATTTTAAAGGACACAAAGAGGTTTTAATAGTTATCGTAGAATCTTAAAGAATTTAAATAAGTTTTTGGCAATTTTAAAAGAGTTTCACAAAATTTTAGGGATTTCAACGTATTTTAATGGTGATGGATTCCGAAGGTTTTCATCAAATGTTAAGAGCAAACCAACACGATTATTTTTTTTTTCTTTCTTACAACTTCAAGTCATTGAAAGGCCAATTAGGTTTGCAAATCAATGTATGCGAGATTTTAGAGACATTTCATTACATCACTTTTTTAAGATAGGATACTTCAGGTTCTAATTGGTGAACTTTTTTATCATTCTAGAAATAAATTCTCTTTATATTTCACCTGTTACATGATGACATTCTCCTCCATTTTTGCAAGCACAGTGTTTTGCACAGTTCAGTCCAAATCTACTCGGAGGACATGGATGTTCGCAAGTGAGTCCTAAGTACCCTGGCCTGCAGATGTACTCCCCAGTAACATGATCGCAAGTCATATTTCCTAAAAAAATCAAAAAGCTGCTTCAAAAATTCAGATTATTTGATGAGGAAACCTTAACAGAATTACAATGAAATCATATAACAAGCAATGAATTATAAGCTTTAAATAATCTGAAATGTACAATGAAATTCGATAAGAAAATATATACAATCGATGGGTTGGATTGTCCCAATTGCGAAAGAGAGAGGGCTTAATATATACTTACATTTTTTTTCCTAATGCTGACCAGTAGAGCAGGCAGAAGAGAATTAATTTTTTTTTTTAAGTTTTAATAACGTGCTATGATAAATATTTAAGGGAGGAAGCATTCAAATTATTTCCACAATATACTAGGATTAAAAGAGAGAACATTCTCTAATTTCTATTCAAGCAAGCTAACTACATTTCTATTTTCTATAATTTATATAAATTAAATAAATATGATTTTTAAATTATATAAGTTCTTCCTAAGTTATATTTGAGTCGGATCAACATAATTATAGTTAATTAATTTCCTTTCTTCTGTAATATGCGTTTCCTACTTTAAAAAATGTATAAATACATTACTGTATTTATAAGAATTTATTTATTTATTATTATTTTAATTAATTAATTAATTATTTTAGACACCTCTAACACGGAGAAAAAAGATCTACAAAAAAACGTATATTCTCATCATTCTGTAGGATTCAGTGCTTTCAGATCGAGCTAGAAATTTACCCCCTCCATATCCACTATTTTATCGGAAAAAAGCAATTTATCAAATATAATTTGTCAAACTTTTGAAATGATTACTCTTTTTAAGTATTTTCTTGAATTATATAAGAAAATCTTCCCACATTATATTTAATAAATTACTTTTTTTCGATAAAATGGTAGACGTGGAGGGTGTAAATTTCTGGCTCGATCTGAGAGCACTGGTAGGATTAGCAGATCATTTTTCTACGTGAATATTGTAATGTACTGAAAAATAATAGTAAATTCTGAGTTAGAGTTAAACCTAATTTGTCTATTTATGGCAATTGAAGCAAATTGAGAGGAAGTTTTATTTAAGAAACAGTGGAGGATGAGATCTAGGAACCGAAGCAGAGAATAGAAATACACCATTTACCATTTCCCAAATATAAAATATGAAACCCGTGAATATTAGTAGTGATCTTTGATCCCATATAACATAAATTTAAAAAACAATTTTCTCCTTACCTTGAGTTTTTTCAGGACACTTCTCTTTACAGCCAACACCATAATATCCTTCTTTACAAGGTTGATTACAATCTGGGCCTTCCCATCCTCTAGAGCAGACACAGGCACCAGTGCTTGCATCACAGGAGCTATTATTCTTGCAGTTGCATTGAGAGTGACACTTTTCTCCATAAAGTCCAGGAGGACATTGCGTTTCACATCGAATTCCTATTTATCGTTAATATCAAACTGTGCCGAATCTAAGACCTTAGGTCCTCATTGCCTCACACCAATCAATATATTCTTTCTACTACATACAGATCCATAGCAAGGAATAAACGTTCAAAAAAAAAAATTTGAAAACTATTCCTATATTTCTTCTACTATTTTTGATTGATGATTCAGACAAATTGTATATTAGAGTGCCTCATGAAATCCTTTTTTTTTTATTTTCTAAAACCTTGGATCTGAAATTTCTTTCTTTTGGTGAGAAAATTCTTCTCTATTTTTTTTTAGATTAAAAAAAAGTTATTTAGAGGTCGCTATAGCTTGTTTTATGCCGAATATTCGATTTTCCGAAGTTTTTGAATTTTAATTTCTACAATTTAAATTATTCCATCTTGTGTAATGAAGAAAATAATTTATTGGGATGCCATGTATCTCTAAAATTTGTTTGGTTGAGAAAACAAAATTTTAAGGTGGCTATTAGCACCCTTTAAATTGCGATTTTCTGACAAAGTTCAGATTAAAGGGTCAAATTCACCGATAAAAATTTTTCAAAAATGATAAAACTCTCAGGAAATGTTACTTACCTTGCTGACAACAATTTCTACTGTTGGAAAACATTTTTTTATTAATTCTTGTCCTAGAATTAAAAAATCATTTTTTTTATTTTAAAAATCGATAAATTCTTGTAAAAAGAAAGTCTGTGGTGGTTTATTTCTTAAATTTTACTTAAAAATACATTTTTGACCCCACAGATAATATATACTTCGGGTTATATAGAATTAAAGTTTAAAAATGTAGATTAATTTGAAGAAACATAGTTTTTCGTAATTATAATATGTTCTCACAAGATATTATTGATTCTGTTGCTTATTTTAATAAAATAAATGAACACCAAGGATCATTTACAGAGCTGAATAAGTTTGTTTAATCTTATTGCATAAAAAAGTATAATTTTTACTTCTCTAGAAAAACATTTTTATTGCTTTTCATTATATAAACTTATCATTGAAAGTGTGAATTTGTTGTTTATTTATTTCTGTATCTACGATTCACCAGAACCAATACTCTCTTCTGAGAACATATTATAATTACGAAAAACTATTTTTCTCTTAATTAATCTCCACTTTTAATTTTTAATACTATATAACCTGAAGCATATATTATCTGTGGGGTAAAAATTTTTTTTTTTTAAGTAAAATTTAAGAAATAAATACCCACCCACTTTCTTTTTCCAAGAATTTATCTATTTTTAAAATTTTTGAAAAAACGATTTTTTAATTCTAGGACACTTATTAATAAAAAAAATTGTCCAACAGTAGAAATTGTTTTTAACAAGGTAAGTAATATTTCCTGAGAGTTTTATAATTTTTGAAAAAAATTTAGTGGTGAATTTGACCCTTTAAGCTCAACTTTATCAGAAAATCGCGACTTAAAGGGTGTTAATAGCCACCTTAAAATTTTTTTTTCCCAACCAAACAAATTTTAGGGACACATGGCATTCTAATAAATTATTCTCTGCATTGCACAAGATGGAATAATTTAAATAGTAGAAATTAAAATTCAAAAACTTCGAAAAGTCGAATATTCTGCATAAAACACGCCATAACGACCTCTAAATATTTTTTTTAATTCTAAAAAAATAGGGAATCATTTTCTCACCAAAAGAAAGAAATTTCAAATTCAAGGTTTTAGAAAATAAAGAAAAAGGATTTCATGAGGCACCCTATTGGATATTTTGATGGCTCATAGAAAAACAGACTTAAATCACATTTCTTAAGGATATTTTTATCCTTCCATTATCTTTTTGCAGTAAAGATAAGTGGAAAAAATAGAAACGTGAATTTCTCAATCTGTCTATGAATTCGACAAAATGTTACAAACCTTTCCATTCAGGCTTGCAGATACAACGACCGGTAGCAGAATCGCAGTCAAGGCTATTTTCTGGATCACAGTCGCAGATCTGTGAGCAATTGTGTCCGAAGAATCCGTTCTCGCATTTGTCTTTGCAATGCTCACCGGTGAAGCCAGCAGCACAGGTGCATGAGCCTGCACGTTTTTAAAAAAAATGTTGTGTTTTTTGTGTGTGTGTGCATTGAATAGATTTTAAGAAGATGCAACTTAACATTCAAGTGCAAAAGATTTTTCAAGATTCACAAGGTCAATTTCACAAAAAGAGGAAATAAGAGTAGAAAATTGTTGAGAATATGAAGGCACAGAGATAAGCTCAACTTCTAAGTGTTCTTTTTTTAAAAACAATCATGCTTGGAAAAAACTTGAAGATAGCATTAAGTACATAAAAAACAATTCTAGAGTCAGGACATTTTGCCATAATTTGTCACTATTGAAAAATGCAACATACCAAAAGATTTTTGAAATATCTTTTAAAATGTTGATATTTTCTGTAATTCTGTCATTTTGTAATTAATGTCTATAAAAGCAATGTCACCAAAAAGTGGACTGCATTTTCTGTTACAGGCATTATTGTAAGTTTGCTGGGAATGGAAAGATGCTTTTATTATGGCATTTTCTCAGCTGGGATTAGATTAGAAGGTAAAGTTGCACCTAATAGTTACGAAGCATGTTTAATCAACTTTATTCTTACCATTCTGCGGATTGCAGGCTGCATTGTTATAGCACTGGCATTTATTTTCACAGCCCAGACCAAAGAATTTGTCGTCGCAAGGACGATCGCATAGGACTCCAACCCATCCTAATAAAATTGCAAGTACGTAATGACGAATCTAATTACTTACCATCTCGGATTTTTCACCAAAAACAAAAGTAATCAAAAAACTAAATAATAATGAAAAAATGTTTAATAGGTGGAAATCAGAAACTGAGAAATAAAAAGAGTAAAGCTTTTAAGAAATATAAAGGGTAATAACATAAAATAAAAGTCCAAAGAAAATAAAATATTCGTTGCTTCTTCATTCCTCCTATTTTGGTGCTACTGACTTTATACATTCGGAAAAAATATTTCGTTTCCGAATATTAAGAAAATAGGGAACTTTTATTCTTACCAGCGGTACAGTTGCAGCGTCCATTTTCCCGCAAACAGTTGGCTCCATTTTTGCAAGCACATTTCTGTGCACAGTCTTCACCATAAGTATTTTCGGGACAGACCTCACTACAATCCTCACCTTTATATCCTGCGGCGCAAATGCAGCTTCCATTGATTGGAGAACACTGAGAGTTGTTCTTGCATTTGCATTTGTGTTCGCAATTTTTCCCATAAGTTAAAAGAGGACAAGTTCTCGAACATGTACTGCCACCCCATCCGGGCTTACAATAGCAATCACCACGCCATGGATGGCAAAGTTCCGTATTTTCCTTGTCGCATTCACAAACCTTTTTAAAAAAAAAAGTAAAAATTATTATATTTTAGAGAACTACTGACACCATGATCTAACTTTTGGTAGGAGGTGTTATGTATAAATTATGTTCATGCAAGATGAGGGTCTTTAAATTCAAATAAATTATTTTGAAATGAACCTTTTTACAATCAGGACCGTAAAATCCATTAGGACAAATTCTGTCGTTGCAATATCTTCCCCTCCATCCAGGACTGCACTCGCATTTGCCATCAACTGGATGACAAGTTGCCCCATTTAGACAACTGCAACGACCTGCACAATTCTCGCCGAATTTTCCTTCGGGACATTTGTTAAAGCACTGAAATTAAAATAAAATAAAATATGCAATTAGGATCCTTTGACAGGGTGTCTACTCAATTTCTGAAAAAAAAAAAAATTCCATGACTTTTCCAGATTTTCCAGGTATAAAAAAATTCCCTGACAATTCCAGGTTGTCCAGGTTTTCCAGGGTGGGTAGACACCCTGTTTGATATAAAAATATAATATTCATGATTTGACGCAGAATCGTAAGACCCTGAAGCTTTTCATGTAAACTGGTTTTAATTAGCTTATCTAATCAAATTCTCGTTTATAAAGACATAAATTATTATAATATGATTTGTGAAAGTCTTTATAACAGCTGCATGTTTAAAAGTACGACTAGAGCTTACTTTTTCTCCTTTAAAACCGGCCTTGCACAAACAGTCACCCGTAATGTGGTTACATGTTGCGCCATTGTAACAGTCACATGCCATCGAACAGTTATTTCCCCAGAAGCCATCTGGACACCTATTCGCGCAAACTGATCCCTGAAATAAAAAAAGGCTTGAAGATTGTATCCAAGAAATATTCGATGTACAATTACAGAAACCCGTCTCTTGTCTGCAAGTAAGCAAAAAGGAAGACAAGAAGACAAGAAAAAAAGAAGTTTGTTCCTCTGTCACATTTCTCTATATTTTCACAACTACGAAAGTGTATATGAATAATTAACAGAGCTAAAAATAAATTACCATCCATCCAGAAGTGCAAATACATTCCCCAGTTCTGGGATTGCAGGATCCGCCGTTTTGACAGCGACACTCAGATTTGCACTCATCTCCATGTGTCCCGGCAGGGCACGGGTCTGTACATCTGGATAAAAATAAAAATAGAAATTAACATTATATTCGTACCATGAGACAGCTAATCTTTCTCCAACCAATGCAATTACAAGGCTCGAATTAGCTTCATAAAAACTGAATTTTGAAACAGGAAATCACTTCTAGAATTCCGAATACTTTCGTCAATTTTAGACCATATGTAAAGTGATTCATAGTTCGCTTTAGGACTCAAATGAAAAACTCACAGCGGTCCAGTATATCCAGGAGCACAGATGCATTCGCCAGAAATGTGCTCACAGCTACCACCATTTTTACATCTGCAGATTTCTCCACAATTCTGTCCATAACGGTCCGGAGAACATTTTTCGTCACATAACTGTCCCTTCCATCCTCGAGTACAAATACATTTGCCATCAAAGGGATCACAACTAGCGTTATTTTGACACATGCAATCCTTTTGACAGTCCTTGCCCCATTTACCGAATGGACACTCTTAATAAAAAAAGATTACAATAAGTAAAGACTTCCTCAATCAAGTACTTCTAATCATATTCACCACTTTATTGTCATCTTTATTGTGTGAGAGGATCTATCAAACAATTGCTACCTTAATTCTTCAAAGGACTCCTTTAGTTTATTTTTAAAATGTGAGACTGGACATTAAACTTTGATAAAAATGAATCAGAGCTTTAGGAATAATGATTCAGAGCTTCATATTCATAATTTATGAGAAATGATAATCTTTCTTAGAGTCAGCTAATTGCATTTATATTGCATCATTTGATGATTTCCCGTGTTGATATTGCCCAGCTTGGACATTTTTAAATGTTGGCCCTCTAGAGGCCCCACAAAGACGTGCCTCTATAGTACGCCCAGTTGGGTTCTCTCAGGGGCCTACCTAATTTACCCCTTTATTATTTGCCACAAAAAATTCGAAGTCGATCACCAAGTTGAAAATAAACCAAAAAATTACTTTAAAAGAGAAGATTAGATTGTTATTAAAAATAAAAAAAAATACTTCTTTATCTTGAATTTTTAAATATTTTTTGGGAATTAAATTTGGATTCATTAGCAGTTAAATACAAAATGAACAATTTGACTAGTATTTATGCACATATAAATCATCTTAGATAAAAAAATGTGTCCAACGTAAAAGTATAATATATAATACTTTTTCTTTGAACGTATGCTTTTTGCGATTAAAGATGCTTTATTATATAATACTAGCCGCAACATTACTTTTTATAACTGCTAATGACTCTAAATTTAACTCTCACACCAACATTAAAAAAATGCCCTTTCACGGTGACAGAAGGGGCAACTTCTGTAGGGCCTTCGTAGGGCTTACAGGGATCGTATATGGGCTCTATAGAGGGCCAAGCTGCGCCCTACAGAGGGCCGCTTTATTGGCCCTTTGTAGGCAGCCTACATTGGGCCTTCGAAAGCGAGCATGTCAAAACTATGTTGGCCCTTCATAGTTTGCCATCGTGGGGCCAACATAGTAAAGGGGCAAACTACGTAGGGCCCCGCAGGGGCCAACTCAACATTTCCACACGGGTTAAGGTAATTTCAGCCTTAACTCACTGATATCGCAGAATGGACCACCGTATCCTGATTCACAAGTACAGACGTCCGGAGCTGTACAACGACCATGACGACAATCTTCTGAACATACAGGAATGCAACGTTCTTCGTCTGTTGTCAAGGTGTAACCCTTACAACATTCTTCGACTGGTTTCTGTTTTGTTAAAGTCTGCAACAAAATGTTAATATAACAAAAATACTTATGGAAAAAGGCATAACTTATTGAGGATAAACAATACTGGAAAGCTCGAAACCCACCTGCGTGGTATATATAGTCTTGTAAATTACTTTGTATTTGGAACACCTTGGCGGAAAACTCAAGCACCAAGTGTGCTCTCGTTCCATGTAAGGTTTCTGCTCAGATACCTTAACTGTGACTTGATATCTGCAAATAAATTAAAATATTCAAGTTAATTAGCATATAAGACCTGCATTAGGGCGTATCAAAAAAAAAGTTGTTTGCGCGAAGTTCTAACTGGTTCTAATAGCAATGAAAACTTTCTTTTGGGAGTCAAAAACACTCCCTTAAAGTTTCATAAAAGAAAAAATCCTTCTGTCTCCGCATCGTAGATATGCTAAAAATCACAAAAACGAAGCACTTCTTCAAATTTGAACAGCAAAAATTTTTTTTAAATTTAAATTATCAATAAAAATAGTTCAAAGCAAGTCGATTTATACCTGTATACCTGTTGAATTTTCTGAAATCTATTGATTTCTATAAAATCTTTTGAAATATCGTGAAATCTTTTTGAATTGCCTTTAAATCTTTAGAAATCTCCTAAATCCCTTTAACATAATATGATATAAAAACGTTTTGAAACTTACTCTGCCTGTCTGGTGCAGACATTGGGTCCTTCTAAAGCAGCACTCGTTATGCTGAACAATAATAGAGTTGTTGCTACTGTAACAGATATTCTTGCAACGAACGCCATTTTCCTAGATTTTATTTATGTATTTCTACTCTTCTAAACTCGAGTACTCGAGCTTTAAATTGTTCTTTCAGCCTCGATCTGGCATCTCCTCAACCCCGTCCTCAATCCAGCCAAAAGCTTCCAACAACTCAACCAGGAGTGCTTTTAGGATTTTTTAATCTAGCTTCGTCCATCGGCAGTTTACATCATAATCCCCAGTCTGAAAAATAAGATAAATGTCAATGATGTGCATTTTATTTACTTTTCGTCAGTATTTTCAATCTTAAAGTTTCAGTATATCATTTCAAAAATTGCACATACATCAGTAGAGACTTGAATAAAAGCCACGTGTACAAAAATAGGCGAAGAAATTTTTCCCCTGGATAAAAACGTAATTTTTAATTTTCTTGAATATCATTAGACACCCTAGCGAAACCTTCGGATTAAAATTTATTCTGAACCAATCCGAAATTTTCAGAATCATTCTGGAATTTGTATCCGAATCAAACAGTTTCATTCCGATCTAATCCGAAGGAAATTTTGAATCCGAATTAATCCGAGGCCCATTCAAAATCAATCCGAACTTGTAATCCGAATGAATCCAGTCAATCCAAATTAATCAGAATTAATCCGAACTTTCAATCCGAATGATTCCGGTCAATTCGGACAATCAGAACTTTCAATCCGAATGGATCCGAATTAATTCGGTCTATCCGAATCAATCCGAATGATTCCGAAAAATTCGGATTGACCGGATTTATTCGGATTGAAAATTCGGATTAATTATGATTAATTCGGATTGACCAGATTCATTCGGATTGATTTTGAATGGATCTCGGATTAATTCGGATTGAAAACTTCCTTCGGATTAGATCGGAATGAAACTGTTTGGTTCGGATACAAATTCCGGAATGATTCGGATAATTTCGGATTGGTTCAGAATGAATTTCAATCCGAAGCTTTCGCTAGGGCAAGAATTGCAATTCTTTACCGTAATGATTACTCTATTATAAAATTCATTCGTCACTGTAACTGTTAGCCAAAAATGATAATTTTAAATATTACGTTTTCAGTATTACACGTTTCTAAATTGACTACTATTTTCATTTTCACTATATCTCTACAATTTATTGGAATATGAGACAGAAATTCTATTTCTGTTCTATTCTAAAAATTTATTACTATTCTTGGAAAACGAGTAGTCTATGAGCTCATAATAGATTGTCTACACATGTACTTATTGTACATCTGTCTGGATATAAATCAAACATCAATGAAAATGATCATAACAATAATTGCTCCTCAACTCTGAATCATTCAGACGCACGTGCTACACTTAGCCGGGCTCACATTTTTTACTACTTCAAGACAAAATGTGATTCACGAAAGGTTCATTAATCAAGAATCCAACGACACGTTTCCGGAAGTACCAAAATGTCAGTCTTAATCTGACACTTTCATTGGAAAAGGAAATGAAATGTAGAAATTTCGTGAAATATTTTACTTTCTGTTATTCCTATTATACATTTTAATAGTCACTATATTAAAAATTCGAATGAAAAGTCAGTTCAGGATTTGACTGAGAATTACTACGAATCTTCTAAGCATTTGACTGACTCAAAGCAACAAAATGTATGTAACTGAAATTTTCAACGTTTACAACAAAAAATTATTGTTTTATAAAAAGCACGAGACCTAAAATTTTATTGCGCTAAATGGTTCCATTTGATGTCAAAAGAAAAACAAAACAGGAACCACACTAGGATCACCCCCAAAATCATCCCCTAAGTACGAATAAAATCACTAAAAATCCCCAAACTTCGAGAGCTAAAATTTTATTGTTTTAAATAGGTCCATTTAATCTTCAGAGGCCACAAACAGTTTCATTCACCTAAACCTGTAGGTTCACCCTCAAAATCAACCCCAAACCACCAAAAAATCATTAAAAATCACTAAAAATCCCCAAAGTTCGAGAACTAAAATTTTATGGTTTTAAATGGTTCCATTTAATGTCCCAAGAAGAATCGAGATTTTTAATGACTTTTTTGTACTAAGGGGATGATTTTGAGGGTGAACCTGGAGGGTTAGGTGGATGAAAATGTTCTGCGCTTCTTTGGACATTAAATGGACCAATTTAAAGGAATAAAATTTTAGGTCACGAAGTTAGGGTATTTATAATTATTTTATTTGTACTTATGGGCTGATTTTGGGGGTGAACCTAGAGGGTTAGGTGGATGAAACTGTTTTAGGCCTCTTTCGACATTAAATGGAACTATTTAAAACAATAAAATTTTAGGTCTCGTGCTTTTTACAAAAAAATAATTTTTCCTTGTCTTAAACGTTGAAAACTTCAGTTTCATACAAAATGTAGAATCCTAATAGACTTATGAAGTTTATTCATGAATAAAAATTTGAGTCACCGAGTATATTTTTCTTACAGTGTACTAGTTTCAAACAGTCTGTGACTCTTCTGGAGTAGATATCTACCCACTCACTTTTTAAATCCCATCATCCGTAATCCGTTTAATGCTTCTCGACCTCTTATAAGTCTAGCGAGACGACATCGTCACAGGATGTCCCATCATGCTCTACTTCAAAGTAAACAGTTTTTTTTCTAGAATCACTGGTTCAGTAATTGTGCAATATTATTATTATTAAAAAGATTTACCTTTATAACTATTAATAATTTTCAAGATCAATATTGGATCCAACAATTTATTGAATTCTATTCGTAAAATCTATCCAAATCCATATTTCGTCTGTTTTAAATCAAATCCAGATTCATAAAGCCAGTTTATCGATCGATTCAAATTTAACTTAGGAAAGTTCAGTTACCTTCCATCCCCTCCGTATACAGAAGCTAAGAATATCTCTCCTCTTCTTCTGATACGGAAAACGATATAAAATTCAAGACGATGCCTTTGTATGTTGTAGGAATCACTTATTAGTGTCCTTCGTAACTTCTCATTAAATTGGCATGCAAACTCGATCAAGACTCATCAATTCTTGGATTTTTATGAATGATAGTTAAAGATGCTTGGCATGATCTTCGTATTTGTTACACAAAGCGATTTCGTGTGGTATTTTAATTTTCAGACTTCAGAAGAAATGAGATAAACTGAATAAGAGTTAATTACTATATGTGGGTAATAATAAAATGGATTTAAAAAATGGTTAAATTAGCTACGTTTCCATGTAAACCGCAAATTGCTAAAACGACTTAGTAACCACAAAGTTAGCGGAGATTATATACGTATACTGTTCCTCGTATACTGTACCACGAGGAACAATAAACAATAGACAAGTCTTCATAAAAAGTGTGTTATTATACTTTCAAATTTGTGGAAGGCAATAAACTATCTTTAAGAATTCAGAGACTAGAGTTAAAGGACAGGAAAACAGAAGTGATGGGAAAGCCCGGAGATGAATGGGAAAATCCCATAATGTCCCAAAAGACTCCATCCTATTCTTATCTTGCAAGGTTTATAAAGAAAAAGATTGCTTTAGAATACGGTTTTATTCACTTCGTTCTTTCTAAACCAATAAGATGTGACACCTCCTACCAAAAATTCCATCACAACCATTCACTTAATTATTTGAAAATTGTATTCCTATTTTAATTACATTCTCATTTTTTCATGCAAGAGCTAGCACCTTTCCTTACGACGTCTCTATTTCCGAGTTGCTTTTTTCGTTGAAAGGTTAAACGATTCACTGAAACAAAAGCCCTTGAAGTGTTTCATCTTACTCTGGGTACTTAGAACTAATTTTTTTGCCATCAACTCTCTTTGTCTTCGGTTTTTGTCCGCGCCTGGCAGTGCTTGGTTGGTTTTGTACGATCAGTTCCCTACAACTGTAAGCAATGTGTATATATGAATGGCCAAGATAGTGTTTTATATGGACAGTATTACACGCCTTCATAAAAACGAAACCAGTACTTACACAAGTGTAAGTACAACTCACTTGAAGCAGTGTGCGTGCGAAGCCAGACTAAGGAGGGACGGGACGTAATGCTAGTGCGTAAATCGGAGTGGTACAGGCGGTTTACAAATGCAGTCTTATTCAAAGAGGAAAGAGCCAGGAAGATAGAGTAACAATTGAGAGAACTTCAACGAGAAGAGTGAACGACCTTTATTGTTCTGCTCATGCAATCGAAAAAAGGAATTAGTACCAAAGAAATCTTTCCCAAGTAACTGCAACCGCGCAATTATTTCCTTCATTTTCTCCAGCAGACACTTCTTTTGCTTCTTCAATATCTTAAAAACATCTTCTTGTCTGTATATTTACAGACAAGAAGATGTCTTAATTGGTGGAAAAGAATTCACTGTATAAATCGGAATCACTATAAATATCATTAACTTAAAATGAATAATACTATCCTGAACTCAACACGTTTCTGATAAAAACGAGTTAGCAGAAAAGGCGACTCAATATTTAGGGGTGAATCCCCCTTAAACTGCACCCTTCGCTATAGGATATTAATTGCCGGCAACTGTTGGAAGGATCAAAGAAATAGGGGAAAAAAGCACGCACGGAATCTTGCAGCTTTTTTGAGTCTGACCCTCTGACACTATAAGGGTGTTAGCTACACTGAGAGAATCTAATCGTTAAATTTTACCGAAATACTTCGGTAAAGCTGGGACAAAGAGGCATTTCATGAAGGTTTCCCTTGTTCCTCGGTAAATATTAAAAATTATGCGACACAGTACCAAAATGTCTCTTTGTCCCAGCTTTACCGAAATTTTCGGTAAAACTTAACGATCGAGTTCTCTCAGTGTAGTTTATGTCGAAAAGCTAGGGGTGAGGGTTTGCAAATGAATCAGAGGATGTGGTTCTACTGCACGCGATAGTACATAAAGTTTCTGTCCGTGGAATGCGCATTATGCATCAATGACAGTACAAGATCATATTATTTTCCTGAAACAAAGGAGAGGATGATAGGAACTGTATTCGTGATTACTCTTATCCCTGCTTTGATATACGTTTGAAATTACACGTAAATAATAGATATGACAAAAACTTTTGTCGACAATCATAAGTACAATAGACAATCGTAAGTTGTTTTACACAAAGATTTGTCACTAATTTATGATTACTGCAACCGTAAACCAAACATTAAGCCTATCCGATTATCCGAAGGAATATACCAAATAACTTCACAAATTTTTTATCAAGAAATTGAGACTGTAAACTTCCAGCTTCTATTTTCGACACATTTTTCCAACTTTCGTCTTTTTTTTTTCTTATAAACTCAATTGCTAACACTTCTGGCAATGAAGTTCGTTAAAAAAATTATTTCAAGGAAACCCGCCGGCGTGCATTATCTAATCGCATTATATGTCTCAAGTCTCAAATCATGCATACACTAAGATAGTCTGTGAAAGACTATCCTCGATATCGTAAAAAAAACTTCTTGAATATTGAATTGCATAATACATTATAAATAAAGACAATGCACACATTTACGTTTTTTAATTTATCAAAAAAAAAAAAGTTAGGTTTTTCGGTGTTTAGATCAATTTACGGAAAAATATGGTAAGTAAAACGCTAATTTATATAATACATAAAAATGATTTTTAAACAATCCCATGAAGAACGACTTCAATTTTCATTCTCTTCCAAAGTTGAATGAACCTTCATAATACTAGCAAACTTGTAAAAAAAGCCATAAAATGCGAATATGAGTGAAGAATGTCTATATGTAAATTCGTAAAAGTTTATATTCTATACACTAAATGCAACCTCAGTAACCGCATTCGCTTTCTAAAAACACATAACACTCCTTTTTTTAGGTAAAAAGAATACAAGAGGATGTAATGCAATCAATATTTATTTAAAAGAAGCATTTTTTGCTAATCTACAACTATACATAATAACAGGAGATGCCGCTCAGCAAGCATGTCGTTGATTATTGTCTACGGAACTAAAATTTTAGGTAAAATGCTTCGTTGAATCCGGAAATGGAAGAATCGTTCATATAATTGTAAAGCGTACAGCGATAATTGTCACAAAAATTTTATTAAATACATGAAGTTCTTATACAAAACTCTTTTTGAATTATTATTACTACATTTTTTCTCGAATATGAAAATATTTTTTTTGCTTTCAATATTCACGAATTCAGTTTAATTTTCTCGCAGAGTGCTCACTGAGTTGCTTCGTTATTTACACACGATATGCGTTTCCGTTTCATTATATATTTTTCTTCCTTGTTGTGATGCGCGCTTTTAAAGATGAGATAAATATTTACTATACAAAAATTAATATAACTTTCTACTTTAGGGAAGATAAAATAGAAATAGTGGAAGTCAAAGATACTGAACATATTTACAATGCATTTTATCATTATTGATAACGAAGTATGAGAATGTACAATGTGTGTCAATCTCTTCTGGAAAGAGATTCATTCGCCATATCTTTGACCCATGCCCATTCAATGATTTTTAAATTCCGCGTTTCTATGTTTTGATTCATGTATATTAAAGATGTCACACTCTAATTATTATCTCCAATAAAAACTAGTATTAGTATGTATATAATACATTTAATTTCTCATTAAGTTATATAAATAAGTATTAGGGATATAACCGTCTTTTTAATTATACAATTCCTGAAAATAATTACAATACGATGCAAAATTACTGCTAGCATAAGAAGTTTAAGATATACTAAAATAACCGTCATCAAAGACTGGAGGGACAAAAGACTTAAGAATTGTGAGAATATGATCTATAGAACTGATAAGGATGAAATTCCAATCCTGTATAGGACGTGCAATTCATGAAGACCTCGATGAATTCTTTAGACATTGGAATTGTAATTTCAGTATTTGAAATTAACACCAAATTCATAAAAATGATCACCTATTATTTCTTTTCAATGAAATTGCATAATTTGTAATTTTTTTACCATTCAAAGTTGACCAAATTTAAGTTTGTATACTGTTGCTAACGAGTGGTAGTAAATATATCAGGAAGTGAGAATTTACAACTTTAGTAATATGCACACTTTCTATCCCAAAATAATCATAAAATCTATAGTAGAATATAGATAATTTAGATTACCTTGTGAAACCAAATTCGTTCAATGTCCATTCGTCCTGGAGCAGTGAAAGTATCGCTTGCGTGGAAACGAAAGTACTTTAAAACAGAGAAATAACTGATTGAGAACTAAAGTTTCTTTATACCTATAATATTATTACTATAATAAAGCTTTTAATCAGCTTACTGCTTCCAAGTTATGTAATAACAATTTTACAATACTTTATGTAATTTTTTTCACAAAAAAAAATACATAGTTAAAGAAATAACTCGACTCTACTTTAGGATTTAACGATTGGAAAGTTCTTATCACGGTCATTAATGGTAGAAACTGTGATATCATTTATACAAGAATAACACGTAACATGTTACATTCATGAAAGACTGAATGAGTAGCACTGACTGTCCCATATGACATTTGACTGAAACCCCGCGCAACTACCCTTGCCTTGTATTTTGTGGGATGTCCAAATTTATCATTTCTTAATTTGCACAATAACTGCCTTCTTTCCTTGCTTTAACTTTTCCATATGTTTATAACTCTCCGTCCTTTTTTCGACCCAATGCAACCTTGGTTAAGACGATATACATGCAGCATCTCAGGGCAGGCAAATATCGATTCATCTATTTTTGTGTATTCTACTTTCTCGAGCACGATACATTACCCCGAGTTTAATGAAAGCAAGAGTATATCACAAAAAATATGTGTGTTTCTTTACTACAATTTTTCTTATTTTTCAACGATTACACAATTATTTAAATTAACTCTTTGCCTTTAATACGTCTGTTTGCATGGTCTTCAGTAGGTCGAGTGTCTCTACAATAAGTGGACATGTAATTAGAAGGCTCAACACCTTAATTGGACACGTTGTGGTCTTGTCAATGGTCTGCACGTGAGAATTTGCCCCTCTTATACAATAGTGATATGTTCTCAAATATATTTCGTTCTCAAATCCCTTAAGAAACTCAAGTCCGTATGGAAATTTTGTCATGGCGCTAGCTGGGCCCAAAATAGGAAAAACTTGGCCCCAAATTGGGGACCTAGACAGGACCAAATAGGCTTTATTTATTTTTCTAGTCTTAACCACATTAAAATTAAATTTTTTTTTTTATAAAAAAATGAGTAAAATCATTTATAAAGGTAAAATTCTTTATTTAAAAGAAAAATTCCAAGTAGCTGAACATTTTAAGAAAAATCTTATTCCTGAACCGGATTATTCGTGGCCACCCTCATTTTTCGGTTGTCATCCCAATTTTGAAATCTTTCTATAAAATAATGTATAGTTTATTAAATAAAGAAAGAGTTATTAAACCGATTTTAATTAAAATCTCGTAGTCTTATGAATGTGCAAATTATTTATTCTTTTATAAAAATACAATATTCATATTTTATTTTGAGGTTTGACTTCATTGCATCATAAACATAAATTACTTATGACTTATTTACTTATTTTCATTCGCGTTCTGGAATCTTGGAATGTTGGAAATTGCTCGATGCCTCCAAATGCGACGAGTGCTTTTCACTTTCCACATTTTTGATAATTTGAATCACACTTAAATAATTAATACATATGAAACCACAAAAAGACTCGTCATTATAACCTCAAACCAACCTATCAAACCTATTTGCCATCTACTTGTGTTCAAGAGGTTCAAGATGGAGCCCGACTGAAAAAAGATGCACAGCCAAGTTGATGGCGCTGCAATCAAGAGCTGTGAAAAAGAGTTGGTTGCAGCTGGTTGCAACTAGATTTAAAATATTAACTCGCGGCGGGCAAACTTCCTCCTTTTTTCGAAAGAATATAAGTGAATATTATATTTTAAAAATCATCTGCATTTTTGAATCGCTACCTGGTAACATCATTGTGATTCCTAATTGATCATCATGTATGGAAAAGTACCAAGTTATCAAGGAATTCAAAATGAATAACTGCAAATTAGAAAGTGGTCCCGCTTGCAATTTTATCGGCAACTTTTAACAACTAGCGGCTGATTATGCCAGTCAGCAATATTCGCGGAATTTTCAAGAGTAAGTGTAATAACGCGCTTACATTTATACATGCAATGCACGTACGTCCTTGGAAATATACTACATATAGAGAGTAAAATTCTTCACTGCGTTTACGGTGTTAATCTGTTATCCTCAGAAAATACACTCATTTTGTCACAGAAACGCAAAACGATATAGATACATGTCTAATTACGTGTAGAAAATAGTACACGCTTATGTTTCCGTAATTACCCCTTTAACGTGGCGAATGAATTCGACGAAAATGACGTATGAAAATGACGTATTAAAACTTTGTCCTTTGTTTCACTTTATCTTCCGAATAATAAAAAATGATATTTTTACCAAAGAACACGGTCTAAACAAAGGAAAATAATAATAATGGTTAAGTAATTAATATTCCTAAGAATACGAAGTGCAATCTACTTCTCTGCGGTACCAAAGTTTTTATTATACATCAGAGTCCAAGTTTTTAGACTCACAACGTCATTAAACTATTTTATGTAAATTTACTTATGAAAGGAATTTGCTACTGAATATGAATACACGTTTCCATCTTAAAGAACTTTAAACTCCCTTTCACTGAATGCACATATGTTGCAGTAACTGAGTAACATTTCTTCACATGTTCATAAGTAAGACTTTAATCAGCGAACATCTTTTCATATGTAAGCAATTTTTTATTAATAAGATTTTTAAAAGACTTCTGAAAAAGGAGTACCCTGGCGAAAGTTTCCGATTGCGCATTCTGTCCAAACCTATCCGAATCATTCTGGAATTTGTGTCCGAATCAAACAGTTTCATTCCGATCTAATCCGAAGGAATTTTTCAATACGGATGAATCCGAGGCCCATTCAAAATCAATCCGAATAACTTGTAATCCGAATTCCGGTCAATCCGAACTTTTAATCTGAATGAATCCAGTCTATCCGAATGATTCCTAAAAATTCAGATAAATTCTTATTCATTCGGATTAATTCGGATTGACTGAATTCATTTGGATTCATTCGAATTACAAGTTCAGGTTGATTTTGAATGGGCCTCGGATTGATCCGGGTTGAAAACTTCGTTCGGATTAAATCGGAATGCAACAGTTTGGTTCGGAAACAAATTAGGGAATGATTCGAAAAATTTTGAATTGGACCTAAACAATTTAAAATTATGACTTAAAATTCTCTGATTGGAAATGATTGCTACTGATTTATAAAAAAATATAAAACATCGTTATAAAACAATTTCGGAGAACTTTAATTTAATTATATTATATTATAAACTACAATATCAAGAAAGCAAGTAATTTGCTTTTATTAAAACAAAGAACTGATTCCAATTCCGAATAAAGAAGTTTCTTGTAAGAAAAAAAATTAGAATCGTTAAACTTCAAGAAACGTGTAATTGAACTGCAACTGCAAAGTCGGTCGAATAACGTTCCAACGGTTGCAACTATTGCTTCACTTGAATTGAGAGTAAAGAACTGTCTTTACGGACAATATAAATTTAGTGAAAATTTGCACAATTAAGACACAAACTTTTTATTAAATAGATTAGAAGTATATATTTTCTTTCGTAAAACTAACTTAATCCGGCTCTTTCAAATGCACTGTAAAAAATTTTTCGGAAATATTCCCAAACATTTAGTAGGGAAAATTCGCAAACACTTTTCGGAAATTTTCCCAAACATTTTGTAGGGAAAATTCCCAAACGATTTTCGGGGATTTTCCAAAAAATTTTGTAGGGAAAATTCCCGAAACGCTTTTGGGAATAATACTCGAAATTTTGTGAATTTTCCCAAATATTTATTTGGGAAAATTCCCAAAACGCTCTTGGAGAATATTATTTAAATTTTTTAAATGATTTTCATATTTTTATATATGATTTTTATATTTTTAGAAATATTTCTTTATATCCGAGGGTTTTTTATTTTAGTATTTACGATTGAACAACAGTTTAGTTTAAACTAATACATACTAAGTTCGATAAACAGGAAGTGCATACCGGCTTGTGTAGAAGGGAGCTGTGTAATGATTCCAGCATCATGAGATGATACATATAATAAAGGGGAGAGTAGCCATCTTGCCTGCATGATTTATATTTTACTGTTTGACTCTTGACTCTTGAATAAAAGTAGTTTGTACTCATCGTTATTAGTATCATTGCTGCAGTGTGAACTTTTCGACTGAGAGAGTAATTTAATAAAGCATCATAATATAAATATCAAATTATAGTCCTATTATGCAATTTTCATAAATATTGTCATCTACACCAAGCGTACTGTTAAGCTGTTTTGAAAAATAGAATTTGAGAAACATTCGATGATGCATATTGGGTAAATTGATACCATGGAATCATGCGGTTGGAATTTCGAACAAAACGATATTTATTATCCCTCCACAAGTGTCGCATATGTACTTAAATGACGCGGTAAATAAAGGATCGATTAATAAAACAGAAAGCGTGACTGCAATGCAGAAACAGTGCAAAAATAATTTCAAAAATATATCTAAAATATTAAAGTAACAAGAGGTTGCGATTTTAATGAATTTGAAGTGATTTCCAAAGATTTCAAGTAATTTTAAGCAATTTCAAAAAATTCAAAAGAGTCAAGATTTTCAAGCAATTTGAAAACATAAAAAATGTCTTTGGAGTCTTTAAAAGTATAAATGATGGGAAAAGGCGCGCGCATGACATTCTGGTAAAATTATAAAAAAAACATGTAAATTGTTTATTTTATGCAAAATTTCTCAGATGAGTAGGATTTTAAAATGTAGACATTTTACTGATTTTAAAACCTTGCAAAGTTGTTTCCCACAAAACTGCAAGCATTCTCCTGAAAAGGCATTGTCACAGTGAACGTAGGGGGGTTGAAAAAATATGGGTACATTATTATTTCTCATCGGTTCCATTCCGGTTTCCACTGTTTGGGTCACGGCCAAAGGTCTGACAACGGTACATATAGTAAGAACCAGAACAGTGCCCATGCGCAGAAGTGTCGCACCGGGAAAAATTCATCGAATTTCAACAGAAACAACGACAACAGCTGCTGAACATTCATTTTGACGCGCGTGATTCAAAATATATTTGAATGACAATCATTCCCAGAAATACAAAGTTAACAAACACTTTTTTTTTTACAAGGAAGGCAATTTTTTTTTGTATATTCAAAAATACGAAAGAACTTCTTCCTTTCATTTTTATATCAAGTATCGAATTACCCGAGAAGAAAATCCAGCCTTCAAATCAGTAACATGACTAATGCTCATTACAAGAGTGAAAAAAATAATATGAAAAAGCACAGATGAATCATTTCCTGTGTAACTATAGCGTTTAAATGGTCGTCGATCTGTGCAAATCACTTTGATTAGCTTCGCAAGATTTATGAGCGACTCTCTGAAAAATGGAGATTTCAAAAGAGTTGGTTTTTTTTTGGAAGAGGGGAATTACTATCAAAAGAGAAATTACGAATACATACAATCATAAAAGCATAACCAAGAGGAAAGATGTTGCCTTAACTATATTATATCTTTTAAAACCGCGTCTTCACAAAGACTGTCAACGACAATCTTAACTCTTATCTTATCATCAGTGGCGGATTTACCTATGAGCACATGGGGCACGTTTCCAGGGGCCCCCACAAAATGAATATCCTCTTTTTTCCTTCCTACCACCACTATCGAATTAGATCGTATATTTTCAGACACTTAAAAATGCAATTACATACTAAATTTCAAAACTGATTTATTATGTTGAGAAGTTTTGTTACGAAGTATTTCGAAGTCTATGACTGTTTGTATTTTACACTATGTACATATATATTTATGTATCTGTGTATCATATACGTATTATATAATTTTTTGTAGATTTGAGAAATTAAAAAAATATGCAATAAATATTATGTAATTTGTAATTTTAAATCCCTTACAAGGGGGCCCCCACACTACTAGTGCCCAGGGGCCTCCTAAACTTAAATCCGGCACTGCTTATCATCTCCTACTATTTACTTAAAGTCTTCTGTATCTAAGAAAAGTAAAGTGCCAAAGCTATTGCATTTCTTTCTGCAGTTTTTACAAACTTAGGTTTCACCAATTTGTATGTCGTTGAAGTTCTGAACGTTCAAATGAACGCATCTTTGTATTGATTGCATTTTAAACTAGAAACAGTGCTAAAATATTGATTCATTTGCACTGAAAATAATTCTATATGAAAGAAACTTGTAATGCTTATCTTTATTTTTAGTTGGAACAATATTTCTGGATAAAATAGAATTGGAAAAAAAGATTTCGTTCATTTGAACGTTCAAAACTTCTGGTACATATCACTTTGCAATAATTCAAAAAAATATAGTAGAAAATGAGTACATGAGCACTCATAATTATACATATAAACCCGTTGAGTGCTAATGATCAATGGAACATTAAATATTACAGAGGAGATGCGGGTCTAGCATGAAAGGGCTTTTCAAATTCCTAACACTCTTTCCCATTTATCAAATAATCAAAAATGAAAAACATATTCTGTAATACTATCTAAAGTCAAAATTAATTCAAATTAGTAAAATTTATTATAACTTAATAGTAATTCCTAATTCCGGCATTAGCAATATCTAACTTGTAACTGAATTCATGTAGTTAGCCAATAGAAAACTTGTTTGATTGCACTTTACCAAAAATCTGTAAATTCTTAAAAATGATAGTATATTACATTTTTCAGCAATACAGACGATAATAAACACAAAGAGCAATATATCAGTGAAATGTATCGAGCTTATAACACGTTCATTGACTCTAGTATAAATTACTGATATTAATTATGTCAATGCATTGAAGAGCGGTTTTTATGAGCTTGTTGAATGCTGTACCAGTTACATATATATCTACACATATTTAAAGATGAGTAAAGATAAGATCAGTAATTTCTATGCGCTACTTTAAAATCTATTCAATCTCTCGAGGAGTTCAACATATTAAGCAGGGAATATTAAGCATTTCAAAAATTACAACAGAATTTAAAATATAAAACAATTTCCAGTAAGTTTCTAAAAGTGCTAGTATCTGAACTTTGTTTTTATTTTACAGTAAATAATTCAATTAACGCCAAACATTGATGACGTACTTTTCTTTTGAGGCATTCCTGAACTCTTAATTAATTTGGCCACATATATGTATATTTATGTCATCACAAAAACATATTTTAAAGAATGTAAGTGAAGCAAAAAAACATAATGAAGTGTAAGGACATATTTTTTGAACCAATTGCAATTTCAATGCATTAAATTCGTATTATGATAATGGCAATGGCATTTCCTGAAGGAAAAAAAAGGTTTTAGGTATCAAAGGGCGTCATCTGTAAATAAGATAAGTTACAGGGTTGAATGTTGCAGTAATTAATAAACATAAAAGCCATAAATTCACTATTCGGAATGAACCTTAAGGCAACTCTAGAATTTCTCTACTTTTAGGCTTACATTAAAATAAAAATTAAATAGCTTTGATAGAGTACTAAAAATGATTTTTTTTTTTAATAAAAAAAATACGTATATTGTTTTTTCTTGTAAAGAACAATTTGGTGAACGCGCCCATTGAAAATTACAAAATGTAAACTTTTGGGTCACTCTAATGTGCATTGAAAAGTATATCAGGAATTCGAAGGAATTCGACAGTAACTTCCTATAAATAAGGTGGGTTATAATTTTACCGGGATTCCCCCTTCGATGTGTATAGTTAATAGTTCCGTTAGTTCTACTATTTATGCAGACATTTTGAAGGAACTTTTTGTCATGTTCCGTATTTCTGAGAAATAGTGCGTACACTGAAAGTATACTGTAACCTGTCCAATTTAATTGGGGCCATGGACGCATTCACGTATATCGTGCTTCATAATTTGGTACTTCCTTTCACAGGGGTGAACTGTTATTCTGTTAATCGGCTCTACTGTCGATGACTTTATGTATACATGTATATATTGTACGCATTTCTTTCTACAGCATATACGGTTGATATACATATACTATAACGTTAATGATCTAAGAGGAATGCAAAAGAGTATGCGTTCGATGACTTTATGTATATTTAAATTGAGCGCATTTCTTTCTATAGAAAGAAATTCGCGCAATAAATGCACTTACATATCCAGGAACAAGAAACCGATTAGAAAATTTGAATCGGGCTGAGGCTTTCGTGAATTCGCATTCTTAAATAATAGGAAATTTCCAATAAAAAATTTAGCAAAGTAGTTTATTTATAGATTTATTTACTTTGTAAACACAAACTCTACTTATTTATCTTTTATATTCTTGAAATCGGAATCTATGTTGAATTCTGATTTTACAGTACACAACTTTGTTTAATTGGTCAACGGTTTAAAAAATTGAAAATTTGGTGTGAAATAGAAAGAATGAAAAAATTTCTGTTCAATCGGAGTTTTCTGATAAAACCATCTAAACTTTGGAGACCGATTAAAACATATCATTCCGATTCAAAAAGAGAACTGTTGAATCCGCATTCTTAAACAAATACAAAAAAATCCAATACACTAAAGCAATCGTTCAATCGTCTCTTTCTTCCGGGGAACGTATATAAAGTTATCGAAATTATACTCCTTTGTATTGCATATTCTTCGTGGATCATTGAAGATCTATGCGTCGACTTTGAATCGTGTATGCTCATAAATGTTACCTGTAATGCAACATTTAAATAAATACGTAACGTTCTATGAATATAACATATTAAAATACAAGGATTTTAATGTATATTTTCTTGGAGTATTTTTGACATAAGGAAGAAGTGAAGGCGCAGCAGTCAGATTTACTGCGCTGCTAGAAAAGTCTAAGAGAACCAGTTTTAAGATGATGTTGAGAAAAGAATGTTTTCGTGGCTAGTATCCTTTCTGTCACTTTCATTATTTTCAAGAATTCCTTTTTGTTACTCACTTTTCGTGAATCAGCACTGTAATCCAAGTACATGCACTGTCTCATAGAACTTGTTTTTAAGTTTAAAAGCCACGGACACTTGCAAACTTAAGGAATACACACGCAGAAGCAGAAACTAGCTACGCCACTCACGCTTACACGACAGCGTTTCTCATTCGACTGAAAGTTACTGATACTGAATCCACTGCTGAATCTACTGATCTACTGTATTGAAGTGTCTGTAGCTAAAAGTTCGTGGTACAGCACGGTGAGCAGCTCAACTTTCAATTCAAATCTCATCTCCTATATCTACTGTAGTATATAAAGTATGTACGTTTTCCACGTTGGTATGGTAGGCAGTGTCTCCAACTCCAGCCCCGTACTCTACAACGCATGCGTCGCGCTTGGTATCTGATTGGTTGCTATTGGCGCGCAGTTTAAAATGCTAAAAAATATTATTTTTGTTGTTTATTACTTCTAAATTTATTGAGATATCAAATTGAAAATTTCTATAATTAAAGTTAAAGTATTAAGGTACGTTTATCTAGTCCTAAATTTTTATTAAAATAAAAAAAAAAATATTTTCAAAATAATCTTTTTTTTACAAATGTAAATATTTATGACCAGATAAATGTAATTTAATGCTTTAACTTTAATTCCAGAAATTTTCAATTTGATATCTCAATAAATTTAGAAATAACGCTGCAGAGAAAATTGCCGATAAGGTAGGGATCGGGTAAGTAATACAAGACTAAAGCATTTTCCTATTTCTATACATTGAAAAATGGTACCAATTTTTAGAGTAAAGGATGATTTGCAAGATTTGTAGAAAGAAATTTAATCATGAAGTTTTGTTACGTTACTGTTACGCTGTTACTTTAAATTTCCCGGTACAGATGCAGTGTTGCTCCTAGCGGCAAAAAGCTCAAATACTATTGTATGTATTTTGATCAGCTGATACCCTAACACCCTAACCAACCCTAACACATTGATAATTTGATATATGTCATATATATTGTTGAAAAGTACATAACAGTAAAGTGAAAATGACGTGTGAACAACAAGAAAGGGGAATCACATTTGGATTAATTAGTTGAAACCAACCCATCTACGTCGTTGGTTCATAATTGTATTATCTACTTAAAATCCAGGTAAATTTTTAATAAAAACCCTATCAAAACTTTTTACAGTGCTCTAAAATAAATCTTAATTCTAACCTATATTGGAATTGTATAGCTCATAAACATAAAACATTTCGTTACGTTCTATTTATTTCTCTCAAGAATTCTAATAAATTAATATTGTACTTCTAGTCTATTTGCAAATTACATTCATAAAATTATGTACACACTTAATTTTCATGAAAATATTTGGTGTTTACTCCGCATTAATTGTATATATAGTTGAAAGAAAGAGAAAGGTTAAAAATAGAGCTGTCTAATTTTTTTTTCCAGGAAGTTTTCCTATATTCTAAGATGATTTCCCTTCATAAAAATACAAATTCAGATATGAGTAACCTCAGTGGAATAGAAATTCCAGAAGATGATAATCTGGAATCACAATATGCTCTTCGAGTTGCATTTCAAACAATGAAAGAACGTTGTCAACATTTACAAGCAAGATTAGCTGCTGTTGAAGAAGAAAACGTTCGTTTGAGATTAGAATGTGGAAAAGACGGATTTGCAAGTGCAGCGAGAAGTGCATTAAATACTGAAGAGGATGAAGTTCTAATTTTGAGGGTGCGTATTATATGTATATGGGCTGAAACTTTTTTCATCTTTTTCTACCCTATCAAAAACATTTTTCAGAATTTTTTCAAATTTTTTTACCTAACCCAAACAAAGCTATGGGGCTTTAAAAAAAATGGCTTTTTTCTTTTTCAAATGCCATGTTTTTGAAAAACCTATAACTTCTTTGGGGTTAGGTAAAAAAATTTGAAAAAAATTCTGAAAAATGTTTTCGATAAGGTAGAAAAAGATGAAAAAAGTTTCAGCCAAATCGAAAGGGGTCGGGGTCAAAAGTGGTCGATTTGGCATGGAATGTCCCATATATAATGTCAAAATAATGTTATAATTTAATATTAATATCTTCTTTTCCTATTTATTTTTAGGAAAAAGTAGAAGAATTGTCAAAGCAGAGGTCGCAACTTAACCACCATATATTTATGGTGGCAGCTGAAAATCGACAGCTATGGAATAGATTAACCAGATTGACGAGAGCTAACAAATCGTTGGGGAACCAACTGACCAAAATATCAAATACACTCAAAAAGCACCCATCAACGCAACCAGTAGATATTTTAGCTTATAGTTTCAAGGAAGTTCCATGTCCTGATAAGCCTGATCCTCATAAAGGCCTTCTTTCAACGGACGGAGGTTTGATAAGATACTTTAATCTTTTAATTCAATAACTGTCATCAATTTTAATTAAAAAGAAGATGCATGTCTTTTCTTTACAGGCAACAAAGATCAGAGTTTGGAAGAAATCTCTCTTAGGCTCATCAACAGCATAATGTTAGAAAAATCAGAATTAGAACAACAATACGCAGAGGTACAATTCCTTATACTTAATTAAAAATCAAACTATTCGTCTCTCAGTAAAAATTATCTTTCATTTTAATGAATTTGATTAATTTTTTCAGATGGTAGAACTACAAAACAGCTCGGATTTGAATTTACAAAACGTGGGATTTACTTATCCCGAAGACGCAGATATAGATTCCTTAGAGCAATTAAAGCATCATGACATTAGATTATCTCAAACGAAGGATGCGCTTTTAAGTCAACAGACGAGGTTAAAGAGAATTATTGAGAAGATTAAGACTTTAAAAAAAGGTCAGTATTCCCTCGAAAATATAAATTAAGATTAATGAAAATATAATTTCAAATTTATAATAATTTTCTTATCTCTTGTAGGAAAACCATGTAAAACTTGCCGAAAGAACGCTTGCAAGAAATTGTGTCAAACCGGCACACAAATTGATTTGGATATTAGTGTAAAAGAAAATCTACCCAGGTCAAATATTCCTTCGTCCGACGATTCAATCACTGAAAATGGTTTGAACCCTGAGAAAAATGATGACGATGGTAATAATAGAATTTGTCCATTATGTGGTATTTCATACGGAAAATCTACATCATTTACAGCTTTTCACGAACACGTTTTAACTCATTTTAATAGCGAGGATTTTGAAGTTGCGAATTAGAAGTAAATTATTTCCTAATTAATATTTATGACTTGAAAATACGTATCTACATTATATGAATTACCACTGTATTTTCGAATCGTTTTTGCAGTGAAAGAAGTAAAATTCATGAAAATTAACAACGGCTTCATTTTAAGAGCCTGCAAATTTCAAATATCTTACATACTGTGCATACACATTCTAATGTAAAATAACTTGTTATAACATTACTATAAGAGCAAATAATATCTTCTGTAAAGAGAATGTAAAAATAGTTCAATTGTAGAATCGAATTTGTATTACCGCAAATGTAAAAGGAACATATTTTTTAAAAAATGAATACTACTTACGAGGAATGATTAGAGTACAAATTATCGCAAATTAAAATTCAACGTCCTGCTTTCCATTTACAGTAATGTATGAAACAATATAGTTTTAAAGCTCAAACATATTTAAATAATTTACAGTATTATATTGAGTCTTAAAAATTAGATGAAGTTTTACCTATACAATTATGGTCTCCCTGAAACTCACATGTATACCATTTTCATCCGTCAAACTAGTGTTAGATAGTGTTTAGACAATCTTAAGTAATATCTTTAGAAATAAAATTTTAAGGTAATATATGGAAATAAAATAAAAACGGGTAGATTTACAGTTTAGAGAGATGAAATAAAACACAAAGTCCAAAATTATGTACTTCCTATCTATTTTTTATACACTGCAGATGAAAATCAATGTATCCAATGATTACAACAAACTGAATAAATCTCATTAAGAGCTATAGAAGAAATATCTACCATCTTTAATGAGAATTCACATTTACGCCAGATTTGTAGGTTTTACGTCTACACTGTCCGATGGTTCTTGTGTTGTTGGTTCTAGCAGATTTTTATGGAACCACTCTGGTCTTTTTTTCGGTAGCTCAACTATACGCTGATTCTATATAATAAAAATATTTGTAACAATAGCAGAATTAAAATCATTATATTAATGATATCAGGGTGGCTACAAGATTCAATTTTTCAATTCCCTTGACATTTCACTGACTTTCAGACAAATTTCCCTGACAGAAAAGTATTAAAAATGGGAACTAATTTTCAATAATAATGCTATTGAAATTTTTCAACGTATAATATCACTTTATATCTTTAGCATAAATGTCAATTTCTACTTTCCCTGACAACTACTCGTATTTCCCTGACTTCTCTGACAAATTTTTTTTTTCCCTGACATTTCCCTGACTTCCCCGACATGTGGCCACCCTGGATATTGTGTGATTAAATTAGTGTACCTTCCAAAACTCTTTGCTCTTATTCACTTTTTCACCTTCATAAAGAACGATAACTTCCTTTTCAACTGGATCGAGTCCTAATTCCTGTACAATCGCTTCCTGCATTTGAGTAGTTTCTGCTTTTATTTTTCCATAACAGTGCGCTAAAAAAAAGTGGAAGCATATTAATTGAGTTCCAAGTTATTTCATTATAATAATTAACTAGTCATTTTTTGCTGACTTAAAATCTCACCACAAAGAATTCCTGCTTCGTGAGGGAAACCACAAGAGTGACACGTTATTATATTCGTCCTTGGCTTTAACAGTTTCCAATGATAATCTGGATGTCCAAATTTTCGCCTTAAACGTTTTTCTATCGTTCTTCTGTGTTTTGGAACAGCCCATAAAATTCCTTTTCCCCAGATGTCTTTAAGAGAAAATGAAGCTCCCTTATAAGCGGAGTCGTTCCATTTATTATGATTAACTTCAATGGCGGTAAGAGCTTCTAAAAAAATAAATATTATTAAAAATTAAGTGCCGTATTCCGTCTTGCCAGACATGTATTCGCTTTGTTAAAAAAAACCGTCATTAGAGTTCTAATCACCAAAATGGCTATAAAATATTTTTCTTTAAACATTTTTAAAGTGCTTTAAAATAAAAATAAATTAGGAATTTTCAAAAAAAGAAAACTGCTGAAATATTTGGGGATTGTTATGAAAATTCATGAATTTGGGATTTTATTTGATCAATTTCATATACTTTTACGTAAGTAACAATATAGCATTAGAATTATTTAATTTTGAGCTGATTTACTTAATAGAATCTACATATAAAAGTTTTTACAATGCAATGTTTATAGAGGTTAGGATCTAAAAAAGAGGTTAGGTATTAAAATAATTATGCAAACTACTTACGTGGTGGAAATCCGCCTCTAAAAATTAATTCAACAAAACGATCAAACTTTTGCAATGCAAAATTTAATCGATTAATAATATTCAACACCATCTTAAAACATATATAAATCCTTTTCACTTGCTTCAAGGTTCAATCGATGTTCAATCGCTTCAACTTGCTTCAACTGGTTTTGGTTTTTTAAAGGTCATGTATTACTTGTCAGATCCCTACCTTACCGACATTATTTTCTCTGCAACGTTACTTCTAAATTTATTGAGATATCAAATTGAAAATTTCTGTAATTAAAGTTAAAGAATTAAGATACGTTTATCTGGTCCTCAATTTTTATTAAAATAAAAAAAAAAACATTTTCAAAACAATCTTTTTTTTATGAATATAATTATTTATGGCTAGATAAACGTAACTTAATGCTTTAGCTTTAATTTTAGAAATTTTTAATTTGATATCTCAATAAATTTAGAGGTAACGTTGCAGAGAATAAAATGTCGGTAAGGTAGTGGTATTACTTATCCGATCCCTACCTTACCGACAATTTTCTCTGCAGCGTTATTTCTAAATTTATTGAGACAAAGATATTGAGATATCAAATTGAAAATTTCTATAATTAAAGTTAAAGCATTAAATTACATTTATCTGGTCATAAATATTTACATTCTGGAAAATGGCGACCACTTCTGGAAAATGCCAACCGCTTCCCAAAAGTGCCGACCGATTCCCGAAAATGCCGACTCGGCACAAACATTTGGGGGGGTGTCACACCCCTCAACACCCCCCCTCGCTACGCATGGTACCAAGTTGTACATAAATTTATTATATTTCTTTAACAATATTTTATTCCATATTATTTACGATTATAAATACAAGAAATAGACTCGTATATATAACAATTCAGTTTGCTTTTGCTCTCTTCTTTTTTTAAAAATATTTTTATCAAATAAAATATGCTCTGTAAATTTTATATTTTATTAACAAATATATTTACTATAAAAGTACATCATAATTATTAGCGCACTTAACGGCTTCTGTAAAATACAAAACAAAGTGAACCAATCCGAAATTTTCCGAATCATCCCGGAATTTGTATCCGAACCAAACAGTTTCATTCCGATCTAATCCGAAGGAATTTTTCAATCCGAATTAATCCGAGGCCCATTGAAAATCAATTAATCCGAACTTTTAATCCGAATGAATCCAGTCAATCCGAATTAATCAGAATTAATCCGAACGATTCAGATCAAACCGAATCAATCCGAACTTTCAACCAGAATGAATCCGGTTAATCAGACCTTTCTATCCGAATCAATCCGAATGATTCCGAAAAATTCGGATTCATTCGGATTGATCGGAATTATTCGGATTGAAAGTTCGGATTAATTCTGATTAATTTGGATAGACTGGATTAATTCAGATCCATTCGGATTGAAAGTTTCGATTGACCAGATTCATTCGGATTGATTCGGTTTGACCGGAATCATTCGGATTTAAAGTTCGGATTAATTCAGATTAATTCGGATTGACTGGATTATTTCGGATTACAAGTTCGGATTAATTCGGATTGAAAAATTCCTTCGGATTAGATCGGAATGAAAGTGTTCGGTTCGAATACAAATTCCGGAATGATTCGGAAAATTTCGGATTGATTCAGAATAAATTTCAATCCTAAGCTTTCGATAAGGAATATAATGCCTTGTTAATATCTACATGTTAGTCATGACAAGTACAAAATTTTATATACTACACTAAGAAATTATAAAAGTACAAAAATATAAAACGAGATAAATTACTATATAATATCTTATCATATCACGAAATACTCGAGTTAAAGTTGACAAAAAGCAGTCAAATTTTGACTCAATATTCTTCTGTGATATGTGAAGACTGCCTTATATTCTCAGCAAAAGTTTATTTTATAAACTGTACATGCTGTACATATCACCATATATTGAGTATTGAACGTTATCGTATCTCTCATATTATTCACATAGTTTGATAATTGAGAATTTTATCATATATGATCTATCCGAAACAAAACAAAATACTTTCCTTATTTACGTTTTGTTTCTCTTATCTCAAATGCAACATTGGTTTCAACCTATTGAAATGTAATCTGATCATCTGATAATCAATTTTTAGATTGAAACCATTTTTCTTCAAACTGACTATTAATTTATTTCTACACCATAAAACAATATTCTGAAAGAATGAGATTCTATGTTTTCCGCTACATCATTATGACAGAACAAAATAATAATGAAGAACTTAATTATCTCTTCCTGTCCATCTTAGTCATTCTACGTATCTACACTGAAAAAAAAAATTTGTGCAACAAAAATTGTTTTGTTGGCTGAACAAAATTTTTCTTGGTTCAGCAAAACGTTTTGTTGGTATAACAAAACTTAATTCTATACCAAAAAGAATTTGGTTGAGCCAACAAAAAAATTTTGTTGCACAAATAGCCACAAAATTATTTTGTTGTCCGGACCAAACCTTTTTTTCAGTGTAATTTTATCATATACATATGATCTGTCCGAAACAAAACAAAATACTTTCCTTATTTATGTTTTGTTTCTCTTATGTCAAATGCAACATTAGTTTCAACCTATTGAAATGTAATCTAATAACTCAATCAATTTTTAGATCGAAGCCATTTTTCTTCAATTTGACTATTAATAATTGCAGCCAGCTGTTCCGGGAGGACAGAGAGAGGAAGTCTGACCATTCCGTCAATTCCGTGGAATAATTAAAAACACCTGAAACAAGTACACATACATTATATATTAGTAGAAATTTACCCGGTGTTGCCCGGGATTTTAAGAGATTTCAAATGCTTTAAGGAATTTCAAGGGATTTTTAAAATCGCACACAGACTTTCAGTTTTATATATGTAAGTAGATTATGTATTATATGCATATTATGATATAATAACCCATTTTCTATCTTGAAATTAAATTAACTGAACAAGCTCTTTCACACGAGAAAATCTCAGACGCCATTTCTCAAAAAATATTAGCACTATCCGTAAAGAGAAAGAGAAAGTTTCTAATAAGATGATCAGAGATCTTGTGAATGGACTATCGAACATCCAAACATCCATATAATCGTAATCACATTCCCTTATATCTCATGAGAAAATCATCAGTCATTCGACATTCGAAAAATACCGTTTTGCAATTTCTTTTCCGAGACAGGAACATGTTGCATTCCTTTCTTTAAAAACTCACACGACAATAATAATGTGTATGCATCTTCGCAATCATGATCCCACCGAAAAGTCAACTCAGGAATCAGCCTACATAATTATGTATCTACGTTGTAATTATTCTTCATAATTTTTATTGGAATTAAATTCAACCATAAGTTTATTAAACTAGCAAACCAACACACGCGCTACGCGCACGATTATTTATTTTACTTCTTACAACTTCAAGTCAATCAAAAACCAATGAAATTTCCCTGATTTAAATATACAGAGCAGGTTTGAAACAACAATGCATGCAAGATTTGAGGGACATTTCGTTACATCACTTTTTTTAGAGAGGAATTTCAAGACGTTTCTAGGAATTTTAAGGCATTTTGACAATTTTCAAGTGATTTTCACGAAATTTTAAAGATTTTTAGGATTTTTAAAAGATTTCGTAGAATTTTAAGGTATCTCAGGATATTTCGCGAAATTTTTACGGAATTGATGAAATTTTAAGAGATTTTTTAAAGCTAAGAAATTTTAAGGGATTTTAAATGTTTTTAAATTTTTAGGAATATTAAGAGGTTTTTAAAAATTTTAAGAGAATTCAAAAGATTTTTATGATTCTTAAAAGATTTTGTGGAATTTTGTGAAATTTCTAATAATTTTA
>JAUESH010000020.1:6548225-6574858 GCA_032275165.1 Synergus magnus
ATGACGTCATATGAAACTCTCTATCCAAGAGTCAGCGACAGTGTATTAAATTTTAAAACATTATTTTTTTCCGTGTAAAATTTGTTGAAATCTTACTAATTCAGATTGCGTGAGAATTCTAAAATGCTTTGCAATCGAATAGCGTATATGAACAAGAATGTGCCTTACTTTCAAAAAAGCCACGTGATCAACAATATATATTATATGGCGCCTACCTGAACAAGGGCGGAATAAACTGTCACCAAGAGGGTTGTCAAGAGAACAAAAACAAAGACGCTACACCTCGCCATGACCGTGCTGGGTTTACTGTAAAACTAAACTGGTCCAGCTTCTGTTGTACACCCTCCAGATAAAATTATGTCACAGAGAAAGTCCACGACTCGCATTACGAACGGTTGCATGTATCCCTTCTCCAGACATATGTGTTGGTTAATTATAGAGATATAATAAATTTGGTTCAAACTCTGCATACCAACAGCTAACAGGTTGTTTCAACCTGACATTCATTTTTGTATCGTCAAACGATGGACTTTATTTCTTTCGCAAGACTGAATACATAATAGACCATGAATTTAAAAGCCCAGGAAAAATTTTTCAACAAAGCTGGTCTTAGTAACATTTTCGTATTTACAGGGTGTCCAGTGCAGACATGTGATAAAATTCCCGTAGATATTATATATCAGTCCAAAAAATTGCTCTATGGTGTTCCTATAAAAATGATTGGGTTAAAGTTTCAGATGTCTAGTCTGACGATTTTTTTTACATTTATTGGAATAAAAATATCAAAAAAAAGTTTCTAAAGTTCCCAAACCCCAAAATTTATATTTATTTATCTGTAGAAATTTACTCGGCTTTGCCCAGGATTTTAAAAGATTTCATATAATTTAAAGGAATTTTGAAGAGACTTTAAAGAATTGCAAGATATTTTAGATGATTTTAAGGAATTTCAAGAGATTTGATAAGATTTCAAAAATTATGTAGGGATTTTAAAAGATTTATAGTGATTTGAAGGAATTTAAAGTGATAAAAAGACTTTAAAGGATTAAAAAAATTTCAAAGATGCTAAAACATTTTGATTGATTTTCGGGGTTACAAGGATATTTAAACGAATTGAAATGAGTTATCGAAAGGTTTTTTCAGAGATTTCACAAGATTTTAAGATATTTTAACATATTTTTAACGAATTTGAAGGAATTTGAAGAGATTTCAAGATATTTCAAAAGATTTTAATGAACCCCAAGGGATTTTGAAATATTTTAAACGATTGTAAGACATTTACAAAAGATTTGAAACATTTTAATGAATTTCAAGTAATTTTAACGGATTTTAAGGAATTTCATTTGATTTCCTCCACATTAGAATCAAATCCTCCTTAAACTCTTTTAAAAATCCTTAAAATAAACTGAAATTCCTTAAAGTCATTTGAAATATCTTAAAATTCCGAGCAACACCGGGTAAATTTCTCTTAGTAAATAAATAAAAATAAAATGTTTTAGGAACTTTTTTTTATATTCTTAACACAATAAATGTCGAAAAAAAAAATAAAAAAAGTTCATCAGAATAGACGTCGGAAACTTCAACCTAATATAACTCTGTTTTTGCGCGCAATATTTTAAAATTAATAAATATACCAAAACTCCTGTATACATAATTAAATCAGTCAAGGGAAATAAAAATTTCCCGCATCAAATAAAAAATCCCGTACATTTCCCGCACCAATAAAATTTCCGTATAATTCCCGCTTTTCACGTTTTTCCCAGACGCTGGACACCCTGCATTATTTTATTTTCACATAGGACAATGATAAAAGACAATGATTGACTCAAACCCCTAAATGATTGAATATTTATATTATAGAACTTTTAATAAGATAAATATCATAAAAAGTGAAACTTGATACTATAATATTATATATAACTATATATTTTATAATAAATATAACAAAAAGTAAGAATTGAAAATAATTTTTTAAATCTCGAATGCTCTATGAGAATGAAACATATTTATGTTTCTTTTTAGTTATTAGAAAGCAGATCACCCATTTTCTGTAACCCGGAAGGAGATACCAGATTTATGATATCGTTAAGTTTGAATTTGCACCAGTGGTACTTTTACTTAAGATAAAAAAACTGCTGTTGATAGAATTATTAACTAAAATAAAACGAAAACGAATCGACATGCTTACCTGTTCTTCAAACTCATTGGGTTGCATATACATCTCAGCTGTCGTCAATAATGCAGTTTTCTATTATTTATTTACACAATTTAAACACTTTTTAAAATTTTAGCAGGAAGAAAATATTAATTTATATTCCTTTAACAATATTTTATTCCACGATTATAAATACTAGAAATAGACTTGAATAACAATTCGGTTTGCTTTTGCCCTCTTCTTTCTTTTTTTATATTTTTACCCGATAAAATATGCTTTGCACAGACCCTGTAAAAAACCCACTTTTATGTAAGTCTATAAGTCACTGTAAGTCAAATTTGATTGTTCGGTGACTCGTATTAATTGGCATCAATTTTAAATCCACTAATCGATATTATATAATAAATCGTTTTGAGGTGCAAGTTAAACGTATACAAAATATTAAAATCTGATCATTTTCAAAACAGAATTTTCTTTATCCTCAATTTAAAAAAAAAAAAAAAAGTTTAAAAAAATAAGACGTTAAAAAACAACTTGAAATTCAAGTTTAATTAGAAATTTTTAATTTGTCATCCCGATGAATAAAATACATATAAATAAATTTTTCCTTGAAAATATAAATTTCATGAATATATAAACTACAATTATTTCTTTTACAGAAGTGTTCCTAAATTAAACAAAAACAAAGATTTTCGGTAAAATCAAATAATTTACTACATATTAAGAGGATACAATAAAAAATAATCACAATGATAGTATGTTTGTTATAACATAAATGTTATTGCTTTCTTTTTATTCTAAAAGACTGTAAATATTTCGAATTACTTCTGAATAATGTAGATAATTTAAAATACTACAAAGGTTTAATTTCAACACAATCGAATGAAAAATAAAAGAAAAGAAACTAAATAATTCCATTTTAAACATTTATTTCTCAGAATGTGTAATTAATACGGCAGTTTTATGAGTTATCTGCGTAGGCTGATTACATACCCTATTTTTTTTTCTTAAATACAGAATGTTTAATTTCGGATACGAATTCTTCTGACGCAATTACTTTCAAATAAAGTACCATTAATTAATTATGCTTGTGCAGTACGACTTTTCTTTTTTATCCAAGTTGAAGCTTTTCTCCAATTAAATTTAATTTCCTCCGTTTGATAATATTATAAACTATATGTTAAGTACCAATATTTCGTTCTAAAAACTGACACCTTAATTATTTATTTTCTATTAAGCTTGGATAAAAATGAATCGTCCTATTGTTAAGTGTTAAGGTACATTAAAGATGATATTATAGAATATTCAGACTGAATTTTTTCGGTTGTCCATGAAGTTACATCATTCTCAAATTTTCTAGAATCGTTTACGTTAGTATATTGTATATTATATATTGTTAATGTGGTCCAGTTCACTCAAAACTGCTGCATTTTAGAAATTTTAGTACCAGAATTAAAAATGATAGCGTTTAAAGTAAACATTATGGAAAGAAGCGCAGGTTTAATAAATAAATAGATAAAATAGAAGTTACGTACAATAGACAAAAATAATTGTACATGTCTTTTAAACATATCGATATTTACATGACTGAAAATTAAGTCCTTTCTAAATCCTACAAATCTAGTTTCTATTGCAGAAAAAAACTGCAATCAATGCTTTCAGACTCTAAAGAATGGCACTGTACATTTCTTTACATAAAAGATTTTAACAAACTACAATCGACGGTTAAGAAAAATAGACAATTAACAGAGTATTAGCACCTTGAGACTGATCCCCTACTTTTGAAGTAAAATCGACATAACTTCTTTTCTGGAAAGATATATATATATATATAATTCTAATTTGTACAAATAGACAACAACATTTTTGTTTCGTTTAAGTCTGCGCTGAACCGTAAGTTCCGGTTGGAGGACGATAAAGTTTCGGAAGAGTGAGGATCTGAAGACTGTTAAATGCGTATTTCCTTACGCCAATATTCTTCCAGGTGTTTTCTCTTCTACATCCCTCACTAAAAATAAAAGTTATTTTTATTTTTAAGTTTGATAAATTTCAAGGAGTTCTTAACTTCTATAGAATTTAAAACTTAAAGCCAAAAAGGTAGAATTTTCAGTTAATAAATATTCAATATTCACCTTCGCATGCAGTCAAGCGCCCGAATAAATTCGTGTTCTGCAAGATGATATTCAACAGCTAGAATATTGACCTGTTCTAAAGTGATCGACATTCCTGTACGATCTTTGGCACTTTTACAACTAGTAAATCTTAAACCTCGCATTCGGCGACAAATCTGGGAAGACAATTGCAAAACATTAACGTTTTTGTTCACTTTAGCCTGAACGCAAGTTTTCAAATTCGCCATCATATCCGCCAACGTTTGGTTCAAAGGCGAACGAGTTCCCACTGAAAATGAATAATGAAAAAGTCAGGAAAAAGAATCTAAAAATATATAAAACTTAATATAATTCAATAGAAAGTAGGAAATGTACTTCTCGTAGATGATGGCTCAGTAGGCAAGTTCAGTTTCTTAAAACGAAGATAGTACTCGTTGAGTCTATCGAAATTATCTACGTTGCTTTTTTCTTGTGGTTTTGTAGTGGCGAGGCTTTCTGCTAAGGAAGCCATTTCATTAATTCCAATATTAAAGAAGACTGGCGTCACATTAAAAGAGAGAGTTTGCCTGGAAGAGGGAACTAGTGGAAGTAAAGAATATATAGCATCAGGAACTGGAAGTAAAACTGTCAGTGCTGTGCGAGATCCAACTACTCGCGGTACTGGTAATTGTGTTGCAGTTTTGGGTTTTCTGTCCATTCTGGGAAAAATAGAGTCAATTAATTAATAAATATCAAGATTGAGAAACTTTTTTGAATTTTGATTATCCATTAAAATTGAAGTTTTCATCAGCTCTCAATAAAATATTCTTCATAAAAGAATTAAAATACCACAGTACTATTCTTTATCCATCAGTTTATTTACCTGGGATGAATCCCGCATCTCGTAAACGTGAACGTAACCGTGTGCATGTCTTCAACTGCAACTGCCATATCACCCCACATATCGATTTCCTCTCCATAATAACTCAATAATCCCTCAAACGAAACGAGAGGACCAAGAGTCGTTAAAATCAGCAAAAACATAGGATCTGGTCTCTGGCACCAAAGTTTAGCCATAAGCCCAGAGACTAATGCCGTCAGCTAATGAAAAAAATTTATTATTTTCAACTTATAAAATAATCTTCTATTTTTAAATCTAATTTGCACCTAAAATTTATATTCCATAAATTAATACTTACCGCTTGACTAAAGCACACATCCCTTCTATATCTAACATTGCACACCCTTTGTGCGGTTTTAGCGTCTTCCTGAACTCTAAAAACTGAATGCGTGAGCCTTGCAGTTTTTAAAAGCCCGTCCATAGCCTGTCGTAACTTTTTCATACTCGGCCTCAATTCGCTGGTCCAATCAACAATACTCGCAAAGTCTAAACCCTCTGTGAATTTATTTCTCTGGCTAGAATTGCTTTTTATGACTCTCGTCATCGAGTCCACAGCTTGGCACACTTTATCGGAAGACTTATTAGAATAAATATCACTTGTCCCTAATAAATAGGCTACTTGCACATCAATGGCTGCGAACGAGAAAGTAAAAGAAAAATATACTTTATGCAAATGAGGGCGAATACATGCAAAGTCTTTTGTGCACAAGAAGCAGATGCTTAATAAAGGATAAAATAATAATTCTAGGATAGAGCTGGACAGTATTTAAGAAAAATTATATTTTAGGTCTTACCTTCTTTGGCTTTGGCGAATGCCGGAGTCGATATTTCCGAACCAGGACTGTTCTGTTGTCGACTTGAATTATTCGTATTATCTAATAATTTACTCGCCTCCTCACTTTTAATTCCATTCTTCGGCTGGATTGTAACAACCCCCGAAAGATTTCGATTATTTGGCAAGCATCCTTTAATACTCGGTGCTCTCCCTATCCCATTTTTATTTCTAAGTCTCACAGCCGGACTGCTACATCGACCACAAAGAAACTTAACTTTCGAAACCAGGCACATTACACTTGCTTCTATATTCAACTGAGTAATATCCCAGGGTTCTGGTTCATCAGTAGGCTTATAATAATTAGCCGAGGGCGAATTGCACATTTTTTGAGTGTCCAAAAATCTTTTACTCAGATCAATATCATTTTTATCAACATCTCCCTTCTCGTCATCCTCGTTATTATTATCCTCCTCCTTATTATCTTCTTTCGATTCCAATTCGTGTGATTCCGATTCTTTCGGATCATCTTCGACTTCCGGAAATATCACAAAATTTTCTTCCGCTGTTGCTTCCTTTTTAGTATTGATTTCATTATTCACAGAAAAACTTGCGTATTTATTTTTTTCCGTTTCGCGAGCCCAGATATCTTGCACACATTCTGGAGTATCGGGAGTGACAAAATCATCGAAGTCGGGACTTCGGAGGTCGAAATTAAGTTGCTGGGTAATTCTTCTAAAAGGGGATAGATTCTGGTTTGCCTTGAAATCTAGAGAAAGAGGATCGTCGTTGTTTAAATCTTCTTGGACTTTGGCGACCTTGTGCTCGTCGAGGAATGTTAGGGCTTCTTCGACGAGTCCTGGGTCCCAGAGGCTAAGGAGAATTCGGGTTTTGGAGATCATGTCCTCGCAAATTGGAAGCATTCCGCTGGTTTGCTTCTCTTTCGCTAGTTTCATCAGAGAGCGCATTGCTTCTACGACGTCTCTTCGCAATTGTTTAATTGCTTGGATAGCATCATGAGCCATTGTTATTTTTGAGGTTCCCTGATATAATTGACTACAACGGGTTGGAGATTCTTTTAGAGCTTGTACTAGTCTGAAAAATAATATATTTAGTTTCAGTAATTTAGCTAGATATTTTAAATCATGGTAATTTTATAAGTATAAATTGAATAAACATATACCTTATGAGACCTCCATTCTTGCTTTTGTGAGAATGAGCAGTGAAAGCACCGACGCTCATAGTGTCATAAAACCCACATTTATTGAGAGTATCATTATGAACCCACATTCTCTGAAGGTGTAAATTCAGAGGAGCAAATTCCAAAGATCTGTCGTTTTTCCTCGACGATTGCTTAAAATAACTTCCTGTAATTAGAGATTAAAGAAATGATTTGAAATTTAAGAATTGCAAAATGTCTAGGTATAATAAATTAGAAAAAATTTGTGATATTTCTATTCGTACCTTTGAAGGCAGTTAAGTTTTCTTTAGCCTGGGAGTATAAATGTAAAAGGTGTAAATGGCGGTCGAGAAGTTCTACTTGTTTTGTGTGCCAGGGCTCCCTTAGTTCTCCCATTCCTGCAACTTCTTGCAATAATTCCTTTTCTTCCTGTATCCAAATTCCACTGTAATCAAGTTTTTAGTATATCCTTTTGTCTCAAAACAAAACGAGTCAAAAACAAATGAAATACTCACAGTAATTGCTGCGGAAATTGGAAGCAGAGTTTACTCTCTGCCATGATTTCGTGCACACAAATGTCGCCTCCTAATCCAGAATGAAACCTAGAAGTAACAATTAGTTATTTTTTTAAACTAGCTATATGGGTTCGATGCAAATAAAAAATATTTACCTATACGTTTGTATATGAGTATTGGCAAAGAGAAGTTTCAACTGGCCCTGATGTGGAAGTTTAATTTTCGTACCTAATCTAGGAGGCAATGATTGCGACCTTCTATGGCACATTACCTAGAATGAAAAGTTAAATTATATTTGAATTAAAACTTAGTGATTAATTCCAAATAATGAAAGATTGAATATCAAATTATTTTTGTAGTTACCTGACTATTATTACTCAATACATTTCGCGAAGGAGTGCTTTCAGTACTATTTCCTTTATCTTCTGCCTCCAAATTCCAGACATTTATAGTTAAAAATCCAACGGTTATTGATTTTGCTGATTTTAAGGGTATTCTCAGTCTGAAAAAAAGAACAAAATTGTTAAGATCAAACTCAAAAAAATTTTGGAGCTTTAAAAGGATATAAATATTACTAAGATAAAATCTCACCTTGGTGTATCTTGAATGGCACTAAACATCATAACTGCACTTCCAATCGGCGTAGCTGTTTGACTGACTCTTTCTCTGACGTCAAATGCAGTTATTCTGACCCTGCTGTCCATATTCAAACCATCACTTGCCCTAAAGCTCACAGTCGTCAGAAATCCTGGATTACTACTTCTCTAAAATGCAGATATTTTGTCAGCAAAAATAAAATTAAAAATTACATAGGTATTAGGACTATTGGGATTACTGAGTTTTTCCAGTGTTTTACCTCAACTACTTCAGTCCTAGCATATTTAATCCACATTTTAGATCGATTTGTCTGAAAATCCACTTCCAAAACGGGATTCGGAGGTCTGCCGTGGCCATCGCACAATAAATTATCACAAGCCAAAGAGACTTCGCAGATTGGAATCTCAGCGGGATCTACAAAACGCACTATTTACTGGATTTGTAACGAGTTCTAAAGAGTATTTTTTGTAATTATCTATAAATACTACAAAGTGTGTTTCACATTTAAAAATTCTTGATGAACCTGTAACGATTCCACGCTGCAGGCGTAACATCTGAATGTCCGTGTCGTGCTTGTGACCACTGCAAGCTTCAATTCTCTGCCTTAGAGATAACAACTGACTTCGCATATGATCGTAACTGGCTAATTGAAGTGCCTGCAACCAACTGTCTCTATCTTCCGACGAGTTGGCGCCTAATTGTTGATATAAACCTCCGTCGAAAACTGAAAAGTAAATTTATTCAGATTTAATTTAGGAATTGAGATATCTTGATGATGAGTATTATTACATTAAAATAATTTCTATTTACTTATGCTGAATCCATAAGGAATCTGATTGGTCGCTTGTTCCACTCGAACGGAACACTGCTCAAGAATAATTACACCCAGAGGTTCTGACCACTGTTCCCTCGATTTGAAATAAAACAGCAGGTTTCCTCTTAGTCTGCACCAACGTTCTAGACTTACTGCAGAAGAAAAAAAACTGATTATAGAATTTAAAAAATTAAATTTTGAGAAATTTGGAAATTTGAGGATTTTCGATCAAAGGCAGAACTCAATGATATAAATACAAAGGATGAAGGCACGTGATTTGACTCTATTAAAAATTGATTTTATCGAAATTCATAATTAATATGTAATTAGTAATTAATAATCAATTTTTAATAATTATAATGATAAATTGCAATTAATCGAAAAGCCACATCATTATTCACACCTTGCTCCTTGCCATTACCTCGTGTTTCTCCACTTTATTCACAATTAACGAAACACTTATAATTAGAAAAATTACCAGAGAAAAAAAATCAAGCAAAAAGATGAAATGCAAGCTTTTGCAAAACGTGCACAAATTTTCAGGCAGTGCATGCTCTTATCGTTAGTCAACTCAAGTTTTAGTCGGCAATCACTTTCCACACATTCAAACAAATGAGTTTTAGATCACTCGTTATCTATTATCTGACTTATTTTTCTTTCTTATCTAAATTTTTATTTTTCGATGATCTAGAAAGTGAATTATCTACTATCAAACTCGTTATTTATCAGTTATCTAGTTCAGTTTTATCTACATTTTATTATTTGTGTCTATATGTTTTTCCCGATGAGGAGTGTAACGTGTAACGTCATGAAGTATAGAAAATATTCTTTCAAAAGAGCTTTCGACGTTTCGCAAAACGAGCTTACGTAGTTTCCTGAAATTTTCTAGATCAGGAGTAAATTATTGTTCTCAAATTAAATTGTTTAGAATGTGAATTTGTTGATTTTGATATTTTTGCGAAGTGCGATGTGCAGAAAGATCGCCACATCCGGCGAAATAATTTGTGAGGAAGGTGAAAAAATACGATGACGTGTTCTCCTAAGTACTGCAACCACAGAATGTTAGTTGATTGAAAATACTGTTAAAAAGTCAATGAAAATTACAAAATATACATATAATAATAATTTTAATATCAGTTGAGTTTACTTTTAACTTGCTTGAATTCTTTTCAAATGAATTGAGTTCCCTTGAGTTCCGTTAAAAGTTGAATTCAATTCAATTCAAAATTGAATTCACTTATACTTTTGTAGAATTTATTTTAAATATGTGAAATTTCATTAATTCACCAGCGAGAAGAATTTAGAGCAATGAGATGTAATTTTCATCGTATTTTTTAAAGAGAATAATTGTGTTAGTAGCAGGAAAATTGGATGGGAACGGTAAATGGTAAAATGCACTCGATGGTACCTTTACTTGTGCTGGCTGAAACGCAACTGAAGTCTCGTAGGGTCTTATGTGTTTTTCCTTTTTGTCTTTTGCTCTCTAGTTTTTTACTTGTACCTGGAAATTGTAGGGAGGTACTGGTAGTAATTAACCATGCCCCGTATATACATCTACGAATACATATGTTAAGTTTATGAATCACTTCCTTGGTTGTTAGACTTTAAAGGAGTGAAGTTGTGATTAATTATGAATATTATTATTAATACGAACATGTAGTATAAGCTACTAACAGTGACCTAAATTAAGTTTGCTTGAAGTCTAGAGGCATTTTAAAGATTTAGTTAATTTATTATAAAGAATATCAGTAATTGAAGTCCTAAAATTTTGGAGAAATGAAAATCAGGTTCAGGAAGAATTCGATTTAATTTACAAAAGAGAGATCTGAAAAAGAATTTATATTTACAAAAATATGTGGAAATCTAAATTAATTACTTCCTTCGTCGAAATTAGCTTTATTTGTACTTTACAGAAATGTTTTCATCAATGGGGGAATATTGTTAATTTAGATAATGGTAATTATATTTTTATGGACAATAGAAGGCCATCAATTGCAGGAAATATTTCCAGGAAACAATACCATAATTATAGAAAAGAAAAAATGGTGAATGACTGGAATTCCTTTATAATAGGAGTAATCTTCATAGTAGTAGAAAGTCTTGAATAATATACAAAGACAATGACGGGGAAAAAATTAAATGACTTTCTGAAAATATATTTTGTATCTGGAAATTATATTAACTATTTTTCTGCAGTTTTAAAATGTATGATTAAAGTATGCTTTAAAACTACATATTTCGTTCCTTCGACTATTATGGTTTCATGTTAAAGTAATTGAATTGAATTTTTTTTTAATAAATGAATGGAGACACCATCTGGCAAGTGAAAAAGGTCTCACATGGTACTACACATCTGATATTATGTGAGGTTCGACTCTTCTTAGTTGGAATCCTTTGTGTTATTTAGTTATGATATTTAGATTCTTAAAATAAGTTTAGAAACTTTTTTTAAATTATTGGATTAAAGATAGAAAAAAAGAATGAAAAAGAAAAATATTTTAACTACAAAACATTACTATTTCCTAAATCCTAAAGCATTCCAAGATCGAAGAATTAAAAATACACAATAAACTCGTACATTTAAGAATATTTAAACGCTTAATTTTATATTTACATCTAACAAGTCATGCCTCAGAAACAATTTAAAAATTCTTATATCTATAATATATAACAGATACATATACATCCATAGAATGTATTAAGCCCAAGAGTTATAAAATTGCAATATATTTTTCAGATATGTAAAATATCATAGAATATAAAATAAAAATGTAATATCTGGAAGAATGAAAATTTTAATGAGAATAATTCTGTTTTACAAATATAATGAATATGTAAAATGTTACTTTGTATTTTCTCAGGCATGGACATACATTAAAAGAAGGGCAGACATGCACCAATCAGAAGTAAATAAAATTATGAATTGATATTCTTATTCTAAAAATAGTGATTTCTAAACAGTCATCTCATTAATTCCTTTTATATTAGATTTACGTGGTGACTCACTCTCTGTCCTGCGAAAAAATCCTTCCTGTCGTTCACGAACGTACAAAATTCCTTCCTTTTCGAATTTTTGCGAAGGCTGGGTAGCAAGAGTCAATAGTTCTTGCTTATTGAACCTCATTTTTAACAACGACGTGTTAGCACTTGCTTGTAAAATCCTCTGTAGAATTAATTTCCATCATTTACTGAAACGCAAAGCATCAACTATGTACCTTTCACTATATTCTCCATGTGAATTAATGAAGCATTGTGTCAGCCTCGTTCTTACGTCAGTAGGACTGTCAAACATTTATTATTAAAATGAAGAACAGATTTCTATTTGCTTCACTTTTTATGTAGTTCTAAAATCAATATTGCTGTGATTTCGTAACTTGTTGTCAGGTGAGATTTTTAAATAGTTTTAACTTAAATCATATCGATTTTTTATTTGTAAATTAATTTACATTAGAGGTTGAATTTTCTTTCGTTAAGGTTATATAAATTTGTTTTAAGGGCATGTGGTAATTTTACGTTCGCAATAATACATATTTTTTTGTTAAAACTAAACCATTTACCTCCATTTCGTACAGACAGAGGCGAATGACTTAGTTTTAATGAAAAATATTTATTATTGCAAACGTAAAGTTGGCGAAACTAAATTTACTCTTGTGTCAAAAAACATATGTCCTTAAAGTTTTTAAGAATTAAAGAATTTTATCATAGCTTGCTGCATAGAATCGTTCACTACAGTTAATTTCATAATTTCTTAGATTCTTAAAGAGATATGCAGCAACCTATTTCCCTCCCACGTGGGAGAATTTGTGGCATTCTATTTCAATGAGAATAAATGACAGAAAATAGCAGCTTAAATTCGTTTGATTTAGCAGATTGTAGGATTAGTTACAGCTGGGAAAAAAGCTTTTTTTCAGTTTTGTAGAAATATCAGAAAACAAATTGATTCCAAAACCAACATGACAACAAATGCAGGAAAAAAAAATCCATGAGAATTAATGTAAAGACAAACAAAGAATATTAAATAATTTAATAATTTGAACTAGGAACGTAATAAAATAAAAATTTAATTAACATAACAGACGGGTAATGAATGTAACAAATTAAGCAAACATATAAAAACTCAAGAATAAAAAAAAATGTGCTCCAAAAAATTAGAATAAGCAAAAGATGCAAACCATAAAAATTCAGTAAAATTATATTTAAATAATTAAGAAATATAATGAAACTTTAAAAATATAACAAATAAAACAAACATAAAAACACACTCATTAATAATCTTCCAGTTTATAAAGTTTATAATCTAATTAATCTTGCAAATTTGTATCAAACAAAAAAATTACAAATGAAATTCTAGAATTAATAAATAACGTGTAAAACATTAGCCTCCTGGACGTGGCATTTAAATTAGGATGTGTCCTTTGCAGGTGTGATATTTAAAGATCAAGGATCAAACTGTTAAATTGTTAAAAATGAAGAGTTCCAACCTGTGAGAAATTCGTGGGTGTTTGTATTAAAAAAAGCCGGAGATGTGGGATGTAATTAATTGTCCAGCGAACGCCCATCTTCAAACACTTGTCATTGTTCACTTTTACATTGACTTCATTGTTTTACAATTCGAACGGCAAACGAAAGACAAATGAAAGTCAAGAGGATAGAAACTCATCCTTGCGGAAGAATACAGCCACAATACATTTTCACTCGTTGTAAAGCACAATAATAAACAATGGGGGATAAAAGACCGGAGCGAATTTCCCGGAAATCATCGAAGTCGGTCACAATTCTGGGAAGATCATAGTTTATTTATATTTTTGGAAAAGAGCACCAACAACACCATTGATTCATGTCAGTCTCAGTATCAGTTTGCATGAAACGACAGGTGCGTGCGCAAGACAAGACTTGTCTTAGTTCTTACATTTCACGTCAGGAGACTTCCGTCGCTGCCGTCTCATTTCATTTAAAAATATTTAAAGTTCGTAAAGAATGCGGAATAAACAACGTCCATTAATAAATAATTAAAGTAAACAATCTCTATTCGATTAATTACGATGTGTTTATTAGTTTCCAGTATATACTTTGTAAACATACCCTCACTTTAAAGTTAAGTGTGGTGTTGGGTTAAAGTTTTTATTTCATTATTTTGTAGTTTGGATCAAAGAAGATTATAGTTTCTTCAATTAGATAATAAATATCTGTATTGTTATTGATTTTTATCATTTGTGATTGTGAGTGAGTTGTTGGTGGATCGAAGTTGTCAAGCGGTGAATTAGCAACAGTGACATAACCTCAAAACCAGTGTTTTGACAGTTTTAAGAGATGGAATCGTTTCTCAAAGCCTCAAAAAGCGCACTGGTGAGTCATATAATTTATTGTTTTATTTAAAACGATAAAAAAACTTTAAAATTACAGTAGTTATTCAAAATTTGCATTTCATAGCTTTCGTATCCAACGTAGTCGTTTACGTTTCAATTTCTCGTCAGAGATGACACTACGGGCATATTTTTCAGAACATATACAAAAATTAATATTTAAACTGTAAAAACATTTATCCCATATATTAAATAATAAAAATAAGTTTACACTGTAAAAAATCCTATACATAAATTTACATTCCGCCTGTAACTACTTCTTTTATAAATCACTGCAGTTTTACAATTTTCTTGAGAATTTCTGTTAATTTATAAAAGAATTTTACACAATTTCAGGAATTTTACAAGAAAAGTGTAAAATTTAAGAATCATTGGACATAATTCTACATTAATTAGACGAAATTGATAGAAATCACTGATATTTTATATCCTTGATTCCTAGTGTAAATTTACATAGAATTTTTTACAGAGTATTGTTAATTAAGCATTATAAAAATCTTTTACATGCGAAACTCTACGCGCTAAACAAATTAATTATTAATTATAAATTATAATTTTCACGTTGTCTGCGCATGATTTGAATATTTTTAATACTTGTTCGGTTTACACTTCCTACAGAATATTTAAATTCTACGTTTTGTATAAATGTTTTATTTTCTAAAAACCAAAAACGTCAGTTTTTCACCTTCACTAAATTCGAAGTAATTCAGAATTTAAACATTTGTAAAATATGTTGACAACTTTGAAGTTTGTTGAAGTGGTCAAAAGTTTCTAAATTTAAAACAGTCAGATTTTTCCTTTATTTACCACCTTTGGAAGTATGTTTTTCTCCACTTTAATTCTTATTTTATTCTTCTCGATTTGAATAATTGAAATGCGTTTCCAATTGATTATCACTTGAAGCATTCAAAATTAGTAAATTAAAATTTTTTAAATTTACATTAAACAATATGTTTGTTAATATCAATATGTCACTTGAAACACAGCCTTTAAATGAAGCAATTGATGCAGAAAGACTATTATTATTATTTGCAGGCAAATTTGAGCGGATATGAACATGTAAGAGTCGTTCTGGGAAATCAATCCTGTGATTTAGACTCAGCAGTTTGTGCATTGGTACAGGGATTGTTCCAATATTACGATGTACAAAAGGAAAATCGCTCCAACGTTGCAGTAATACCTGTAATGAATATTTTGGAGAAGGAATTTCGTGTGAAAACCGAGGTCCTTTACTACCTAAAGCACCATAAAGTGCCCTTGAGTTTATTGACGTTTCGGTAAGTCCGTGCACAACACTTAAAATTTAATTCGTTTATTTCAAATGCAACCCTCCTTTCATCCCTCCTGAAAATAATTTTAGTACTCTGCCTCGGGACAGGACCCTTTATTCTGACAAACTTTTCAATTATCATCTTATCATTCCACAATATTACATTAAGAAAACGTATTATCTTCGTTCTAGTTATTTAGTATCATAATATCGTTTACGAAACAATTCGAGGAACGTTTTGTTCCTCGAGATTGACTAATTCGTGAAGCTTTTACGATCAGTAAAGTATTATACATGGTATTATAAACGATTACGGTCTTATTCTAAGGGATATCTTGGAATGGACAGGGACGATTGTAAAGTAGAATTTATTATTGTTATTTTAGTTATAGAATGTTAATTGGTTCTATATAAATTTTTGAAGGTAACAGAAATTTTAAACCTTGTTTAAATAATGAATTGTGGATATTTGAAAAAATGCATAAAATGATGATTGTCAATTATAAATTTTGAAATTTTTTAAATAGTATATTAAATATTGTGACCAGATTGCACATGCTGGAGAGAGCGTTAGTAGAAATTGATAAAGTGATATAAAGCTTTTTACTTTATTAAAGAAGTTAGTGCCTTTTTATGAACACAGCAGAAAGCACAGCTTCACTTTCAAACAACGTAATCACTTTACGGTCCCTGTGGAATTTGGAACACTGTCGGTGCCGCGTGGGTAATGAAAAACAAGTCTGGAAAAACTATTTATGAGTAAACTATTTAATTTTAGTTAGCAAGTAAACCCGATGCTAGAATATTAGATACCATTTTTGTCAAGTTCCAGTTAATAATTAAATGTTTCAGTTGAAAATAAATTATTCGATCGTTTTTAATCCCGAACGGGTTTTTACATTTTCATTAATGGCTACTAAAAAATGCAGTGCACGGGTCATAAATATTTCCAAGGATTAAAATTTGAACCCTTCAATTAAATATGACAGATTCAATTCGCAGAGCTTAATCTTAAAAAGAACTCAGTTTAAAATGATAAAAAAATCCTACTTTCAGACCTGAACTTTGTAGCAACCCAGCAAATACAGTTACCTAAATGTCCAAGCATTCCAACTCTAATTTAATCGAGAAGTTAATTAACTTTTGCAGGGACCAGATCGATCTTCACGCCTTGAACGCAGAGAACAAATTGGAGCTAGTTTTGGTCGACCATCACACGCTCACAGACAAGGATTCGTCGCTAGCAGATTCGGTTGTAGAGATTATTGATCACCGTCCCCAAGATGCGGCTTGGTCCTGGACTGGCAAAAGGATTAATCTGCAAACAGTCGGCAGCTGCGCCACTTTAGTCGCCAAAAACATGTTGGAGAAGCATCCGGACATTCTGGATTCTCAGATCTCCAACCTACTACGAGGCGAGTGTTTATCACTGATAATTTAATTCAATACGGTCGTACAACACAATAATTTTTTTCTCGATAAAGCTTGATTTTTCTATTTTGATTCACAAATATGTTGAAGTGAATTCCATAAGCTCAATAATTTACAATAATTAATTAAAACGAGATGAAACATTGTTCGAAAATGACAATGTTTCAAAGGGATCTCGTGGCGCCCTCATGGAATGGCGGGACAAAAATAGGGTTTTAAAACTTTTTTAGGTAATTTTTTTCTGAGCGATTTTAGAGCTTATATTTTTCTATGCAAGCATAACAAAAATTTACGGGATGACGCTGTTTATCGAGCAGAGAAACACTCGCCTACAAAAACTCGTTTCGAGTGGCTGCGAAGCCCAAAATTGCACTGGCCCATCCGATGAATGAGTCATTAAATATTTTCCCAGAGAGCCAGTCTGTTGGTTCGCCGGTTTTCCAATAAATCGTTATTTTTCCAGCGGATAAAATATTCGAAAGCGTCGGGCCATGCGAGTTAAAGGCATACCGGATCTCTATGAACATTCACTTCAAAGTTATTTCATTATTCAGAGTCATGATTATTCTAAACTCAAAAGCACCACCTCGTTGTAAAAACTTTCTGAAAGGAGCGAAGGCGCAAAAATAGCACTTTATTGGTATTTACTGAATTCGAGGAACTGAATTAAGAAGAATGATTAATGAGGGTTTCTTTGTTTTTGGTCATTTGTCCGGATTAGCGTGGTGTTCCACAAGAGAGAAAAGCCTTAGTTCATATCATCAATTCTTGTTATTTGTTTCCCAAGCTGAGCCCAAGGAGACAAGAAATTCCCGTTGAGACTATTTTACTCCTAATTGAGGGGAGGGATCAAGGAAATAAAGAAATAAGTCAACGTATGTCTTTTGCAGTAAATTGCTTTACGTGGTAAATTAAATATTGGGATAATCACGTTTTAAAGTACAGGAAATGAAGAAATCAATCTTACTGTAGGTCTCAGAGTCGATTTCTCCTATTTTTCTGAATTTAATCAATCGAATTGAAAATAGTCCACAAAAATATTACTATAAATATTAAAATTGAACCAATTATACGATACCAATATCCAATTAAAGATATCAATTTACTATCGTGGATTTAAGTTTCATTCAACCAAAACAAAAGAAAATAATTTCATAAAAGCGGTGAAGAAACTGGACATTTGTTTTTAACCGTAACTTTTAACTACTCGCTTCTCTTTTAGAAAGGTATTTCATTCTAAAAATTATATTTTTCTTTACCTTTTTAATAATTAATGATACCTCTTAAATATTAAGATAATCTCAGCAAATCTAAACTTAAAAAAATAGTGGGAAATAAAATATGAAACCAAGTCCAGCCTCACATTATTGATTTTGCCTTATATGGATCTTATTTTTTCGTGACCTTTTTTCTTCATCCAAAACTCCTCTAATTTTCAAAGTTCTCTTTTCCTTTATTTATTCAGTAGGGGCTCTGAGGCCTCTTATTAATATTTTCGAGAGTCTCCCCATTTCTCAAACTTCTCAGAGATTTTGTCTGCTTTAGAGAAATGCGAAACGTCTTTGCCTACCCTAAGACCTAAGTATTAAGTACTTGGTAAGCTTTAAAATTAGGTCTGCTGTTTTCCCTTCATGAAAGGCATCTCAACCCTACTGGCAGGAAACGTGGCACTTTTACCTTGAATTCTGAATTCTAACTTCTATTTGTGCAAGCTCGCCGTATTGTTTTCAGTATAATCGAGCTGGCATACAGTAGCCTGTCAGCCGCAGCAATTCCTACGGGGCCGTAAGTTGCTTTAGGGCGGGAAAACTTTGGCGAGAAACCCTCTCTAGAATGGACGGATCAACGCGAGATTTTGTAGACTCCGAGCACCAACCTAGGTAAGAGCCGGGATTTTGATTTACCGTTCGGATGCGAGCGAACTTATTTACGGAATCGTGCATTTCAGCGACTCCGGTTGCTGAATAATGCGGGTTTTGATAAAGTTGAAATATCCAATGAATTATTTTGAATAGCTGCGAAGCCATTTAACCTGGAATTTTAGACATTTGGGTTATTCAGCTATAGGTATGATTGTCTATTAAAATTCATCGCTTTAATTTTACTCCCGATTTGTTTGGAAATATTTTTTTTTTGATTCCATTATCCAATTATAATACTGCGAGCTTATCGTGATTGGTGCAGAGTTTTGATTCAAGCATTCTCTGAATTTTCTGCTGAGCCTTTTCACGCTTTTCATTAGATGAGTCGGCATTTTCCAATCCGTATACAAATATTGATAAAATAATACCGCATATTTCAACAAAATTCAAAGCCAGAAAAACAAAAGAAGAAAAAGGAAATTTTTAAAAATGGGAAGTGTTTTATTTTAGAAAAAACGGGAACAAAAGAGTGTGGATAGAATGGAGTACATCATCGAATACCAGAAATTTTTCACATTTTTCTGACCTTTTACGGTGTGTCGCGAACGTTGAAAATTCCCCGGCTGTTATCGGATTTTAAGATAGCTACTACAGTTTTAGGGAATTCTAAATTGGTCTTTTCCATGTAGAAGGAAATTCTGAAAATTGCAAAATTTAGTAAAATCTCTTCAAACCATTAATTTTATAATTCTTTACAGTTTAAAAATTTCAATTTTTGATCTTTTCTACTTTTTCTGAGATATTTCCCAAGTACGGAAAAATATTTGAATACATTTACTTTTATTTCTTGTTCCTTCTTTGTAGCAGATAATTGAAGCTGTTTTCTTATTCCATAATGTCTTCCTCTGTTTTTACATTTACTCTTTTATATTCTTTCTATTTAGTAGAAGCTATTATAAGCAGGAAGCCATTATAGAATGCGATTTTTCTATTAGAAAATTAAACAGGAAATTCCTAAAATTGAAAATAATTTTTCATTCCTGTTAATTAAAAAGTTTGAAAATTTTAAAATAAATATTTTAAAACCCTTTTGGGACTATTCACTTAATTTCTTTCTAAATTATTTTGGCAGGTCCAATTCTAGTGGATACTGGCAACTTTTGCAGGGAAATAGACCGAGCCACGCCAATAGATTTCGAGGTGATTCAAAGTCTGGAAGAGGTCGGTTCGCTGGATACTGAAAGGGATATTGTCTACAGAGAAATTCTCTCCGCTAAAACCGACATCAGTGGCTTGACTCCGAGCGATTTGATGATCAAGGATCTGAAAGTGGTCAATGGAGTACCCATTGCTGGATTTCCGATGCTGGTACAGGTACTATAAGTCATTTCCATTTCTCGAAACACAACCTCTGTTTTGCCTTCAAATGCAAATTGCAAATGAACCCTTGGCATTTGACATAAGCACTTTCCCCGTTTTGACCAAAACAATCCTGGGTAATCGTGTTATCCTACTCAACCTGCAGGCTTAAGAACGTGAGCGGATTGTTAATCAAGAACAAGCGTCTCGCCGAATGAATTCATGTCTGAAATTTAGTTTCTGAAAATAAACTTTTTCCTATTCCTCATGCAAAGATATTGTAATATTATACTATCGAGGGTTGGGAAAGTAACTCAAAAACATTAATTGGTTGGAATTTCAAATAAGGGTAAGAAAATTAAGGCCATTGGACCGGGGAATTGGGAAATGAGAATGAATTGTTTGCAAGCTAATTTTACTTTTAAAATACTATTTTTTAATAAATCCTAAAATTGGTTTGTAATAGATTAAAAAAAAATACTAAGAGACGTAGTTACCATTTTGAAAAAAAGAAAATATTTTTCTCACGAATTGTAACTGACTGGAATCTTTTAAAGATTCAACATTCGTTGGAAGTAGCTGTTTATCGATAGCTTTGAAAATAACTTCTCAAGTTTTAACGAGTTACTACCCAACACTGATACAAACAAGAGACAAAATGAACCCTAGAGAGGAATTTGCAATGTTAATTGAAAAACTTTAAGAAAGCTTTCTACTTTTCAGGACTTTCTCGCATTAAATGGTGCCTTCGAAGCAGTCCAGTCCTTTACAAAAAGCAGGTATTGCACGCTCTCAATACTCATAGGGATGAATTTAAAGAACAACGCCGTGTCTAGGGACATTGGTGTCTTCTCATTGGACTCCAATGAATTGGAAAATAAAGTAAGTCCTACGTGCCATTCCTCGCTTTCCATTTCTGCTTTTCTCCCATTTATACCTCCTCTCTCTCTCTCCTCTTTTTATGCACCCCAAACTCTCACCCCTAAGACTTCGCAGTAGTTCAAGTTTCGAGTGCCTTCAGATTATAAAGGGGTGTGTAACGAAGAGTGAGCGAGAGGGTGACGGCCTCATGGAGGCAAAGCGCTCCTGCCAAGTGCCGGAAATTAAACTTACGGTTCTTTCCTTTCCAGATTACACGAGCGTTAACTTCGTCCACGGATCCAAATCTTGATCTTGTCGAGGAGAATCGAGTCACTGGAAAAGGGTGCAGCTTAGTCATCTACAAGCAGAGAAACGTGCGGGCAACTCGCAAGCAAATACTACCGATTGTACAAAGTACATTGACAGGATGTCGGTGTTGACAGTTCTGCAGCCTCGCTTTCCACAAAAGTAAGTAAATACTGAACCACCCATTAAACGAATTAGCATGTGGTGATTATACATCCCACTCTGCACGTACTAAAAATAAATAGCCTCAGCCGCCACTTGAATTGGGGGAAAAGGCTAGACTGTATAATTTACTAGTTTTTCCACTATTTTCGCAAAAAAATCATCCTTTGAAGTTTGATATATACATAAGTAACTGACAGACTTTCTAGTTATTTTTGACAAAAAAAGTCAACTTTTTATACTTTTTAGTGCTCTTAGAAACCAGAGAGCACTATCATTTCTATGCAAAACATAGAGCTTTTCTGGTTTGCTTTTCACTCTTGAAAGCAGCAGCCCCTCAAAGCGAAGTACTCTTACTATCGGTTATATTTCCATACATTCTCCTGAAATGCGATATGCGTCTCGCAAAGTGCAACAATGGATGTCCGTCCTTTGTATGCTCAGGAATCGAAGGTCGGCCAATTTCCAAGGAGCATAAACATCCCAGGGGACCACAAGCGAATTCAGCCTTTCCCATCAAGAGAAGGCCTCTGTTTATTTTTCATTTCCCTCGATCGTTGCATTCGCGACCAGGCGTCGAAGTTTTCGAATCACTAATTTCCCAGACGTACACACCACCAAATCTAGTGAATAAACGAAAGTTTAGGGGAGGATTGGAGAAAGAATCGGGGGCGAGGAAAGGAAGGAAGGGAGAGAAAGTGTTGAAAAAGTTACTCCACAAAAAATCCTGATAGAATAGGTATAATTGCAAAAAATTATAATACCAAATCATTTTTAACTGTGAGGGTGAGAGAAGGCTGAGTTCCACATGAGCTAGGGGGTTGAAACTTGTTTCAAGTGAGTCCTTTTATCAAGTGTATAGAACTATTTTCTGGACATACTTTTTAGGTATGGCGTGTGTTTAGAAAAGTGAGTTTTTGCGTGTTTGCCTAACGTAAAAGTTGGAAAAAGCACCCTCACGGAGAAGGGAAAAAGGAGAGAGAAGAAGAGGTCGAGGGAGAGGATAAAAAGGTTTGGAGAGCGAGTACGATATTTCAAGGTGTAGCCACGCACGAGCGCCAATAACGTGGTTTGCCCCTCGACATGCCTCGACCTCCCCAGCATGTAGCGGTTTACGTGTCTTAGAGGGTCCCGTTTATCAATAACTCGCGTCCCGGGAAACATATTGCAGTTCGGCTGGATGGATGGTGGTCGTTTGCAGAGGTTACGCGCCTCTGGATTGTTATGGATCGGTTGTTAAAACGTACAGGTGGGGCAGCGCGAAGAGCAAACGATTGCCGTTGCGTTGCACGAACTTGCGAACTTTTCATCGGTCGTCCCGACATCCATTTCAGGGTCGGATTTTGCATTTTTATTCCATCATCATCCTGAGGACCACGTCAAAATTCAGCGCAAACATCCGCGCTGGAGATAAAAAAAAATAGAAAAGAATAGGAGGAAATAGTAGGGAGTACAAGGTGCACAGTCTTTCCTTTTTTTTTTTGAGAAATTCCCCTTTTTTCTCCTATTCTCGAAAATCTTCCCCTTTTCCCCCCTTTTTTTTTTTAAAGTACAATATTTGAATTACGCAGAAAAATTCTCTCTGTTTTCTTACTTTGCTTGTACTAACCTTTTTAATGTATCTACTAGAATCCTCGCATGCTTTAGTTTTTACATTTTACTCTTTGCATTTAGATATAAAATATCTACCTTAGTGAGCTGTATACAAAGACTATTTAGTATAAACTCAGTTTATGTATTACAAATAAATATATTTGTCTATGGCGAGGACTACAAAATCTTAAACGTATTTTTGCTAGATGTATAAATCAGTTTTTAAAAGATATTTCTGTAAAAATTAATATTTAATCTTTCCCCCTTTTTCGTGAAAAAATCACCCTATTTCCCTTTTTTTTGAGCTCATTTTATGCTGTGCATCCTGAGAGGAGAGATTCCACTTTCAATGCTTGTTATCAATTTATAGTTAAGTCTAGAATTTAAAAATTAGGATGACCTGGAGAAATGTTTGAAAATCGGGATAAAGGAGAAAATTGATCGGGATTTTTTTTCTGAGATTCGAGTGGGCATTCCTGCAAAAAGAAAAAGAAAAAAAAACAGCATCTATCACTTTGACCCGAAGAATCAAAGCAACAACATTGCAAATCCGTGGAAATTGATAGTTGAAAATAAACTTTAAACTGAAACACTCGTAACCACTTGATGTTCTGTGACAAAGCCAACAATTTTGAAAATCGAGAAGTAGTAATCTTGTTTTTTTCCTTTCGGTTGAGAGCAGATTTTGCACAGGTAGCCCTCGTGTCCTCGAATATTTCGAAAATTTTTAGTATTTGTTTTTAGTGCTTATAACGTTTGTCAAATCAGGATTACAGGGAATTATCGAAGAGGAAAATTCCCACTGTGATTTAACGAATGCGATGTGACAGGTCATAAACTAGATGTTTAAACAATGCTGGCTAGTTTCAGTAGTGAGGATTATTGATGATTGCAGAATTCAGAGATTAAAGTTTGAAAGATTCATATTAGAGATAGATAGTAAGCAATTAAAATTTCGAAACTTGTAAAGTTTTTGAATTCAGAATATTGTTTATAATCCCTTTAGAAAACTAAAAATTATAGGCAAAAACGGAGGAAGAATTCTTGAATAATTGAGAACAGTTTAAAAACGAATTAAAATGCAGCGACAGGATCTAGGCAGGCACGCGGATTTGCCCGCCCCGAAAGTTTTAATATATCCAAACTAAGCAAAAGCTTGGCGTCAGTGTCAAAAGTTATACTTCCGGGGCAACCTTCATATTATCTCCGGCTAGCATATTCCTTAACTCCGTTGAGGAAACAATACACGGCATTTATTCCAAGAATTTTTCAACAGAAGCTTTTTACTTTTTCACTTTTTTTTCTGCTCTCTTGAAGAATGCACTATGCAGCATTTTATTAATGAAGTAGAAACAAGAAATTGCAATGAAAAGTATTGTAAAGTCTACGTAAAAAATTAACTTTTTCGTTAATTTCTTTGGAGCATTTTCTTAAAGCATTTACATTTTAAACGTTGAGAGTTAGGAGTATTCAAGTTTTAAACCTTTCAAAATTTCCATAATTCAAAGCCTTCAAAGTCTGAACTTTTGAGCTTTCCAAATTAAAAGTATCACAGTGCATTGAAGTTTCCAAAAGAAAGCTTCAACTTTTGAGGTTTACAACAATAAAAGCATTTGAATGTTGCTTCAAAAATGATTGGATTTCAAATTTTAGCACGGACGATATTTTTTAGTTTAACTAGGTTTATTTCATGAAATCCTCTCTTTTCTACAACACATGATACCCTAAACGTTCCCTATTTCCTTAAAAGATATTCCGAGGGTCGAAAGTCGTCACCTCTATTTTTTATATTGAAATTCTTCTAGAATCAGGAAAGGTTTGGTACGAGGTCAATTTTTCAAAAAATGTGGACGGATTTGTACAAGAACCTCTCTTGGAATATAGAAGCCGTCCCTACATCTGTTTGGGGAAATTGCCAATTCCGGACGAGGCGAGAGGAAGCAGGAGGAAAAAAATCGCGTCGATTAATTTGTTCGAGCGTTGATCCATCACGCGACACCCAGTGGGTGAGGGTGGTGGTGATGGTGGGAGGGGGCGGCAAAGCCAAGGGGGTGAGGGTAGGTACACCCATTTAATTTATGGTCGTGCGAGGAAATGATGATTTCGCTCTGGCCACCCTTCCCTTTCATCCCCCCCACGTTCTTCCACCCCTCGACATTTACACACGCATGTACCGTGTCGAAATTATAGATGCTCGCTACCTCCTGTTTACTATTATAGCTTGACCACAACATACGTATGGACGCAAATCGAAATGCACATCAAACCTATGGATTGCTAATTTGGGGTACTCCTTGTGACTCGCGATGTAACAATGCCCATTTGGTAACTGATTACAGTCAACTACTGATCAGGGGTGGCTATATTTAGATAAAGGGCTTTGTCGATTCTGTTTCGTGATTCTCTTCCTATGCTCGTGAAATACGAAGCGATTTGGATTATCGAATTCAATGTTAGGAATATCAATCTCACAATGAGAGTTGAGAGGGGAGAGTTGAGGACAGTTGAAGAGAATATTTGAGTCATGTTTTGTTTCAAATTTAATGAGACGTTTTTGTTTATTAGGGTGGCCACATGTCAGGGAAGTTAGGGAAATGTCAGGGAAATGCGAATAGTTGTCAGGGAAAATAGAAATTGACATTTATGCTTACTATGTTATTTTTGTCGTATTGCATAGGTATAGCTTTTATATTATTTAATAGATTTTAGAAGCTTTCCAAGGATTTTGAAAGATTATAAAGAATTTCCAGGCATTTTTTGAGATTCTCTGGGTTTCTAATGATTTCAAGAGATTTTCAAGAATTTTAAAGAATTTTAAGAGGTTTCTAGGAATTTAAATGGATTACAAGAGATTTGTGTAAGAATTAAAAGATTTAGTGGAATTTTAAAGGACTTCATGAAATTTTAAGAGATTTTAATATTTCTCATGGAATTTTAGAAAATTTCTAAAGTTATTTTTGATTTTTAAAAGATTTTGTGAGATTTTTGCTTTCAAGAATTTTTATTTCGAGATTTTAATGCATTTTAGGGAATTTCAAAGTTCCTTATTGAATTTTAAAGGATTTCATGAGATTTTTATGATTTCCTGGAATATTAACAAATTTGAAGGGATTTCGTAGAATTTTAAGACGTTTCTAGGAATATCAAGGAATTTCAAAGAATTTTAAGTGATTTTAAATTTCAAAAGATATAAAGTGATATTATACGTTGAAAAACTTCAATAGCATTATTGCAAAATTCTGATTGCGCTAAATAGTTCCATTTGATGTCAAAAGAAACACACAACAGTTTCAACCCCCTACCACACTAGGATCACCCCGAAAATCAACCCCTAAGTACAAAAAAAATCATTATAAATCCCCTAACTTCGAGACCTAAAATTTTATTCTTCTAAATAGTTCCATT
>JAUESH010000020.1:6588301-6599093 GCA_032275165.1 Synergus magnus
TTCACGAGATTTTCATGATTTTCAAAAGATTTTGTGGAATTTTAAGGGATTTTAAAGTTTTTTTTAGAAGCTTGTAAAAATTTAAAGAAATTTTAACACTTTTAAAATGATTATAAGGAATTTTAATATTCTTCATGGAATTTAAAAAAATTTTTAAAGTTATTTTTGATTTTTAAAAGATTTTGTGTAATTGTAAACGATTTCATGGAATTTTAAGAGATTTTAAGGAATTTAAAATATTCTCGTGGCATTTTAAGGGCATAAGGTAATTTCAAGAAGTATTTCCAAGAATTTTTTTAGCGATTTTGATACATTTCAGGGAATTTTAAAGTTCTTCATTGAATTTTAAAGGATTTCATGGAATTTATGAGATTTTACGGAATTTAAAATATTTTAGTGGGATTTTAAGGAATTTAAAGATGTTTCTAAGAATTTCAAGACATTTCAGCGAATTTTAAGGGACTTGGATTGGTTTCCAATAATTTTAAGAGATTTTGACGCATTTTAAGGGATTTTTTTTACGAATTTTAAGTGATTTTAAGTGATTTTAAAGTTTGTCGTGGAACTTAAAAGGATTTTAAGAGATTTTTAAAAGATTCCGTAAAATTTTAGGGGATTTAAAAAGATTTCATTGAGTTTCAAAAGATTTGAAGTGATATTATGCAAAATTTGTGAAAAATTTCAATACCATTATTATTGAAAATTTATTCGCATTTATAATACTGTTCTGTCAGGGAAATTTGCCTGAAAGGGAAATTGAAAAATTGAATCTTGTGATTTGTAGAATCTAAACAAGAAAATGACCCAACAATCGCAGGATAGATCACAGTACATTTTTGAGAAGTGAAATTCAGATTCTTAAATCTCCCTCGTCATACATAAATTGATTTCTTCACAGAAATACCAATCGTTGTTTCGAAGAGATTGTTAATTTAAAATATGAATGTCCCACATGGAGAAAAATGGATATTCAACCTTAATATCTTGGATAGTAAACTATGTGACAGCCATCTAAGATATTCAGTCTAAGTATCTGGATATTCAGCCTCAATATCTTAGATATTCAAATATATGACCAACTATCTAAGATATTCAATCTAAATATCCAGATACTAAGTTTGGAAAACGAGATAATTAGGCTGAATATTTATATGCTTAAAATGAATATCAAGCTATATAGGATGAATATATTTGTAATTCAATTTTTTGACTATCCAGATGCTAGGTTTGAATATCCATTTTTCTCCGTGCACTCATGTTTCTTAGTGTAATAAAGTTCCGTAAAGGATCTAATCTCAATTAGTCTAATCTTTCAATCCAAGAAAAAATTCCCCAGCAAATTCCAATCATTTCTCGAAGCCTTTCCCGCGAACTCATTTCTAAAAAGCTACAGCAGACCTTATCTCTGCTGCTATAATCCAAACACAGCTCGTACTCCGTGTAACGGATTAAAATTCGCGGTTTGAGCATCGATGACCGTGCAACCATAAATGCGACAGGACTTTCAGCAGCAATACGCATTCTCGTTAGTACGGATGTGTAGGTAGATATATGGACCAGTACCAGACCAGCAGTACTGAGTATTGAGCACTGCCAGGAGAGCATTGGAGGTGGTGGACATATCCACATTGGTATGAGGACCAGTCTGCCAAACCCCTATACTATACTCGTAACGTTCTCTCTAGTTATTGATAAACGGGTGTGAGGCCCGCGGAGCGCATAAAACAAGGATACCCTGCACCTAACCTGAGCCGAAGCACCGGAATAATATGACTACGCGGTCCATGGGTGCTACGACCATGACTATGACTGCATGGACGTGCCTCGCACACTCCACTCTCCATTTGTGTGAATGAGCCCTTCTGCCACGGCTCGTGGATCTTGGTAGGGGCAGCTTTTGATTTTGCGCACTGGGTCGGATCCACCACCCCCGAAGTGCCTTCCAACATCAGAGAATGGGAGCAACAGAGAACCACCCTCGTGGAAACGAGAGACGAGACGCTTCACCCAGCCAGAGTGGGGGAACCTGGATGCTGGGTGTACGGATACACGAATCTCCTGGTATCAGTGTGCATCGGAAACAACCCCTCTAAATAACATATCCCGTGCGATACGACCTTAACGCAACTACAGTAAAGTCCTCGGGATAATTCACCCACGGGAAGGCCTTCCGTTCTCAGGAATTAGATTCAAGAAGTCGGCACCAAGTTCTTGGTTCAAGTACTTGTCCGGAGGCCTGATTTTCACCCTGGTGTTCAGCTACTATAGGTACTCATCCTGCTTCGCCATGACGACTGCCTCGCGATCCTACACGTTCCTCGCGACTGGATCATCCAGGGAACGATTCGAATCACACTTGAACGGTGAGTCGCTCATCAGGCAAGATTTCTAGTTTTCATTCAAATTCTGCGTTAGGGTGAACTTTTTCGGGTGAAGTTGATCGTCGAGATTTATTATACAAGTGATAGTGTACTTGTTTTGGATGATGCTGATTAGAAATTGTGGTCAGGGAACCAATATATTTTGGAAAGACAGGTTTGTGTAGCATGGGCAACAGTGGAATCTGAATGTGTCCTTGAATCACAACTTGTCAGGATGTGCTTGGCTTTCGAGTTGTCTTCTTATTTTACAGGTAGATTTTCATCTAATACTGGAAGGTATTAAGATATATCTCTATAATTTTTGTTTTTCTTGACCGATCTCTGTTTTAAGGCAGCGATCGTTTAAGTAAACTTTATTTCAATGTTGCTTTCGTTTTTATGATTAGAAAGCGCTGATTTGCAATCAATTTCTATTTCGAAGAGACACTTGCTTTTGTAGAATCCGATGTTGAGTTGTCATCTTATTTCCAGTCTTTTTAGTGATTCCTCATTTAAAATTGATAAATGTTAATCTAACGAACACCTGCGTTACAATTTAGGGACAAACGTGTCATATTGAGGATTTTTACTATTGAAAGTAATAAATTTTAGAAAAAAATATATGAAACAAAGATAAATTGTATTAAAGTATGATATTATTTTGGTAAAATTGAGTATTTTTACTAGTAAAAATTCCCAATATGACATGTTTGTCCCACACTAAATCCCTGGGTGTCAAATTTTGATCCAAAAGTCAATTAAAGCGTTGTACAATAATGGAAAAACAATTGACGTAGATGTCAATTGTTTTTCCATTGTGCAACGATTTTATCCACTTTTGAATCAAAAATTGACATCCTGGGATTTAGTGTGCCCTAAATTGCAACGTATTTTAGGAAAAACTGATAATATTAGTTTTCTCCGTGTAGAAAGTGGGAACTAGAAATTATAAGCTACAGAAATTTATTGAACCCAAACTGGTAAAAAATTCACTGCAATTCTGTAATTTCTCATTTCTTTCTTTAACAAAGCCCTGAAATTAAATTCAGAATAAGTAAAATATAAAGTAAGAACTAAACTCTCCGCGGTTTCAAGTTGACCATCCAGAAATAAAAATGTAGCAAGCGTGCCGAAATTTTTTAAAGGGATGTTGACCTTTCTTCTCGGGGGAAAAGCATTTCCTCTATTATAGCCATCTAGCGTATAAGCCTCTTTTGCAAGCCGGGAAGGCGCATTATAAGAATGTAAATTCCCTCGCATCACACATAATGACCCTAGGCCCCACCATTTTTTTCAAAAAGCAATCTCTCCACAGGCATCCTTCATAAATAATATGAGAAAAGGAAATAATAACCAGAACCCCGGCTGGTTCGACGCTGTGTAAATAATCGTGTCTCGAGGTACCCAGTGGGTGGTCCGGGAAAATTTTGCCGAGCGTTTCACTTCGAAGCGTGATCAACTGACGGGGGTGGTTGTACTTTCTTCGACGGGGAGTGACAAATGAAACGAAAAGAAAGAGAAATTCCCGATGGATTTGGGGATCCACGTCGACAAGCGTGTTTTAAATCGAAGAATCGACTAATAGAACTGAATTCCCCATCTTCCAGTCTCTCTTCTCGAGAATCATTATTGCAGTTTTTTATGATATCGCAATGCGGCACAACCGGCCCGCCGCTTTCCCTTCCACGAGGGCTGTTAAGTAAATGTAGGTTCCGAAGAGCGGTGACGTCGTAAATCTAGGAAAGTACGCATTAAAATTCTTCTCTTGAAAATGCTCAGTTGCTCACCCCCACCCCCGTCCCCCTGTAAAACCATTGCTTGGGGGCAAAGGTCTCGCGTTTTCGCGGCAGATCGACTTCCTCCTTTTGAGAAAAGGAAAGTGTGAGAAAAAGAGGGGAAGGAAAAATATAAATGAGCTACATTCCCAAAGAACACGAGGGAGATTCTTAAGAACGAGAATTCCGGAATTGATGGTTCACGCACGACCCAACATCGACCCTCACGAGACATACGTTATACACGACATTTCACCACCCTTACAATCACTTACCCCGACCCTCATGGGCGGACCGCTACACTTTGCGAGTCAATTATTCGATTAGGGTCTAATTCCTCGCGAAGAGCCTTTTAAATAAGATTAAGAAAAAGGGGTTATTCTCGGAGATGTGAAGCGTAAGGGATGATATTCAATTTAATTCACTGGAATTTGGTATGACGGGGATTTGAAATGTTTTAAGGGGATGAACATAATTCAAGGAATTTTAGTAGACCTTCAAATCTAATCTTTTAGTTATTTACACTGAAAATTTGAAAATAATTGAGAATTTTTATTTGAAATGAGTCAGTTTTAAAACTGACGGAAAATTGTATTTCATTTGAAAATTAAAATTGTTAGAATATTTCGTATTCTGCATTTATGAGAGAGAAAACGTGGGGTCTGGGTTTTGTCCTTGCTCGGAGCAAATGAGGCTTAATCCTCTTAATCATGGTGGAAGCTTATATTCCTGTTTATATGAGCCCTCAGAATGAGTCCTTTGTCTCTCTATATTTTATAGTGCTGGAGACTCAAATGTAAAATTTCCGAGTTGGAGAAACCTGAGTTTTAAATTGAGTTTTTTTATAAACGATATTGACAAATGAAAAGATTGAATAAAAATTCCAATGTAAAGGTTCATATTCATATACAGTACTACAAGAAAGAATTTCAAAACTGAAATTATGGATACTTTAAAACCTTTCCATACAATTCGGATTTTTTAAACCCATAGCCAATTTAAGAGTTAAAATTTTTGAGTTAAAAACTTCAATTAGTACTGTGTAAGATCAGTCTTAATCCACTTTACAGTCTACCAATAGCTGTTGATTGTGCAAAAAAAAAAACAGACAACCAATTTTTTTGCTTAGTTTTTCGCTCTGAGTCACAATCCTCTGGAAAATTGCCCCGGAGTAAATAACAGTTGTATAGACTGCAATTGAAAGTCATAAGTGAGAAAATATCTGTAAAAATATGAAGATCATAAAATGCGTTATTTTAATATAAAGGATATAATATTTGTTGAACTTCATTAACATGCGCGAAAATTAATTACAAATGTATTCACCAAGGTGATTAAATTTATCATTACAGGGCTATTCAATGTTTTAGTATATTAACATTTCGGTGGTTTTTACTTCGGTATAAAGTTAATATCGACTCTAATGTGATATTGGCTAAATTTCGTTCATATGAAGCTCGCCAACTTTTCTACTCGGTTCAACCCTCTGCTCTGTAATGTAGATTGCACATTGTGCAACGAACTGTGCATAATTTCAGACCACTGAAATGAATTCACTGGACACTCTTTTTCCTACATTAAATATTTACAGTTTTTATTAACTGACATCAAATGGACTCAATTGGTAAAAAAAACTGTTAATTTATTGTTGATTATTGATCAGGCTGTGAAAATAGATTTTATCGAGCGTTTTTATTTATAGGATAAGGTTTATAATATATAGGAAATTCATAAATGCGAGTTCTATACTATATTATGATATTAAATATGAAACATTTTAACAATTATTATTTCATTGAAATGGTAATGGAAAAAGGATTTGGAATAACGGCGAGGAAAAGGATGGTTCGGAAAATTTTTATTTAAAACTGTACTTTTCGGGTACAATTACCACTTAGAATAATCCGTGGGATATGGAAAAGTTTCTTCAACCCTTGGTATAGTTCTGCTCTTTTGATTGAAGAGCGTAGACTTTTTAAATCTGGTAGAGTCGGAAATAATACTTTTATTTCACACGAGGAAGTTTTTCTTTAAAGCTTTGTCTTGTTTTCTCAAAAGTTCGACCATTTCCTTTCTTGTATTGCCAGTCTGCCGAGTATTTCTTGTTGCCCTTAAGGTAAGCTTTAATTAACTTGAATTAATAACGTCTCTTGATGAACTGGTTCCAATTTCATCTACCGTTTCTCTTTCAAGGTCCAAACTGTGTATCTAAACGCGACAGTAGTAATAAACTAACATGCCTCAACCAACTGAGTTCTACAAAAGTGATATGCAGAGACTCTGCTTTTGCAAATCAAAACTTTTAGAATGTAAAGTGCATGAAATATACAATATTCTCGGCAGAGAAACATTCAAAGGACAAACTCACTTTATAGTGAAACATCAAAATATTACATTATTATCAAAGTTGATGAGAGGGTTGTCTGAAAATATATGAATATTTGTAAAAGTACTTTGCAGGAATTGTTTGAAAGCAAAAATTGTCTGTTTATCAATTTAAAAGAAGTACAATTCCCGTTTATATAGAGAAACTATACTCACTGAATTTTTGCTGAAAGCTTTCTAATTAAAATCCTCGAAATGGAAATGGAAAAACGATGTCGTTAAACCAGAACTAGAAACATCGCTCAAAAAAGTTTTACTCGTAAACTGAATTTTGAACTTTGAATGAAAACTTTCACAAAACATCGTTTTGTGAAAGTCTTGAAACTAACATTGAACAAATAGAAACGCTTTCGATTTTAATGCCTCGACCATAATCCACTTTCAAATTAAAGACCAGCTTGAAAATTAACAGCTTGAGTTTAACAATTCAAAATTCTGAATCAATAGACAACAAAAGTATAATCCAACAAACTATTTTAAACAAAATTCCAGTTATACGCTACTGACAGTTATTTTCAAAGCGTGTTCTTTGCTCTTATTGTAGTAAACTTTAGCAATTAATCTCTGCATTATAAGTTAAGATTAATGTCAGAACAATATCGCTTGCCATGTCGAAACTTTTGTACACCACCAAGACGAAACTCCAGGATATAATCCTGATTCCAGAAGCGATTTCAGACTTTATTTCCGTTTCTTTAAGAAAATACGAAACACAATTTCTGATTGGCTTATATTTATACCAAGTCCATTAATCCACTCCTTCCAAGTTTATTTTATTCCCTTTTTTTCTTGTCGCACATTTCTCATAAAATTGTTGGATTTTTTCTCGTGCGTCACAGGAACGTGAGTTAGATGTAAATGAAAAAAGCCATGGGGCGTATCCCCCGCAACTTAATTAATTAAAAGCCGCTGTGTAAACTCTGGTTAAAACATTTGTGTTTTTAATTTCTCTCGTGAACGAAAAAGCGTCGATGCGACGGAACAAAATACATTCCTGTCCGATATGAAAGCAAAATAGAGCCGGTTGGATGGATACATTTTCTCGATCAGGAAGGAAAGGCGAATTGAGTGGCTAAATAATTTTGGCGCGTACATCAAATTCAATAATGGCGGGGCCATCATTAGCTGGCGGTAATTAATATGCCCGACGTATCGATACTCGCAGTGCGTTAATTCGGTCCAGGTTTTATTTACGAGCTGCCGTTGCACATTACATTGACGAACTTTTGGGAATGGGATCCGCGAGCGTGACTGGATCACTAATTCGATATCACTTGCACTCCGATGCGTTACGTCCCCTCGAAAAAAGAATGAACTCTTCAAGCGTTGATACCCATCAATAACTGTCTGCACTAACACTTCCGAAAATTTTTCCTCAAAATGGATAGAACAGACACTGTCATAATTAATAAATTTTTCTTGGTACTAGCAAACCAACACACGATTATTTATTTTACTTCTTACAACTTCAAGTCATTCAAAAACCATTGAAATTTCGCTGATTTAAATTTAATGAGCAGGTTTGAAACAACAATGTATGCAAGATTTTAGGGACATTTCGTTACATCATTTTTTTAGAGAGGAATTTCAAGACTTTTCTAGGAATTTTAAGGGATTTTGACAATTTTCAAGTGATTTTTACGAAATTCTAAAGATTTTGAGGATTTTTAAAAGATTTCGTAGAATTTTAAGGTATCTCAGGATATTTCGCGGAATTTTAACGGAATTTATGAAATTTTAAGAGATTTTTTAAAGCTAAGGAATTTGAAGGGATTTTAAATGTTTTGAAATTTTGAGGAATATTAAGAGGTTTCTAAGAACTTTAAGAGATTCCAACGAATTTCCAGTGATTTCTAGTGGTTTCGTGAAATTTCGAGGAGTTTTAAGGAAATTCAAAAGATTTTCATGATTCTTAAAATATTTTGTGGAATTTTGTGAGATTTCTAATAATTTTAATGAATTTTAAAGAGTATAACGGAACTTTAAATATTATCGTAGAATTTAAAGAATTTCAAGAAGTTTTTAGTAATTTTAAGAGGTTTTCTCGAATTTTAAGAGATTTCAAAAGGTTTCAGAGAATTTTAAGCGACTTTAAAGAATTTTCAATGTTATGATAAAATTCCCAGGAATTTTGAAAGAATTCAAGAGATTTTAATAATTTTACAAATATTTTATGGCATTTTAAAGAATTTTGTGAAATTATATGAGATTTCTAATAATTTTAGGAGATTTTCTCATTTTTAAAAGATTTTATAGAATTTTAAGGATCTCATGGAATTTAATGAGATTTCTAATAATTTTAATGGATTTTTAAGGGACATAAAGGGATTTTAAATGTTATCGTAGAATTTTAAAGAATTTCAAGAAGTTTCTAGTAATTTTAAGAGATTTTCACAAATTTGAATGGATTTCAAGATATTTTTATGACTTTTCAAACATTTTATGGAATTTAAAGGATTTTAAAGTTTGTCAGAAATTTTTAAGAATTCTAAGAGATTTAAGGGATTTTAAAATATTTTAAATGATGTCGTGGAGTTTCGAAGAATTTAAAGAAATTTTTGTGATTTTAAACAAATTTTGTGAAATTTTAAAGGATTTCATGGAATTTGATGAGATTTCTAATAATTTTAATGGATCTTTAAGGGACGTAAAGGGATTTTAAATGTTATCGTAGAATTTTAAAGAATTTCTAAAAGTTTCTAGGAATTTTAAGAGATTTTCACAAATTTGAATGGATTTCAAGAGATTTTTATGACTTTTAAAACATTTTATGGAATTTAAAGGATTTTAAAGTTTGTCAGTGATTTTTAAGAATTCTAAGGGATTTTAAAATATTTTAAATGATGTGGAGTTTCGAAGAATTTTAAGAAATTTTTGTGAGTTTAAAAAAATTTTGTGAAATTTTGAAGGATTTCATGGAATTTGATGAGATTTCTTATAATTTTAATAGATTTTAAAGGATATAAAGGGATTTTATGTTATTGTAGTATTTTAAGGAATGTCAAGAAGTTTCTAGGAATTTTAAGAGATTTTCACAAATTTGAATGGATTTCAAGAGATTTTTATGACTTTTCAAACATTTTATGGAATTTAAAGGATTTTAAAGTTTGTCAGGTAATTTTATTGAGGGATTTCAAAAGAATTTCTATACATACATGATTTTTAAAAGATTTTGTAGAATTTAAAAGAGATTTGAAATATTAAGAAATTCCAATATGTTTTTAGGAATTTTTAGAGATTATTGCGAATTTTAACTTGGATTTCAAGAGATTCATGATTTTAATGGTTTTTGTGGATTTTCAATGGATTTCAAGAGGTTTCTGGGAGTTTTAAGAAATCTTAACAAAATTTAATAAGGGATTTCGAAGATTTTCGTGAAATTTTTTTGCTCTATTAGTTTGTTTTTCTTCTTTCAACTTCAAGTCATTCAAAAGTCAATCAGGCTTGCAACAACAATGTATGCGAGATTTTCGAGACATTTCGTTACACCACTTTTTTAAGATAGGATTTTACATGAAATAACGATTAATGGAATCATTACAATTTTTCGAATTGGACATTTTTACTCGTAAGATTCTGATTGTAATTAACTTTACTTGTTGCAACATAATTGCACAATTACGAAAATAAATTGCTACGAAAAATAATTCATAAATCAAAATGAGTATTTTCAAGATTAATTTTCTGCTTTCGTTGCATCTGATGAAATGTACAACTGCCATAAAGTCTATTTTCTGGTCACGTCGTCAAAGGTCTAATTTCCTTCTCGAAGCAGTTGTGTTACGCTTGATATACAGCGCATTCTGTGTTGAAACCATTACTTTGCATAAACGAACAAGCGTTGTGTGCGCAGGGTAAATGGAATAACGAAGCTTTAGAATTTCGTTTGGTCGTCGGGGCGCAATAATAACAATATGCCCCTGTGTACTTTTAGGGGTAGAGTCATGACGTCTGACCGTACACATTCTCCTCTACTATGGGAATTCATACACCCCAAAAATTGGCTGACTCGTACCGCGTTACTCCACTGCGCAATCAAGACCAACCATTATGCGCACACAACTATAATTTCCCTATTCCCTCTGTTATATTTAATGGGGTTTCACCCAAAATAATTCATACTTCAAATATTGATACTGCAATATATTCAATTTTTCTCCATCCAGACTTTTTACTCGGAAAACAGCTGGAAAAGTATACACGGAAAAAAATAATGTCTTAAAATTTAATACACTGTCGCTGACTCTTGGATAGAGAGTTTCATATGACGTC
>JAUESH010000020.1:6600144-6610888 GCA_032275165.1 Synergus magnus
TGACGTCATATGAAACTCTCTATCCAAGAGTCAGCGACAGTGTATTAAATTTTAAAACATTATTTTTTTCCGTGTAGCACAAAAAATATTACCGACTGCGGAAATTCCGACTTGTGATTTACTAATTAAATGTTTCTATTAAGAATAAACTGCAACTGTTTTTGCATGCTTTTAAGACAATTTGAAACAATTTCTTGATGATGGCCCCAATGAGAATTTATTTTAATAGGTAGAAAATATTTCCTTTCCAAATAAAAAGAACAATACTTTTAACTGCTCTTTCTTCCTTTTTTAAAATTTGTTTTGCTCCCCTCGAGTGCGAATTGAAATCAGCAAAATCGCCATAGGCAAACGACCAAACAAAGTGGGCGGTGGAAGAGAAATTATAACAGAAATCAATTTCCTACAAAACAAAGCTTAGGGATGAGAGTCCACTTCAACCCTCTTTCTCTATCTCGTCCCGTTTCGGTTTTTCTCTTTCTCGCTTTCTATTTCTGTTCCATTCACCCTGGCAAAAACGGGATACGCGATGAATATTAATCGGACAATATCGGTTACATTTTTGCATAAATTTACATGAGAGAGGGGGCGCTCTGGGGAATGGCTGTTTTGTTCTCGTAGTTATTGTTCCCATTGGCGATATCGGGTGAGGATGACTATTAATAAACATCATGCAAACCGTGTAGGCGGAATATAATTATAAAAATTAATTATTATATACAGAAAAGTGAGAGTTTTGAATTTATGACATAATTATAAGAAAAACTGCAAAAAATTACCTTTCTCAGTTAAAATATTCATTATTAAAGCAAAAACAAGCTTTAAAAAGTTCTCAGCAGTATTTTTAAGCTTTTTTTTACTATTTCGAATTGGATTTGGGTTTTAATTTCACAGTGAATGCTTTTTCAGAGAACGAAACTTCTGGTGTCATCATGGAGTATTTTTCTTACAAAAGGATGGCAAAAAATAATTAAAATGTATTGTCGAAATTACCTGTTGATTTCAAAATATTAGAATTAAACTTACCAAACTGATAAAAAAATTCTTATTTGCCATTTCTTCGGGTATTTTGATACACTTGGGCATTATCCAAACTGAATTATTAAAAAATTCCCTGGACCTCTAGGGGTGGCCACAGATGGTCAATATAACTCATGCAAATTTATTAATCAGTTGCTATAGTAGCACGCCTTTCTGAATTGTGAATTCTTAATAAGAAACTCGAACCCCTTTATTCGTACAACCTAATTTACATAATAACTATATTAAATCGGATTTATTATTCAGCTAGTCCTAATTATTGATAAAAAGGAAAAAATGTAGATCCTTAGTATAATTGAACACTTCCTTCGTTTACATAATATCCAATATTTCCAATTTTCATTGAAAGATGAATCGTTTCATATATTTGTATTACATATTGCAGTTGATATATGAAAAATTAATCGTTCAAAATGTCATTTAGATGCCACTTACAGCGACATATGGAGAGTAAATCAGTTTCGAGCTCTTTAATAGGAAATTGCAAAATGACGTCCATAATTTGTGTACTCACTTTAGAACGAAATTCCTGCAGGTTTCTATGTATGTAATGACTAAGTACACATAGAAACTCTATAGAGAATGGTTTAACCATATTGGAATTTTGGCACAGAAACCGAATAGTGGAACTCCGTGTCTATGAATGACCATTTGACCATGTATCAGTGGTTCCACGACACCATTCGAATAACAGTGGCATACCCGCAAGATTCGTATTGGTGCGTAATGTGGAATTTTCGCAAATATCCTGAGGTTATGAGCCAAATATCCCTATGGACATACAGTTATTGGAACTGAAAAGTTGAAACTAAATACTATTCAGAATTTTATCATGTCTTTAAATCGATTTTTATGATTTAAAAATCGTTTTCAAAAGATGTTTTCAAGAATCCAAACTTCAATTCCTCATGTCGACAAAAAGGGATACAGATGATTCATTCTGGCTTAAATTACTTCCTCACGTTGGATTTGGCTCCCTCCTTTCTCTAAAGCTTCACAGAAAAACACTAATGGCATTTTACAAAAAAATGTTGAACAGTAATCGAAATCTAATGGGAATGAACATGTTTTCGAAGGGATAAAATAGTTCTTTTACAAAGCCTCTAGTGTTTTCAACAATGGCTTTTGATGGATTCCGCTTTAATTTACTATTCACTTTGAAATTCACACGTTCTCAAATATTTATTTACGCAAAAAGTAATGTGTATTCTCCATTGAAATTGCTTGTACATTGAAAATGTACATTTTTTATTAATTGTAAACATAAACCCGACCCTAGGTGCAATTGAAGAGATTTTATATTTTTTAACTAAAAGGAGTGAAGTTTTTATTGTGTCAATTTAATAGAAAAACGTTTTATTAAACTGAGTATTAAGACGAGCAGAAACATTAAATTACACTTTTAGATTCCACTCGAATTGCGAAGAAAGCTAGATGTTGATTTTCATTTTCTGAAGTAAGGAAACTCCAATTAAAGTCTTGAAGAAGAACAAATTTATCCTTTCCAGAGCAGTTTTCAAATTATAAAATCCAGTTCTTAAAGTGTTAAAACCGGGTGAAAAGCTCCAAAGAAAATAGATTTTATGTAAATCATAAATTTAATTACAATTTGTCTCTTAATGATTAACTCATTGAAGCTCCTTCTCTCTGTAAATATGATTTACAGAAAATCTCAGGGACTTGTTACAGAATTTACCCAGAAGAAATCATTTCCATTTCCGTCTCTTTTCCACCATTTTTACTCTATCTGAGAAATTAGCTTTTAGTTTAATACACGAAAATAACATTACAAAAAACAGAATCGACAAATTTATGGGATTTCGTAATTAAAGGACGATTTTGCCCATTCGGATCTGCTTATACTCACAAATCGTTATTTGATTCGGCACATTGCTATTCGATTCGGGTCGGGTTTCCCTCCCTTTGATAGAAAAAGGGAGAAAAAAAACTACGGCTGCTGCAGCACTTAGCAGATCGCCGCCAACGGCGAATCATGACTTCCTCCACTCCTTATTCCGTGTGAATCAAGTTTGGGAAATTTAATATTCGAACCTAACGGCCGTAAAAAAGATCGAGAAGTACTTAGCATAATTAAGTTAGTCATAATACTTGGTTGTATTTGATTACTGTGTAAATTTAAAAATTGTATTCTACAATCCGATTTATTTTAACCCAACTTAGCCGAAATCTATTTAATGCAGCTTCTCAATTTTTCCTTGAATCTCACTTGAACGACTCAATCAAAATCTTCCGCGACTTTACAATTTTTTCGAATCACTCTAATCTTTCATTATATTTCATTACATAAAATATCTAGATAAAAAATGATGTTATGTATTTTCACTTTTTAAATAACTAGCAACTATGATCCGCGCGTTTTGCGCGCGATTAATTTCTCTTTTTTTTTTTAATTTCTCCTTTTGCTAAAAAGATGCAGAGGATTCTAAACACGCAATGTAAAAAATGTCTTCGGGAATTTTCCATAAAATTTTTGGGACGCAAACTTTCCGGAATTTCCCCAAACATTTGGTAAAGAAAATTCCTAAAACACTCTTGGGGAATATTACTCCACATTTTGTGATTTTTTTTCCAAGATTTCCCAAGATTAGGAATATTCCCTAAATGCTCTTGAAAAGGAGGTAGATTTGCATTGCTTGACTTTTGGTGACAGAGCAGACAGAGGGGGAGAGTTTTTTTTTTTTTAAACTACCCAAAAACCTTGCATCATTTATTATGTGTAGATTTGGAAATCTCGAAATTCAGAACCTTTAAGCAAATTTAACAAATTTACATAGAAAATTAAAAATGTTTTCGGAACAATTTCCAATATTTAGTAGGTATTTTCTAATTCAGAAAGATTTGGAGAATATTTCATAATTTTTCCAATAAATTACCAAAAGATTTAGCAAGATTCACTAAAAAATTGTATTTATTGTTCAATTTTCTAAATTTTAGGAAATTTTTCCAAAATTTTGAGTAAATTTCCAAAAGTTTTAGCGAAATTCCCGAAAATTTTAGTGAAAACCATTTTCCAAAAAAATGTGGAATTGGAAAAATTAAGGGATTTCAAAAGTATGAAAAATAATTTAGAATTTTTAATTTTTGAAATATAAAAACTTGTAATTCCTGGTCTAATTTCAGGAATCTTAATAAGTCCGTCAAATCCTTTTAAATTCCTTAAAATTATTCAAAACCCCATGAAACCTCTTAAAATTACTGAAAGTCCAATGAAATTTCGTAAAATTTCCTGAATCCCTCAAAAGTCCTTAAACTTACTTAATATCCCATAAAATATCGTCAAATTCCTTAAAATTTCTGAAAATCCCCAATAAATTTGTTAGAATTCTTTGAAACTGCTTAATATTATTCAAAATCCCATGAAATCTCATAAAATACCTGAAAATATCTGAAAATCCAATAGTCTGAAGATGGCTTTCAAATTTGATACATTCACACAAATTCGCACAATTCCCAAAGAACAAATCAGGTTTCGGAAAACAATGTGTTCGATATATGGTAACATCACTTTTTTAAGATAGGATCAAATCGAAGAAAAATTTCTCTTTTATGCACAATAGCCAAATTTTTTGGGATCACGTAAATTTACCGATATTTAAAATTCCCGAAATTGAAAATCATCGAAGTTGAAAATTCCCGAAAAATAAAAATTTGCGAAAGAAAATAATAATACCGAAATTTAAACATCCCGAAATTTAAAATTCCCGAAGTTAAATATTCCCGAAATTGAAAATTACCAAAGTTTAAAATTCCCGAAATTGATAATTCCCGGAAATATTTAACTTCGGGAATTTTATAATTTCGGGAATTTAAAATTTCGGTATTATTATTATCTTTCTGGAATTTTCTTTTTCGGAAATTTTTTTTTTCGGGAATTTTAAATTTCGATGATTTTTAATTTCGGTAAATTTACGTGATTCCGTTTTCTTGTCAAATCTCGCTCGAATTCTTCACTAGATTTAAACTTTTTTTACTCTCGATTTTTTGGGTACTCTAGAAAATCTCATGTTTTGCATTCTGATTAAGCAAGAAGTGGGTTTTGTCCATAATGTTTCATTTCGTTTCTAAAACATATGAACACTCACAAATTAAATTTGCGAAAACATTATTATTCAACGTTATGGGAGAATTAAGCGAATTTCTGTTCCTGATACTCAATTGGAGAGGTTATTAATAATCATATATCATGGATTGCTGAACATATAAAGTCGCATATATTATATAATCGATGAAAATGCACCTGAAATTGGAATACGGATCTCCAAATTCATTAACGGCACAACTGTTAGCATTATATGGTACAATAATTATTAAGTATAGCATTTTGTAATGCAATCGTTAGTAACTGATACAATTTTTTTAGTTTGCCGTATTAATTAAATTGAAATACACATTTCATTTAATTTTAACCACCGAGATATAAATTAATATCTCTTTCATGAGCTATGTAATTATATTTCTTCGAATTTCGTTGAAGTTTACGGAATTTTATTGAACTTCTTGGAATTGAATTCAATTTCTTAGAATCTAATTAAATTTTTTCAATTTTAATTGAATTACTTGCAATTTCATTGAATTGTATAAAATTTTATTGAAATTCTTGGAATTTAATTAAATTTCTTTGAATGTAATAAAATTGCTTCGAATTTCATTCAATTTCTTGGAATTTATGTAAATCAATTTTTTAGAACGTTCAATTATGTTTCCATTAACATTTCCTCGAATTTAATTCAATTTCTCGGAATTTCACAGAATTTCATTGAACTCTTGGAATATCAGTGAATTTCATAAAATTTTTTGGAATGTAATTAATTCATGAGATATAAATCGATGTAAATTATTATATACATAAAATCGTGGAAAATATAGATCAATAAACAATTCCATAAAATACGGATTCTTTTGTCAAATATTCAGAAATTTTCTGAGAAGTATAAAGCTTTGTATTTCAGTATTATATTAAATCTCAGTCATTATTAATAGGAAATGCAAATAATTCAACTGAGAGAACAAAATATAAATACCTCTATAATACTAAGAAACTGGAATTCTTATTAACTTTTCTACTATTCTTTTAAACAAGGAATTCCATCTGAAAAAGTCTTTGTAGTAGAGTCAATAAGAAAATCTATATTTCGCAGAATCTTATATGCTCAATTAAGGGCATGTAGTCGCTTGTGACGACACAAATTACCAATCGAGCAAATAATTATATTCTCTGGGATTATTTGTGTGGTAATTACAATATCGCGATAAAATTTTGGGAAATAATAGGGAATATATAATTGAGCTACGCCTGTCTGGTGTTAAAATTCAAATGAAGAAATTGTAAAAAATTAAAAAAAAAAAACAATTTTTCGAAGTAGAAATTATAAAATACGAAAAAGACGGCCAATAATTTTTTCGTCACAACTGACTACATGCCCTTAATAATGTGAAATTTAGGTCAACTGATTTTCAGATTATATATGTATATTAGATTAAAATCGGTTTGAAATGAGTTTACAAGAAATATATAGTAAAAATACACTCTAAAGATTAAAAAATCCTACTTTCTTGTTTGGTGAAAAGTTCTCTCATTTTATAAAAACGTTGGAAAGCCACAGAATTACTTTAGTTACTTCCTCGCATGTAACACGCAAAAAGCATCAAGTTAAAATTAAAAGATCTTTTATTTCTAGATCTTAAATTTCTAACTTCAACGTTTAAAGAAGACGGTATAGTATATAATAAAGTTTTACATCTCGTCCTAGAAAAATTGGAATTTTAAGAAACAATATGTCCTTATCCCAGATACTTAACTACAAGAATTTGTTTTCAGTCTAAAATTGTAAAGGATAATTGGAGAGAGAAGTAGAGGACAGAAAGAGGTAAAAATTGAATGTCTCTTATTAAATTTTAAGTTCTGAAGATGATCGTAGATACGTTATTTAATAAAGTTGGCATTGTGTGCTTGTTCCAGAAAAATTGGATTATTAAAAAGCCATATGTTCGTTTGCCCCAGATTCTCGTGCACTATATGACATGAAAGCTCAGTTGCGTAATAGTATCGGCGTGGAAATAAGGTCATAATAAAAAGCTCGGTGAAGGTCTCGAATATTTGAGAAACTCTATGGAAACCGATAAATCGCAAGTTGGAATTGTCAGACCAAGAATAGGGAACAATGTGGTATATGAGAAGTTCCAAGTTCAATTTCGATCGTGAACATTCCAGGGAAATAACAAACCGCAGATGCCTTTTTCCCCTATAAAGGAAGTTCAATGCAATCTAAAAAGACAGGGAACAGATGTGACCGAGGAGTAGAGTTTTAGAGTCGTTTGGGTCTGTAACTTTTCTTGAAAATAACTATCGACCATGCCCCTGAATGTTCTAAGTGTTAGTATATTAAACATATACATATATATGTATATATATATATGACATCATGTCTCGTTTTTCAAACTTTAACGATACCGCTACATTATTCAGCCTGACATTTTTATGTCCTGAAAGCACCTAATGCAGCTTCCATGCCGAAAGGCGTTAAAAATTTGTTTACTCATTCTGCAGGTAGTAACAGATTTTTGTACCGAAATGATTGATTTCTGTTGTTTGCGCGTACCTGCAATATGAATTTTTCATGTGACGTGCATCAGAGACTCACATTTTTCGTTTCATGAGCTTCCGGACTTTTTTAATACACGACCTCCCCTGTTTCAATTTTTCAAATGTTTCAAATGTTTCCTGCTTTTTCCAGGGATATTTTATGCGTTTGCTTAATAAAGTAATGGAAATATTTTTAAATTACTTCACTGAAAAAATGAGTAGTTAGACGAAATTCAATATGCTAGAATTACAAATTTTAATAGTTAAATATATCTTACAATAAGAATCTATTCTATCAAAACGTTTAATTCACCACCTATATTTCTTACACGACACTATAAAAATTGTCTCTATTCCTCAGCTCATTTCTCCTTGTAAAATAGGAATTTATTCTCGACCATATGTCTCTTCTCTTGATTATCCCAACCATACCAATTTTTCTCCAATTCCCTCTTCGTCTTATTCTTACTTTAAATTTCAAGCTCGCGCATATACATTATACACATATTGCAGATGAAAACTCCGGAGAATTTCTCGCCTTCAATCTTACTAACTCTAGGTTTAGGAATTCCGGGAGCGTAATAAGGAGAATAATTTATCACAAGCGGGAAAAGTCTAGCATCACTAGCGGATCCTGTACTCTTGACTCTCTTGTATCCTCCTGAATCTGCGGAAAACCACAGACCTGTGTCGCAATCAGTTCTGTTAATTGTTAACAATTCCTAGAATTTATACACGAGATACGCCTTTAAGTGACTTCAGATATTTCAGGAGATTTCAGATATTTCAGACGAATTCAGTAGATTTCAGGAGAATTCATTAGATTTCTATGCACACCTAATTTCACGAGTCATCAACCCCTCGAGCATTTTGTTCAGCCCTGTACAAGAATTTTTCTTTTGTTATAATTAGGTAATTTCAGAAAATATCAATTGGTAGTATTAATTAGCACAATAGAAGTATTAATTAGCCTGAATGCTAATTAATATAATCAAAGGAACTTTCTCTATGACTATATTCAACGCAACAGAGCTTCTCTTCACTCTTATACCCACTTGTACCTGTGGCAAGCCCCAGAGCCCTCAATTAATTTTATTAACCGTGAACAATTCGTGGAATTGATACAACATACAATAACGTGTGTACATAGACTCTCAGGCGCACAGTGCTTCCAAGTGTGTACTACCATACAGCGTGAACCTTACAGTAATTGTCGAATATCATCACCTCCGGGTGTAATGCCGGGTGCGTTGTGCTATCTTGCTGAATATGTAGATTTTCAGGCGGGGCGAAATTAACTCGGTTACGACAGATTGCCCGTGAATAATTTCATCGCCTATTCAGCGGCATGATAACTTTGTTGGCATATGCTCATTGTCCCTCCCCGTCATTGAAGATGAGGGGGTTTGCGAGCTTCAGCTATTGTACAGGGTGTCCACGAAGTCCCCTTAATCCTCCATTTGTTTGATCAAGCGAGCTAAATGGCATTAACCCTTCGGAGCCTCCGAGCTTTTACCAGCTTTTTGCGAGAGGCGTCGCGGATTACCGGAATTCGCGATAATTTAGAGCGGTCGCTATGACAAAAAAGGGGCCTGGAAAAAAAAAAGAGACTGACTTCTACATAGGAACCTAGGAGGAGGGCCATTTACTTTATGAATATCCGGGGGATGATGAATTAGCCTCCCTTTTTTATAGTTTGCAAAGAGAATCTGTAAAAGTAGAGACATGTCTGCGACGAGACTCTTTTTCAAGTCCTGTTTCATTTTTACTTCTTTATTATTTCAAATATAAACAAAATGTTTTTAAAATATATAAAAATATATATATATATATTTAAAATATATTTTCATTACTAATATACCTGTTTGTTTTTTGTTCCAGGTGAGTCTAAGTTGCATCAAACTAAAGTCAGTGAGATCTGTGAGTACGAAATAATGTGTTGATGACTTTTAATATGTTTTTGAAAATAAACTGAGTTTATTATTTAACTATTTCAGATTTAGAGAGCACAGCAATGAATGTGAGTTCCATTAATTTTTTTTTCTCTTGTAGAAATACAGTAATGAGCAATTAGTACTACTCAACTGCATCTTTTTAATCATAATTCGATTTATACCAACTTCTCTTATTATCCAAGTGCATCAATATGCAAATATTGTCAGCGAGGTAAATGGGAAATTTCCTGTCAAATCAAAACGTTATACAAAAAAAAAATGTTTGCTCGCTTGCGGTAAACCGGCTACCGTTGGCGGGTCTTTTCATGGGTAAAATCAGGACAAGTGCAGAAATGAGGTAAGTGCCATTTGAGCAGCTTCTATGTACCCAGAGGCACTTTTGCAGTACCAACGAAGGAAAATCTTCCGAAAAGCACGTTCCACTTGGCGACGAGAGAGCACGTGATTTTATGATGCTACTTCCTATCTGCTTATATGCATCATTTACTGCAACTATATCTATACTAGAGTAACATGCTTTTCCGATAATGGACCTCCTAAACCAAATTCTCTAATGAGATAAATAATACTATTGACTCATCTGTTTTTCATTCGCGAAAACATGTGGCACGAGTCTAGGAAAATTTTATCGTTATTTTGCGCCTTATATATATTTCGTTGTAAAAATATTCGAATTTTCATTGCGCTATTTTCTAGTTGAAGATTATTAGAGAGAATAAATTTCATTTTCGATAATTTAATTCCATCCATACAGTACAGCAAATTCAGACTCTGGAATTTCTATAATGGAAATATTAATTCAACCATTTATTCAAAAGGTCCATCAGCTCGTTTACTTTCAATTAAAAATCATTTCAAGTTTTTCGTACTCAATTTCCATTTTCATATTAAAGCATTCATATGAGAGTAATCAAATTCTACATAGATACAATTTTCGAATACAATTACAGTTTAAAATGACTTTAACATTATAACCAATTGAATTCCAATGATAGAAGTTTTAATTGAATTTATAATTTTGGGAATTTTTAATATATATTTTAGTATTAAATGCAAGGAAATAAAATTATAAACTAGCTGTGAAGTTGTATCAACTTTTGTGCTCGTTCAATGAGCACTTTACTTCCTGGAAGCAAACATAATT
>JAUESH010000020.1:6654026-6678020 GCA_032275165.1 Synergus magnus
AATTTACTCGCATTTTTAATACTTTTCTGTCAGGGAAATTCGTCTGAAAGTCAGGGAAATGTCAGGGAAATTGAAAAATTGAAACGTGTGGCCACCCTGAAATTTTATAAAAATATCAATAATTTTCGAAATAATGAATATTTTTTAAATTTCTTGGGCTCATTTTGAAGGTAAATTTCTATAAAATCTGATAGACTTATTGAAATAATTGTACAATTATTTCTGTGCATTGTACACGGGTTTAAATTTGTATTTAAAATACGTGAAAAGTTCAATATTACCTGATCAGTAGGAAAATAATAATAAAAATCAAATGAATGTAAATTTTAATATATTTTTTGCAGTAAAATCATGATTCATTATTTCCTATATTCTATAAAAATATTTTTCTCAATAGGAAAAATATTCAAATATGTCCAACTTTTTCGCGTCAACTTTAAGTACTCGCACATTGCACAATGCACTTGTACAATTATTTCAATAGGTCTATCAGATTCCATAGAAATTTACCTTATAAATGAGCCCAAGAAATTTTTAAAATGTTCATTATTTCGAAAGTTCTTGATATTTTTATAAAACATAAAAATTTTACAGTTTTTTGCAATATATTCTTAAAAAATTGACAAAGAGACTTCGTTCTGGGCTCATTTTAAGCAAAATTTTGATAGCTCTTAACTTACTTGAAAAAAAAATTTAATCTTTAATGTAATTAAATTTAAAGAAACAAACTATTATCGAAAAACAGGTGTATTCAAACTTTTGGCCTGTACTGTATGTAAAAAAATCATATTTTTTACAGTTTCGTATTTTTCTCTTTTCATAAAAAATTACTTCTCTTTTTTGTTTTGATATTAAAGAAAATATGTCTCTTAAAATTCAGAAATAATACTTTCGAGCGGAAAAGACTCGTTCCACCAATTCTCATCTTTTAAAATATGAAGTGACTTTGCTAATAAAAAATTTCTGACATTTCCAGCTTTTCCGGAACTCTGAAGTTTAATGCATGAGGAAAATAGGACATCTTATCCTTTAAAAACAATTTTTATGCAAATGTTAAAGTTTCATTTTTTTCTGATGCTACAGTTTGAGTAAGGAATACTGAATAATTTCTACTGACGAAAAATTAGAATCATTTCATAGATTAAATAACATTAAAAGCAGCTTTTACAGAATTTTAAAAGTATGTCAATCAGAGAACAGCGACGCGAATTAACTAATTCCAAACTCGTCCCAATATTAACAAATTAAAAAAATAATTCATAAAATTGAATTAATTTTCAGAATTCTTATGCTTGAATAGTTTGCAGATTGAATTATGCAGTTAATTTGACCAAATATGTTAAATTACTCAGAGTTTGCTATCCTGTGAAAGGGAATTAATGAAGTTTTAGAATATTCGTGAAAATTTAATTGAGGTAAAACAGTGAGATGAGTTGATTTAAAACAAAATTTTATTACATTTCAGATTCCAGACTAATATTAAAAAGTTAAATATGAGTCCTTACACAAAATTAACATTATTTTTAAATTGCACACCCAGAAAACAGTTTCTTTTGAATCAAAGAAACATTTCTTTGATATACGGTCAAAGAAAAAATGTCTTTGAATTAAAAAAAGTTTTTTTGATTCAAAGAAATGTTCTTTAATATGAAGAAATATTTTTGTTTTAATTCAAGAAAATTTCTTTGAATCAAAAAAACTTTTTTTAATTGAAAGATATTTTTTTCTTTGACCGTATATCAAAGAAATGTTTCTTTGATTCAAAGAAACTGTTTCCTGGCTGTGATAAATATTGAAGATGAAAAGTACTCCCCAATAAAAAAAAAGGTCTTTTAAAAAAAGTGAAAAATTTTTTAAAGCCTAATTATTATATTTATTTTCCTCTGTTTCAGGGTAAAAGTGCAATGATATCATCCAACCTATCATGAACGTTCAAAAGTTCGTGCAGCGGCGCTGTAGGATATCGCAACACATATCATGGAAACGGTAGTCTTCCTTCTAGAAGTTCTAATTGTGTCGGCCCTATCTGCGGAGGAGCCGATAAAAAATGCTTTCGGTGAGTAAAACTTCCTAAAATAAATTCCTGGGAAGTTATCAAATATTCAAGGCTAGAAGTTTCTATAGCGATCAAGTTAGAAAATTGAATTTTCTCTCAGGAGGAAAAGGTATCTTGTCGCCTTTTGGCGTCTCGATCCGATGGTAATTGGATAACGTTAATGTGATTTCAGGCCAGTGTATACATCCTCTTGGCATGGAGGAGGGAAAAATTCCGGACGACGCAATAACGGCTTCTTCTAGCTACGAGATGAAGTCCGTCGGCCCGCAAAATGCGAGGTATATTTTCTCATTCTTTTAATGAATATTATACCAGCCACGCGTTTGCACTCTGCTAAAAGCAGAGTCAAAAAGATTCTGCAAACCAGGTTGTTGCCAGTCGGAAATGCTTTTACTTAATCCTTTTATTAAGTAAAACTTTAATGAAAGTTATTAAGTCTTTCTTCGCTAATAAATATTATCCTCGGCGGATATTAACTCCTTATTCCAATTCAGATAATTTGAAGGAAAATGGAAAAGAGGATTTCATTAGTTTTAATTGAAAAGGAAGTTTATTCAGCAGAGTCGATTTTCCTTCCATCAGTTTTAGGGGACGACTCAAAATTCCCGAATAAATAATTACCGAAAAATAAAATTCCCGGCACAAAAAAAGTCCCGAAAATGGAAAATTCCCGAAAAGATCTCTAAAACTGTTTGAAAAATATTTTAAAATATAATATATAATATAAATAATAATTTCGTCGGGAATTTTATTTTTCGGTAATTATTTATTTATTTTACAGTGTCGGAAATCTTATTTTTCGGGAATTTTCAGTCGTCCCATTTTTAGTAAATTATTATATAATTATTTAATTTATGATAGCTTCTAGCTTCTTCAAAAATATCCAGAATACTATTATAGTTTTAGAAATGTTATACATGTCTAGAATATCATGAAAAACCTAAAAACTTTTAATTATGTAATTTGAAAAGAGACTTCACTCTGCTTTACGTTATTCACATAATTTTACATTATCGTTTTAACTTTCGCCTTTAACCTTTGTGAATTTTTATACATCTTCCTTCAAAGGAAATTCTTCCCGGTAAAAAATCCTACTCTAATTTACCCTCTCGCATTACAAAGCGATTATTTGAGACTCCAACGAACTCTGGGCACACGCTTTTTTCATTGTTTCCTTATTTGGCGCTGAGCAAAAATTAAACTAAGCACACAAAAAATAAAAGTAATGAAAAAAATTAATAAAAGCTATATTAATTTAACTTCAAAACAGACTTTTTCAAAAGTCCTGGAATTTAAAGTAATAATTGCAAGAATTATTCACTGTTCCTCTCTTATCTCTCATCAATTCTAGATCTTAAATTTCATTTAACTGTCTTTCATTTTTAGTAATAAAACAATACATCCCAGCATCCCAGATTTCTTAGAAGCGTTTGAGCTTTTGTTCTTTTTGATGGAGTAAAACGAATTTGTTTTACGGAACAGAGAGGGAATCTAAAAAAGGGATTCACTGACCTGGAAGACTGATCTTTGTGTGAACTCTCTGGAAACAATTTTTTAGATCCACTGAGTATTCCCTAAACCTTTATTTAATTCTTTTCCTCTATTGTACGAGGACTAGTCGATTCAGGGCTTAAATTGTCTTTAGTTTCGGTTTTCTTTCATTTTTTTTGTGGATAAAATTCCACTAGAGTAAGTTTCTTCTATTAAAAAATGAAAATTTGGATAAGTGATTTATGTTCAATAATCTGAAATAACAGAAATATCAGGTCTATTGTTGTGAGCACCAGTTGCTTCACTCTAAGTTGAATATCTATCTAATTAATTATCTATCTAATGCAAATTGGATATTCAATTAACATTAACTTTAATTTAAGTATAAGAGATGTTAAACTTGAATTTAAATTTCCTTTCTTTCGTAGGATTCGCCAAGAGAAAAACGGAGGTGCCTGGTGCCCAAAGGCCCAAATAAGTAGTGATATTCGAGAATACTTGGAAGTTGATTTAACTCAAAACCACTTGATCACCTGGACTGAAACTCAAGGTCGTTTTGGAAATGGCCAGGGTCAAGAATATGCAGAATCCTTTTTTCTGGAGTACTGGAGGGGTTCAAAGTGGCATCAGTACAAAAACTTAAAAGGCGATAGGGTATGCAACAAACCCTAAATTAAAGTGAAAAGTTCAGCATAAGTCATTATAATTATTCATAAAGATTCCTGTTAATACTTTTCGCAAAAAAAACCTCTTCGAAATTCGAGATTAAGAAAAACTCGTTATATTCTTGCTATCTCTTTTTTCATGGGTTGATGTTCAACCCTTGAGGTCCAATTAGTATAACGATGTAGCGATTGTGTTCATTTGTAACATTTTTCTCTATTTGTATGGATCCTGTATGTATTTAATTAAGAGCATTAGAGGGCATTAATCTCAAAAAATATGTTTAGGTCTTACGAGGGAATAGCAATACATATCTGGTGGAGAAACAGAAGTTGGATCTCCCCTTTGTGGCTAGCAGGGTCCGATTCGTCCCTTACAGTCAGCACCCACGTACAGTCTGTATGAGGGTAGAGATTTATGGATGTGTCTGGGAAGGTACGCCTTGGTATTTAATCTGTGGAAACGAAATTCGAAAATATATCATCAGAATTTTTGATTAACGCCATTAATGTTCCTAAATTAACATGTAATATATATTTCAAATTTCACGCTGATTCTCACTTCCATAAATTAAATTCAGACTCAAACTAGTACACAATTCTCCAGCTTAAAGATTACTTCCATCAATAAGAAAAGTTTCTTGAAAATAAATCAAATTCTTTCATTAAATCTGTGCAGGAGTATTTTTTCATTAGAAAGTTTCAGAAAGAAATTTGTGTTTTTCATAAATCAAAATCATGGATGAAAAATAGCGCAGATATTTTTCTTTTAATCTCAGACATCCTATCGAGTTTCTAGGGAAATAAAAATCGTCCAATTATTGATTCCAGAACGAATAGTAAGATACACGTCACCCAAGGGGGAGACATTTGGCCCTGATGGATGGAGTCTCCAAGATTCTTCATATGACGGAACTGAGAGGGATGATTTAATGGTGGATGGACTTGGACAGCTTACGGATGGGATCATTGGTGAAGAACCTGAAACTCTTGTTTCCTCATCTCCTACAAACTGGGTCGGATGGAAGAACCGGGATTCAGTCGAATTAATCTTTGAATTCAACGACTTCCGGGAATTCGAAAATTGTACCATACATGTGTCCCATATACCGAAAAAGGAGGTCGAGGTCAGTTTGAAATTCAATACCCTTGACTCAGTATCTACCTAAGCATAACGAGAACCAAAATTGACCCCCCAAAAAAACCTCGAATTATTTAGATGGTATTAAAACAGAAAACAACTGAAAAATTTGCATTTTTTATTTAGCTTAAAGTTAGAAATCTACTCGAGTCAATTTAAAGCTTCTCAAGACTTGTCAACTCATCCTTACATATAAAAATTTAATCCCTTGAAATTATAAAACTACATGGAGTTCCCACTATTTTAATCCTTTTCACACTCAAGGAAAAATGCCCTTCTTGAAAAAGAATTAAAATAATGATTATTCCTCTTATAGCTTAAGCTTTAATACAAAATCCAACCCGAAATGAAAAAATAATAATGTAATCCGAGTTTCTATCATTTCATATAATTCTGAATTGCGGTAAACATTGAATAGGACATAGAGAAACATTATATGTATTATGAAGCTAAATCCCTTATTACCCTTTGTGTCCTCTAAAAGCGAAATATTACGAGAATATGTATATAAAATGATGATTAAATATTTGCTAGAATGAATTTACCATTCACAATTGCAGTATTTTAAACCATTCAAATTTAATATTTTACAATTTGGAAAGGATTGAGTTTAAAATTTTAAACATTCAAAAATTATTTATTTACCTAATTTTATCTTGTTTTAGATGATCTACTCTTTATTCCGGATTTCTATTATCTTCAACTCTTGAATTATTGATAGAAACATATTGAGTAGAGCAACAGCTAAGGATATAAAATCCAGACGTGATATGAATAATTTCAATAAAAAAAGCTGTTGCACAAATCCTACAGACACTTCTTTACCAAATTTTAGAATCAATTCAACATTTGAATCCAAACATTACAGTCAATAAAATGAAGCCCTTAAACCCGATTTAGTGTTGCTATCAGATTCAAATAAAATTCGGTAATAGAATTGCATGTTTTCCAATCGAATCGAGTGAGTTTCGATAACATCCACCCCAAAAAGGGATCATTTCACCACAATTCTTTCTGCTCAAGCCTACCGCGGAAATCCGGGTAAACTAACTTGATTGATAGGCGTTGAGAATAACTGTTTTATTGGAAGACCAAACCGAGAACTAAATTTACTTAGGACCAATTTCCTCGCCTTTAATCAAAAGTTATCTCTTCAATAAACCACAAATCTCACAAATGTGATCGATGAACTTGGACAGTATTTGCCCTCAGAATAAAGTTTGTCAAACGAAGAGATCGCTCTTTCTTAACTGAAATTGAACTGCTGATCAGAAGGAAAACATATTTCTTTAAGTAAATTGAGTTGGGATCTCTACTAATAAGTATTTTCTTTTTTTACATTTACAGATATTCTCCTCTGCTATCTTCTGGTTTTCTTTCGATGGAGTCCAATTCCAATCCATACCAGAAAAAATAGAAGTTAGTGAAGATATCAAAAAAAGTTCAATCAGCATATCAATTCCTCTTCTATCAAGAGTCGCCAAATTTATTAAATTGGAATTGAAATTGAAATCAAAATGGCTGATGATAAGTGAAGTTGATTTCGAGACTCGCAAGATTCAACTTTGTGCAATACCAACAAGTAAGTATTTTTTAAGTCCTGATTCCTTTAAAATTCCGATAAAATGGTAAATTGGAATGATCCTTTGATTCCAGCTGCTCGAAATATCTCATCAGAGACATCGGATCAGTTCTTCCGTGCCTGTGAAAATGAATCAGAATCGAATGAGACGATCGACAAATCAAACGTTTTTGTAAACGAAACTGTTTCTGATATAAACCCTAATTTGACACCTGATGCCTTCCCAATCAACAATTCTCAGACGTATATTGGACTCATAAGCGGAGCCTTGACAGTTGGGGCTTTGTTGCTGACTTGTACAGTCTTCTTGATGAAGCAGAGGGGTCGAAACAAAGTAGCCCTTCTTCAAAAGCACACAGCATTGCTCTGTGGATCTCCAAAACCTGGAATTACGATCAACATGAAGGATATAAAAATGGCCAATCCAATTGTTGTCAATGCCTTGTCTCAGTCTAGGCTCTCTATAAAAAGTAAAAGCTTCTTCAGTGATGATAACACAATTAGAAGTAGTAATCATACGAGCGAGTATGAACCTTGCAGTGCCTACGAGAGGACCTACAAACTTTTCTCTGAAGAAAATCTAGCTTACGAACCTCCATCTCACAAAGGCGAACATTATTCCATTTGCAAAAGTGAATACAGTGGTGAGAAATCTTTTTAAATCTGAGAATTAATTTTTTAATTATTTCTTACATTGCTCAGTACAATATTTCACATTCACGCTGTGTACAATTTGATTTAATTTTTAAGATGTTACAGACTTTACGAATGAGAGGAATTATCAAGAGGAACAAGTGACATCCACCCCATTTTCGAATAAGAGACACAGTCATTCGAAAACGAATCCCAAAGTTCACGAGGGATACTATGCTGCCACTGATATTTTAACAGTAAGTCATTTTATGACTTTTAAACTTTCTGATTCAATTAATTAAAATAAAAGTTCCTATAATTAATTGAAAATTGTAACTAAATAAAGTTTTTCATATGGAAAATTCTTGTTTAGATTAAACGAAGACAACAACGATCAACTTCCAGTTTATTCACCCCTCTTCAAATTCAAGATAGTATTCACCTATCGAATACGACTAATTCCTATAATATTCAACATGTGTCGAGGCACAGATTGAGAATCATGGACAAATTGGGCGAAGGCAGTTTTGGATTGGTAAGTCTAAAATCCAAACAATTTTTAATCAATCATTTCATCATAAAAATTTCTTAAATTGACAATTTTAACTGAAATTTGCAGGTCCACATTTGTGAAGTAAAAGGCATCCAAAGTCCGGATTTAAACACAATTCGGAATCGTCAAGTCGTGATAGTCCGATCTTTATGGCGTGGAGTAACTGACTCCCTAAAGTGAGAATAAATCATTTCATTAACTAATTAATTAATTTGGATATTCATTATAATTATTATATACAATTTATAACATTCTTCTTTTAGAAAAGATTTCATGAAGGATATGCGCGTCTTGGCTGCAATTCGTGATATCAATGTAGCTAGGATTGTAGCTTTGGTGGAAGAGGAACCTTTCGGGGCTGTTTTTGAATATGGAGAACTTGGCGATATTCCGACTTTCATGAAAAGTCGAGAAAGTTCAAGTGACGATACGCCCTTGAGGTAACTTAATTTATTAATATAAAATTTGGATATTTTTTATATAAAAATCGAAATTGTACTCTTTCATCTAATAATATAATAAAACAATATTTTTTTACGCAGTTACGGATGTCTGCTGAATTTCGTAACTCAAATAGCTTCGGGAATGAAGTACTTGGAAAACCTGAATATTCCACACTGCGATTTAGCAGCGAGGTAATTATGAAAATAAACATGTTCTATTTAAATGTACGATTTTTTTGTGTACATTTTTTGGTATATTTTTTTAATGTATTTTTGCTCTTTGTTTCCTCTAAGGCGAAGTATTAGGTTGGTGCAAAATAATTGCGGTTTGTTTCACTGTGGAAGTCAGTATAATGCTGGAAGACATGGTTAATAAGGTTCAAGTAATTATAATACCACTTGAAAATCCGAGAGGTGCTTTATTGTAATACCTGAACCTTACTAACTATTTCGCCCAGCAAAATTAGTGACTTCCACAGTAAAACAAACCGCAATTATTTTTGCACCAACCTAATAATATTTTAATACTGCTACTCAGAAATTCGTACAGAATTATAGAGGCGGAGATTCTTAGTGAAGATTAAATTTTCCTTTACGAAGAGAATCAGAAAGCCAACGTCTCGAAATCCATTCTATAATAAATGTCCTATACTGCATTATTTAAAATTCTCTCTAAACTCTGAAGCCCATCGCAAAAGTGGTTTTACCACAAAAGCAGAGATCTAAGCATCCTTAATCTTCTCACTTTATGGTAGGGAAGCTCGATCTATAAAATATGGATGGATGTTTCGTCTTCTATCTTGCACAGTTTGCGAACCCAGTGTTCGGTCAGTCTTATATTTTATGTATATAGTCCGATAGCATAATAAATTTACAATTATGTGTACGTTTCGAAATCTAGAATTCTAGAAGGATATTTTCCGAGATTTATGTGTAGATAGTTCAGAGTCCTATCGATTACACTCTGGAGAAATTTTGTTTTTAAAAAAACCAATTTTTGAATTTTTAAAATTACATTCGCCCGATTGATCTAATGTTCTAAAGTATAATAAAAAAATTTCTTGTTATTGTTTTAGAAATTGCGTCGTGAGTAAAAACTTAATAATTAAAGTATCCGACCACGCTATGTACTGCAGCAAATATGATCAAGAGTATTACGTGAATGGGTATTACGCGAAAGTACCTCTTCGTTGGATGGCATGGGAGGCGATTTTGTTGGTGAGTTGTCTGGAGAATTAGTTTTACGACCAGAATTACAATTTTCCCTGCTTAAGTACCACATCTTGAAAATTTATAGACTTTCAAATTAATAATTCATTGTACATTTAAAATTTCATGAATTTAGGGCTCTTCCTTTTTTTTATATATACACATATATTCACTTTCAACCGAGGACTGATGAATGACATCAGAAGGTTTCAAATGTTACCAAAAGAATAGTAATTACATATACATACATTACTAAAAAAACAATTAATTCTAATTTAATCTTCTTTTTTTGACAAAAAATTAATTATTTGCAGGGGAAGCAAAGTTGTCAAGCTGATGTTTGGTCCTACGCTATCACGGTCTGGGAGATCCTAACGTATTGCAAGGACATGCCCTACTCGGATTTAACTTCAGAGCAGGTCCTGGAAAATTGCAGCAAGTGGTATCACAGTGGAACCGTGGAGAAGAGTCAGCCTCGGATACTTCCGCAACCTCCCTCCTGCTCCAGGGACCTTTATCACATGATGACCAAGTGCTGGAGCAAGCACACCGAGGAGAGGCCCACCTTCGAGGAAATCTGTCTCTTCCTGAAAAGATTGGGCTTCGATTGAAGTATCGTTCGCTCGAGCAGCGTGGACCAAATCGATTACAATCAGCTATGAAGCATCCTTCCTCCCAACGATTCCGGCAGGATGCTCTAGCCATCAAATTATGCTCAACTAGGCTAACCTCCTTCTCCTAAGATTAAGATTAAATTAAGATAACGCATAAGAATTTGAATAACACTCTGGAAAAAAATCTTTTTCATTAAAGTGAAAAATCTGTTCAAATCAATTTCTTTAATTCAGGAAACCATTTTTTTTTTTCATTAACAACTGGTGGTCCCTCAATGAAACTTACAGGACTTATAAAGCACATTTATAGCTTCTTTTCCTGTAAGTTTCATCCTGGGACCACCAGTGATTAATGAGAAAAAAAAGCAAACTTAAGGTTCCAAATAGTTAACGGTGTGGAGTAAAGCTTGTCGCTTTGTTGTCTAGGATTTTACGATTTATTGTTTTTGTCATCTCATTAATCACTGGTGGTCTCAAAATGAATCTTACATTAAAAGAAGTCATAAATGTGCTTTACAATTCCTATAAGTTTCATCGTGGGACTACTAGTGGTTAAAAAAAAATAAATAAAACATAAGATCCTGTAAATTAGTAAATTAGAACCAATTACGAATAAAAGTATAAAAATGAAGAGCTCTTTTTCCAAAGTGAAAAAGTCAATGTTATTTACTTCGGTCGATTAACGGAAGCGAGCTTCGACGATAGAATCAAACAGTCATAGGCTGTAGAAATTCGTGTTGTTAGAATGTAAATCAAAACCCCTAGAAATTGTTTAAAATTAATTTCTTAGATTCTAAATCAAAATCTCTAGAAATGGTTTAAAATTAATTTAGAGAACGTCGCTCGCTTTCGGCAAGGATCCCTTTGAATCCTCATTCATCAATTCACATATCTTCGTTTTCCTCAAGATGTATACTATACGCGTTCAAAATTCTAGTAAGGTATATTGAATTTTTACGAGTCCCCAATCGCACTATTATCGGTAAAAGTAAGATAAGCAACTTTATAACGATAACGAATGTGTAATCTAAAGTACATGTTTAAGTGGACCTCTGTAAATTGTTATTCGACATCGACACGTAAAAAATGGCGCAGTAGCTCCTAACATCCTACACAATTTCGACTAACCGTTTTATAGTCGTTTAGTGCGCAAAACGAGTTTACGAAACTGCATGTATTCGAATAAGTATGTTGTAAATTTTGAAGAATAAAAATAGAAATAAATGGGATCAAGGCAGGCAAAAATGGAAGAAGGTTATTAATGTAAACAATTTTCAAAACAATGTAGCTTTACTAACTGTTTAATAATTTTCACTGTGTTATAATGTTTTACTGAAAATTGTTAATATTTTTCTTAGCATATTTTTCTTTGCCTGAAGCAATTTTGCTTGTCTGGATTCCGAATTACGAGTCGTAGATATCAAAAAGTGCAATCGGGTGGATCGATGCAAAATCGGTCGAGTTATCATATCGAAATAAGAGATGTTAATATCATTTTTCCATAAGCTAGACATATTTTGTTCGCAATTCGGGAAAACCGATTATGGAAGCGTTTCTTTCAAAGGAAGACAAAGGAGACAATCAATTTCGTGGATATCATTAAATCGTCGAAAAGAAATCTAAAATATCAGCTATTTAAGCAAAGGTAATTTATAATGCGTTGATATCTATTTTGTTAATATAATTAGTTGCTGTAAAAACGCGCATTTGTTAGCAAAGCTGTAACACATACTGTAAACTAAATATTATCTTATCGATATTGTTTGATTGCAACAGCAAACACCCTGGAACCGCGTGCAATTTTAAATCACTAGTCTATCGATTTTTATCAAACAATTTGTAGGTCTATAGCTACCATAATCCAAATTTGTAACACGAATTATCATATTTCATCGAAAATTATATTCTTCATATTTCCAGTGTTATACTCAATAAAAATTGTTATACCGTGTGATCCTTTTGACTTTTGCAATAAACAAAAATTGCATAATAATGAGATAAGGTAATTAAACTAAAGAGCACTTAACAAAATACTTCTTTCAGCATTTCTAGATTTACGTCAGAGGTTTTATGTTCATTTCCTTGTGAAAATCTTCTAATTTTTGCTCCCATCGTTCTTCGAAGTAAATTCCTAAGAGGAATTTTGAGTGCTTTCCGGTATTTATGGCCCATGGGAGATAGTAATCGTTGTACAATTTTCTTTGCCTAAAATCAAATCATTTTCTTACTGTCAATTAAAACAAAATAATAAAAAGTTGTTTAATGTACATATTGTTTTTTTTCAGTCACCTTGGTCGAAGTCTAACTGCCCCGAAAATTGCACCACCTATGCACATCGGAAGTTGTAATTGTAAAGCTTCTACCCATTTTACAGCAACTTCTCCGAGCATGGTAGTTGGCATTAAAAGCATAGCATGGAAAATATCATGAACTTCTCGATATCTTTGCATAACGTAAGATAATTCAAAATCATCAACAAATTGAACAGGTGGCCTCGAATCCGGTGAAACATTCTGTAAAAAAATATTATATCTATTCTTAAACTGAAAGTTTAATAATTAAGAAAGAATCAGTTTTCTTCTAAAACCTGTTAGTAAAACTTTTAACAAGACCTCACAAAATGCTCATCATCTTACATTGACTTCCAAAAAATCAGAATAAGTCTTCCCAACAGTTCCATCTGGCAAATTTTTAAGAGCCAATAAATTGACAGTAGAAGAATGAACTCGAGGCCTCTGATCAAGAATTCGTTGTCCTTCAGGTGTGGCTTGCATTTGTCTCAAACAGTGAACCAGTGCTTTTTCACTTGTAGTTTCTCCAAGACAAGCGATCATATCACCTCGAAATGGATTTGTCAACGAAATCACAGCAGAACCTGCTATAAGCACCGTCCGTTGCAATGGAGTCAAAGCTACATGATTTTTTGCAAAAAACTCCTTGTAGGCCTCTTGACTATAACATCTTCGGAACATGAAACTACCTGAAACCGATCAAGGAAAAAGTAACATTCGGACAGTTGTCTATAAACAAGATTTATTTGTATTCAATTGTATACATACGTAGAAATAATGTTTCTCACTAACAAAATTTATCGTAAGATTTTACAACTATAAAATGAAGCTACGCAATCATTTGGTCTAGTTAGCCATTTGTCTATGGCACGTCATCCTGGTAGCAGTAACTTTGCTTTGGTACATGTAGCAGATGCTCGTCTCTCTAGTCGCATTCTAAATCTTCATTCATACACACACTTTAATTCAAGCGAAAGATTTCAAAAATGAATTACAGAGTGGCTGCTAAAATTATGAAAAAAGTTCCGGTTTTTCAAAATAAATTGAAAGAATAATTTGACGCAATGACGATTACCTTTTGAAATAAAAAATAGCTTTAAAATCTTTCGCTTGAAATTCTTAATAATCAAATAATTATTATGTACATTTATCTAAAAATTGAGATTTCTTATAATTGAGAATTCGTAACAAGTGATCGTAAATAGATTCTTCGTAAAATATTATTTTTCGAGTGTAAGATTATGAATTAGACTATTTTCAGAAGCACCTAAATTAATTAATTCGATTATCAAGAGAAAAATGTCTTCTCTTGAATTTGCAATTTGCTTTACATTACATAGAGTATTTTTCTGGTGAAAATTATCATTTTTATGTACAAATATTTACAATTTGTAGAAATTTTTAATTAAAATTGACTTATAATCAAATCTAAAATGGAAGCTTTCTATAAATATTATAACTTTTACACTTCCTATTCACTTCAGAGCAAAGCAATTCAACATACGTATTTAATAATTATGCTTATTACAATAATTATACAACACTTAGAATTAACATGTACAAATACTTCTAGATTAAATTTTGTATGCTTATTTAAATCCAAAATTTGGGTTCTTCATTCAAGGAAAATTTACGTGTATATTGTATAATAAATATTCAGTAAAGGGAAATGACCTTAAAATATGGCATCATATTATACCGCCCTAACAAATATTGTGAAATCACTGAAGTGAATATTAAAACTTTATCAAAGATCGCTTTTTGGCATTTCCTGAATGCAGATACGTAACTAGGCCCTTAAGTCTCGAGTAACATAATTAAAATGGCAAGAAGCTTAGACTGTCTATTTTCCTGACTAGACAACTTACATATTTGTCTATCCGATCATGTACATTTATTATGCGATATTTTAATCATAAAACCCACAATATTTTCTATTGTAGGATTTTTAACTAACTGAAAATACTTCCACCAATTTAGTTGAGAGTAAATTGTACTTTTCTGTGAGATTTTCAATTTTGAGTAAAATAAATTTTTATTGCACTTATAAGTAAACTAACATTTGAATCAGTGTATATTACGTAATTCTTAAATAATTAGTAAAGTAATATGTAATTTATAGTTAAAATAAGAATTCTTAATTTCTGGAAGTCTTGATTAGTTAATAAAACTGACGCTATGAAGCTCATGAATGTTTTGGTTTTGAAAATATTTTTATTATTCTGAGTTATGTATGAACTATGATCAAATTTGGTTAATTAAAAGCACTCAAATATTGAAAATTTCAATAATAAGCTAAAACTGAATTCTATCTATGGTACGTAATGGTTGGAGAATTGCTTCTAAAGACTTATTTCCTACCTCTGAAGGACATCTTGATTATAACCCTTACATCATCAGCTAAATTTAGCAAACTAACTGGCTAAAAGATAATTATATACAAGTTTTTACAGTCATTTAATTAAATATCAACAGATTCAATAAATTTGGTAATTTAAAATACTGCATATTGAATTTTAATCAATAAATTCATTCAATAATCGAAACAAAAAGAATTCTCATGTAATATTTATAAATTTATATCGCTTTTTTTCTACTTTTTCAGTGCCTCTGAAATAAGGAATTTTATAAATTACCATAAATCGTTTATAGGATTTTCGAATAATTCTATTTACGGTCACTCTGAAAAGTTTTTCCCATTTGATAACTAAAAATCGAGCCTCCTCAAAAGAGAAGGATTCCTAAAGATCATACAATTTCAACCTTCGAATTGATTTCTTCTTTTAATGGAGAATATTTTGCTTCCGCAGGTTCGACCTTTTTTCGAAAAGTGACCCATGTATAAACTAAACTACCTAATACACTTAGATTGAGTCCTATAAAATTTAACCATGAAAAAATATAATCTCCTCCTATAGCCATTCCGAGATAGGTAACACAGATATTTTTCAAGCACCCTATAATCGTGGTAGTCAATGCCGAATTGTAAAGCGTACAAAGAATCACACTGTACGAAAGTACGAAGCCCATAATGCACGAGAGTAAAAATTGAAGAAGAAAGAGAGGATCGCTCCAGTAAACGAACCCGGTTACTTTTTCGATATCCCCTGTCCACCAGGCGATGAGGATCGCTGGTGTGATCATGAATAAGGAATTGTAGTACATCAAACCGTACTTTCCGAGTTCCTTTGAATCCAATTTCTTCTTCATGTAGACGCCATTGGCAGCGGTGAAGATGTCGTTGAAGAGAATAAAGATGTAGCCCTCCAGGTTGAAGGCGAGATCATTAGAAGCGGCCAGAAGAGCACCCAGAACCATGGTATAAACACTAACCTGGATGTAGCGTTTTAAAGAAGTCATATTACCGCGAGAATTTGGTCAAGAAGATGTAGGTGTATAATCGGAATATTACTGCTTCATTTTTATTGGAGAATTTATAAGCATTTTTTATGTTGAAAATTAATTTGAAAGGTAATACAATTTTAAAGATAATCACTAAAAGAAATTAAATAAGTTATTAATAAGATTGAAGGTTGAACAAACTAAAAGTTATTTATCCTTGAAAGCATTTCAATTTGAAAGCCTATTTACTTTAATTAAAGTATTCTTATTCGAAAGAGTGAAATCATTTAAATCATCTATGTATTTGTCAAATTTTAACTCGACTATTTATATATTTAGTCAAGATAAATGAGGTTTAAAAAGCGTATTAAACATAAAAAGATAAGAAATAGCCTTGGAATCTCAGGCAGTTTGATAATTATCCTAAATTTTCGTCAAGATGAAAGGTTTAAAACCTATTGTAGAATTGTATTGCTCTTAATAAAAATATTGAAGAACAAATAAGATAAAAAATTTTCACAATATCTCAGAAACAGTAACATTCTCAACATTTAAAACCCTGTAAAAATTCTCGAAAATTGAGGATCAAAACTACCTGGATGGAGGCTCGAGCCTTGATTCCGAGGATGTAGAATTCGGCAATCATCGTCATTAGGATGCTGAATCTCCTGAGTGCAGTAAACATGGGAAGACTGATTTGTTTCGTTCCCCCAAGTCCAAAAATCATATTTCCGATGTAGATGATCGGCAGCGGCCAAATCTTGGTCAGGGTGGAAGTTTCAAGATTAGGGAAGTCCACATATCGAAGTTTCTTCGAGATGAAAAGAACTAATATCGTCGCCACCATTTGCCCAATGCCAAGAAATTGGAAGGACGGAAAACCAAAGCTGGTCAATACTGTTTTATTCACGACGGTTATCATAAACGACGATATTCCATAAAATAACGCGGAACCGACCCGAGCGAACACCGGATTTTTTTGGTTTGCTGTCATCGTTGGCTTCATTTTTTGCACCAGGTTTTTTACCCGGGCTACCAGAGATTTTCTTAATTTAGGAATACATGACCTCGACTTGACAGAGGAGCAAAACTGACAAAAATTAACGTACACGGAGATAACCTTATCATCCTCGTCTGTCCTGTGATGAAGGGTCAATGCTCTTCCAAACTTCCGGAGACTGAAGAGACGGTGATGGGCTTTTTTTTATCACACTCGGGGTATCAGAAATTCCAATCTTTTGCTAAATTAGAGCTATGCACGTTGAAAATTGAGAAAAACTGAAAGAAACTGTACACGTCAACGCTTGGCGCCATTGACCCGGCAAATGCATGCAGTGTTTTCTTCAGAACACTGTCCCTCTCGTGAAGAAAAAGAGAAGCTTTAAAAAAATGTTAATCCTTTTTTTACATTAATTTATGTTCATTACTCCAGTAATATTTGACGTCTCTTTTTAGCTGATTATCTATTATAGAAAAATTTAATTATTAGCTTTCAGAATTAAATAATGAAAATGTAATTTCAGCGCGGGAAATTCAAGTGAAATCTATAGCAGTCGACGCATAGCAGACGGAAAGTCGGAAATTCGATAACAACAAAAAACAAAAATACGAATGCGTATAATAATCAACTTTAAATTCCTTTTATTATGCAAAACGCGCAGAAAGTAAGTATTCTCGTATTCTTAATTATCATCTATTGTTTAACAATGTATTTTGTACAAGAAACTTTTGTAAGTGTTAATGTTTTCTTTTAAAACAACTATAAAAAGTATAGTATACATAGTATAACCTCACTTCTGAAGTTTCGTTTCTTTTGTATCTTTTGTATATTGTTAATATTTTCGACAATATTAAATTAAAAGAAATATTTCCAGGTGATTTATTGAGCATTTGTGAAATTACAACAATCATGGAGTTAGCAAAATGTATTTCTCCATTTATCAAAACGTGTCCTGAAAAAACAATGCCTCGAAGACTTTTCGCCACAAAAATGCAAGAATTGTTAAAAACTGGGTAGGTAATTTTAATTATTAATCATCTAAAAGACAATAAGTCGGAGAGTTATTATTTTTTATAATTACAAATGTAAATTGCAGACAAAAGTGGAAACCTGTCGTTGGATTAGAAGTTCATGCCCAAATCTCAACGAAATCAAAATTATTTTCTGGTGCTGGAACGTCTTTCGGAAGTCCAATAAATTCTGCAGTCTCTTTCTTTGATGCAGCCATTCCAGGAACATTACCAGTAATACAAATATTCCCTCTACTCAATATTAACTACCATTTATGTTTATTTTCACTTAATTTTTGTTCACTTTAATTCTTATTGAGTAATTCACTTATAGGTTTTAAATAAAAAATGCGTAGAGGCCGGGGTAACAACAGCTTTAGCTCTCTCGTGCAAAATAAACGAAGTTTCCCACTTCGATAGGAAACATTACTTTTATGCAGATTTACCTGTAAGTTAATTTTTTTCCTCTACAAATTATTACTACTAAAGTCACCAAAACTGATCTATATTTTATTTATTGATTTTGACACTTGTCTTCAAATTGATGTAAAATATTAATGAAACAGGCAGGATATCAAATCACTCAACAGAGAAAGCCTTTGGCATTCGATGGAATTCTTCATTTTAATGTTTTTACTCCTGGAATTCATAAACAGCCATATCCCAAGAATTCTAAAATAAAACAATTACAATTAGAACAAGACAGTGGTAGAAGTCTCCACGACGACGAAGTCAAAAGGTAAAAAACAAAAATATATTTAAAAATAATTTTATTAATTTACTATTACTATTACTATTTTAACAGGAGTTTAATAGATTTAAATCGAGCTGGCTTACCCTTAATGGAAATTGTATTTGAACCAGATCTTGAAGATGGAGAAGAAGCTGCAGCCTTGGTTAAAGAGCTTTGTGCAATCCTCCGAAGACTTGATACCTCCTCTTGCAAAATGGAAGGTCGTTATATCTACAGTAAAAACGAATTTAGCTCTGCTCGAGGAACTAAACTTTATAATGTTATTACAATTTACAGAAGGTGCATTTCGTGTAGACGCCAACGTTTCTGTAAACAAACTTGGGGAGCCTCTTGGTGTTCGAACAGAGATTAAAAATATTGGAAGTGTCCGTGCAGTTGCAGCAGCTGTGAATTACGAAATAAAAAGACAGGTTTTAATGCTTGAGGAAGGACTAGAAGTTATAAATGAAACTCGGTCCTGGAATACTGAAATTAACAAAACTGTCTCTATGAGAGACAAAGAAGTCAAACAAGTATGTCAACCTTGTAAAACTGCTCTCATAATTAATATTTAATTTTATAAATAATCGATTTAAACTAAATAGAATTTTTCTCACGTTTCTATTCAGGATTATCGATTCATGCCTGAGCCAAATTTGCCTCCGCTACGTTTATTTCTTGATAATAGTTTGGAGAACAAATATAATTTGGTAGATGTTCCTCTTTTGAAAGAAAAATTGCCTGAATTACCCGAAGAGTCGAGACGAAAACTGATAGAAAATCACGCAGTTCCTCGTGAATTAGTCTTAGTAATAGTTGTGCGTAAATTTTCTTATATTTCAAGATCTGAAATTTAGAAAGTCTTAATATTAGCTCTCATATTTTTACAGAACGAGCCAACGTTACTTGAATTTTTCAGTAAAGTTCTAGAGGCTAATCCAAACCGATCTGCTGTCGTTGTGGCAAAAGTTCTAGTCAACGAATTTCTTGAAGTTATAAACAAAAACAAAATAAATTTAGACACTTGGTAAGTTTTTGCATAAATTAAACCTTTTGTTCAAGTTTATTATACATTATATTAATTTTCAGTCCAATAACCCAAGAATTTTTTGGAGAAACTATCGATCTTTTAGACTCAAAAAAAATTAACTTGCTCGTGTTGACACGAGTCCTTGAAGAATTGCTATCAAATCCACAAACTTCGCCTGAAAAGGTAAAAAACTGAAACTACCTCAAAGATATTACTACCTTTAGCGATCAAATATTTAAATCAATATTTAAATCCACTTACTTAAAATGTAGATTATTGCTGAGAGAAATTGGTACCAAATAAACGACGAAGAAGAGTTAAGAAAAATATGCCAAAAGATACTCAAAGAGAATGCTGAGGCTGTAAGAAAGTACAAAGCTGGCAAAAAACAGATTTTCAATTATTTTAGAAGAAACATCGTCACATCCACGGACTATCGGGCAAACATGAAAAAAGCGGTACCAATACTAGAAGAATTACTAAAATAATATTAATTTACATGTATTAATTTTTTTCAATAAAAAAAAATGTATTGTTTAGCATGTTAAACAGCGCGCCAAAAACAACCAATCAAATACCTTATGCGACGTCTGCGCAATAGTCCGCGGTGACGTCACTAGGCGTCCCTACCGCCTACGTTTTCTTTTCCGTTATAGCTCATGTTGGTGCATTGGTGGCAGTCCCGGTGGCATTCTAACCGTAAAAGTTTGAACCTCGGACGCGGTGTCTGTATATCACCAAGTGGATGTTCGGCTAGTGCAAAAAAGTGACCGGCATTAGAGGATCTAGTACAGTGACCTAAGCTAGTAAATACTAGTCAGAAAAAATGTCAACCAAAGCGAGTAAGAAGACGGCTGCAACTTCCTCGAGTACAAGCTCCATGCAATCGCCCATGCCGAGTACAAGTACGCCGATAGGCGGCCGTCGTCCTGGAAGTCCGCTGAGTCCGACCCGGTACTCGCGTCTTCAAGAAAAACAGGATCTGCAGAATCTTAATGATAGACTTGCTTGCTACATCGAAAAAGTTCGTCACCTGGAGTCGGAAAATTCCCGACTCACGCGTGAAGTTCAGACTTCTGAGGAAACCGTCACGCGGGAAATTTCTAACATCAAGTCTATGTATGAGCATGAATTGTCGGATGCCAGGAAACTATTGGACGACACTGCCAGGGAAAGAGCTAAACTCGAAATCGACACCAAACGTCTCTGGGACGATAACGAGGACCTCAAGGCTAAGTAAGTTATTGTTAATTCTTTTAAATTATTTTTCTAATAATTTTACTCATTTAGATTGATGTTCATCATCAATTTCTTTCTAAAATTCTAACCCAAGATTGCAATTTTTAAATCTGAAGAAAAAAATGACCAGTCTTCAGGTTGTGATGATTTTGCTCTTGTTAGCTTAGGTTCGCTAGTCACATAATTCTATATTTAGGCGGATTATTCATCGACTATGTTTCGCACCTTTCATATATATCAAGAAAATGCTAATCACCAATTTTTCAAGAGTAATCATTTTATAATTACATTTTTTTATATTTGGAATTAGATTTACTATTCTTGCCAAAAAATCCAAGGCTGATTTATTGATAAAAAAGTAAAAATTCTATTTGGTTCGTACTTTTTATCTTTTAAAAAAAATCATATTTAGCATGATACAGGCGATAATCTTATCACTGAATTGATTATACGTTCCTGATAAAGGGACGAAATGCAGTTTGTAAGCGCAAGTTTAATACATGATCTTTTAATTATGCCTGCAACGAAAAAAAGGCCTTCACTTTCTAACCAAAGTCAAGATGTCACTTCAAATTCTGAAGGAGGCTAATGTTTACACTCCATAAAAGGAGACACACTGATCTCATGCACATATTAACTTCAACAACAGAGGAAAACAAAAAACATTTCATGTCCAGTACGGATTACGCAGTTTCTCCACAGTAAACAACAAATTATAATAGGGAAAATAAATCGAAAGACTATTTCCAAGTCATCTTAGTTGTAGCATTGATAATCATCATTTGGAGTTTTCTATCGTAAACTAAAAACCTCAACTTTCTCTCCAAGATCAAAACATCACTTCCTAAAACGGCTCCTCCCTTTAAATGATTTATTTTTCGACCTCGGTCATTATCTGATTAATTTGAACGCTTAATAATCGAACCAAACATTATCTACACCTAAGATCAATGACAACAATTTTCTTCCAATTTCTCCAAAAAACAATCTCCCATTAAGATTAACTGCAGTCATTGTTCAACGTCGACTTTCCTCGTCCGACATTCTGTTTCAGGTTTGAGTGAAGAATAAACAGAGAATCAAGTAGGTCAAGGGACGAGATAGAGTCCTAGTTACTACTTAAGGATAACACGTAGCATAAAATGAATTCACAGTTGGATCAATAACGTTCCTCATGTCCTGAGCCACTAAAGTTTCCCATATAGAGTTTTAACAATCCATGATCCAGAGTCATAACTCACGTCAGTACTCACTGGGGGAAACAAAACAAAAAGTACCCTCGGTTTAATTTTTCGATTAGTCACCTTTTTATGCTTCCCAACCCTAATGGTCAACACTGGGGTCTTTAACGAGACCTCTAATTAATCCATAAGGAATTATTGAATTAATTTTTATTCTACGTAAGAGGACGTGAAAGTTTTTAAGAGTGAAAGAGGCCATGTGAAATTTTGGGAACAGGTGTGGCTATCATAGTCCATATTTACTTCAGTTCTTCTACCAATTGTTGGTTTATTTCTCCAGATGTTTTATTTACACCTAGGCCTTTTTTTCTTTCTTGCGTTAAAATTGAGTTACTTTCAAGCTAGCTTTGTGGTTGAGAAATATGAAACTTGAAAATCTGGGGATAGGAGGATTGGCCGATGCGATACTCAGAGTTAAATTTGGATGTGAATAATATGTTGATTAGTGTAGGGGTAAAAATTAACGCGTAAACGTTAAACATCGGGCAATCAGTTTCCGGCGAAAAAGCCGGTCGGTCTGCTTTGCTTGGAGTGTCTAAACCAGACGTGACATTACTACGGTTGCGTCACGCATTACTATATAGTGATGATGTCAGCTCCAAGCATCATCTGACCCAAAAACATTGACTCTCCAGTTCAATACAAGGTTATTTTTACAAATTGCAAAAGTCTTACCATTTACCGGCGAGCACGAGTTGTTTAATCTTCTCTGTCAGATCATTGTTGACAATCGAAACTCTGGGCAAATCGATCAAAATTCTACTTCTGGATCTCCTTTCTAGATTTCCTACACACGTTTCATTCATTACTCTCTCTTAGCGTGGATTTATATTCAAAAATTAATGTTAATATTGAAATTGAATAACTGCAAAATCATAAAGGTAAATAAATGTATTAAAACATTTTGAAACATTCGTTGACTTCTGTTTATATTGGGACATAGCTCCTGTCACTAAAGACAGCTTGATTAATTTTCGGGCACATTGTAGTGCCAGTGTTTACTGGATTTCTTTAGTGAGGTGTAATCATATCAGTCAAAGAGGGTGATTAGTTAATCGTAAATTCAGGAATGCGAGGAAGTTCCTTCCGAAGTCTGAAGCAGTGAATCTTAGCGACCCTGAATGACTACAGAGAATAAAATCATGAATGACATCATGTCGATGGTCCTCCACGGTCCACATGGTGGACACTCTTCAATGCTTTTTTCATGAAGCAACTTCGAAACCCGTAAACCTTGCCTAAAAATTGAGGAATCTTGAGAGGATTCTTTATTTATATTTCTACGGGCATAACTGCTTATTTGGAAACCAATGACGTGGTTTGTATTATATTTGCCTCGAGTTTATGTTCTCTTTAATAAGTTCTCTTTAATCGAATACCAAAAACCAGAAAAGGTCAGACTAATTTATTGAATAAGGAATTTCGTGTTTCATTGATTTATAGAACTGGTATTTTTAGGGATTGGTATTTAGGATTAACTAATTGAGTATTAATTAAATTTATTATTACATTCTCGAGATTTGATTTCACTTATTGGTTTTCTCATCAGCTGGTTGGAGTTTTGATTATGTTTTATTTCCTCCTAAAAAAGTAATAATTATTGAAATTTAATCTTTATGCACTTGACATTGCAGTGCATTAGATATAAAATCAAGGCATCTGGAGACACTATAATATTCTGCAAAATCTCCGTTGGCCGATTAGCTCCCCTACTGAGCTACCTC
>JAUESH010000020.1:6678120-6696502 GCA_032275165.1 Synergus magnus
ATTGAAAAGTAAAAGATATTCATTAGAAATACAGGTATTTGAAGCAAAAGACAGTAGGCCAAGGATAGCTGGACAGAAGGCCAAGGATAGCAGGACGGAATCAGCAAAAGTATTAAATATATTATGACCGAATGTGATGTCACATTTCAACCTCGCTAAACAATTTAAGAAGAAATCCTTGTATTTACTTGCTTTATATATTATTCTTTATCTATTATCCTTATAGGAGAATTCTTTTTTCCTTAAAGAATCTTGCGTAATGCGGAATTTTTATAACTTCGTTACGGTCTGCATTTGTTACTTGACCAGAAGAAAAATTCTTTTATAGTTAGAGATGACTTTAAAATCTAACTCTAATAAGCAAATATCGGGTCCAAATTTAAAAAAATGTTCATTCATAAATTATCTTTTAGTAGGAATTATATTTTTATTCAGAGGATAAAAACTGGTTCTATAACGTAATGAATATCGTCCCGGATTGAATTTGTTAAGATTATTTCAAAGTATGGCCTTCATCTGTTGAATATAATGTTTATTATATAATGTAAATTATTTTATTTTCACCATATGTTCCGTTAAAAGTAAAATAAACCGTAGGGAGTTTTAATAACAACCCGTCGTCGTGACTTGCGACGATTTATAATACAGGAAAGGGAACGTTTAAGTTCAGTGATCACATTTCGGGTATAGGGTGATGCGGGCCACGCCTTCTGCTTGGGTTCAAGCAACTTTCTTTCAGCCACTTTCAGCGCAAGGTTTTTTTCTATTCCTTCCTACATTAATATAAATAAAAAAGTAAAATATAGGAATAATTAAATTAAAAAATTTTGACAAACATCTTGTTTCAAATTTCTTTGTTTCGTTAGTTTTTTGTCGAATTATTGATAAAAGAAAAAATTAAATCAATGCTTCTCATAAGGGAATTTATGTAAATCTATTTCAAAGAAAAATTATCTACAAATACAAATAATGGTAATACAGTAAAATATGAAGGTCGTATTAGTACCTATTTGATAATATTCAAGACAAATACAAAATGGGATTAAAGACTTTGCTAATATTAAAGATGATGATCTCTCTTCTTCCTTAAAAATCATCTTCCTCTTTAAATACAAATTCTTGGCTTAAAAACATTTTGAATCTTTTCTTTTTTTACAGACTAGAAAAGAAGACGAAGGATTTGCAAATTGCAGAAAGGAACTTGGCAATCTATGAATCTCGTTGCGGAGATCTACAATCACAATTTAATCAGTCACAGGCGGAACGCAAAAAGCTTGCCGAAAGGGAACGCGAATTAGAAAAGGAGGTTGAGAGACTAAAAGCCTTGTTGGATGACTGTCGAAAGAATCTTGAAGAAGAAACTTTGCAGCGAATTGATCTCGAGAATCACATTCAAAGTTTGAAGGAAGATATCAGTTTTAAAGATCAAGTTTTCCAACAGGAACTTACAGAGACTCGCACACGTCGTCAAGTAAGTATTGCCTACTTTGGCCAATTTTTTCTTTTGCAAGAGGAAGGATCTCAAGTCTAAATTAAATTAAAAGCTGTCAATTTCCAGCTGAGAATTATTTAATGGAATTTTTTTTGATCCCCTTTTTCATAATCTGTTTTATGTTCCTCCTCAACTGCAGGTCGAAATATCAGAGATCGATGGCCGTCTCGCAGAACAGTACGAAGCCAAGCTACAACAATCACTACAAGAGCTTCGTGATCAGTATGATAACGCAATGCGTGTTAATCGCGAAGAGATCGAATTGTTGTACGAGAATAAGATTAAAAATCTGACATCTCACGCTCAACGTAACAGCGGAGCAGCCAGTGTTGCAGTCGAGGAATTGCGTCAAACTCGCACTCGAATCGATGGACTGAATCAAAGAATCAGCGAACTTGAAGCCAATAACAATGCACTCAATGCCAGAATTAGGTAAGCGTCCTTCCAAAAAATTCAGTTCAATATCCCTCGAACGGTTTTTACAACTCGTAATTAATAAACTATCTTCTTCACAGGGATTTGGAAACCCTCCGCGAGAACGAGAGAGCTCGTCATGCAGAAGGCTTGGCTAGTTTGGAAGCTGAGCTGTCTCGCATGCGTGAAGAAATGGCACAGCAACTGCAGGAGTACCAGGATCTCATGGACATCAAGATCGCTCTTGACATTGAAATCGCAGCTTACAGAAAACTTCTTGAATCTGAAGAGGCCAGGTAAATACTTGCCATGATGTCAGATATAAAATTTCAGGAATAAATTTGAAGAAAAATTTGAATTATTTTGTTAATTTGCTGAACTTTACAGATTGAACATCACACCAATGCAGTCTCCGAGTTCGACAATGCAGGGAAGTAGGACTACTCCTTCGCGACATACTCCTATTAGAGGTGGAAAACGAAAGCGTACACTTTTGGAAGAAAGTGAAGAACGCAGTAGCAGCGATTACAGTGTTTCGGGCTCAGCAAGGGGAGATGTGGAAATTACAGAAGCTGACCCTCAAGGTCGTTACGTTAAGCTGACTAACAAAGGAAACAAGGTTCGATATTTTTTATTTGTTAAAAATATATTTTAAGTCTATGTATTTGATAATTTAGTGAAATATAAAGGGAATAATGTTCATCTTGTTATAGGATATTGCTTTGAGTGGCTGGCAGATCATCCGCAAAGCCGGATCTTTGGAAACGGTCTTCAAGTTTCACAGGACCGCGAAACTTGAAGCTGGTGCAAATGTCATGGTCTGGTCGTCAGATATCGGTGCGACTCATGAACTACCATCTAACATAGTTATGAAGGGGCAAAAGTGGTTCACCGCAGACAACATGACAACTGTACTCTTGAACAACGAAGCCGAAGTACGTTCTGATTAAGGAAAATCTCAATATTTTAAAGATTAATTAAATAGGTCATCGTTTAAGAATTTAAGAATTAAACTGATATTTTTTATTTCATGTAGGAAGTAGCAACATCTGAACGCAAAAGGCAACACTTGTCCACCAGCCTGTCTCGGCATAGGGAAAACCTGGGCTTCAGACCCTCCGAAGAACTTCACCACCAACAGGTAAAACACAATTATTGAGCCCTGATTATATTTAAAAACCGTGGTTGAAATTTTTATGAAAATTTTTGGCGTCTGGAGCACTTTACATATAATATTAATTATTTATTTTTTGGTATAGTTCATTGTCTTATTAACCTATTTTAATTTTATTTAATTTATTTTTTCTTCCTAAACTAAATTTGATAAATTAACGATCATTGCAAGGGGTATTGGAGTTGATTATCGGTAAATCTTTATTTAGACTCCCCTACAGAAAATTAAAGTACCAGTGCATGTTTGACGAATTAAAAACAAGTATACACTCTTCTCAGAAGACAATGTGGCTACACCGTACACAAAAGAGTGCAATTTGTTGTTAGCTTGCCTGCAATTCCGTTGATTTGAGATTATACTAAAAAGATTTTTATCACATTCATCGAACATTTTCCATATCAGATTGACGTTACACATCTGAATAAACTTACAGTTCATGATAAAAATCAATGGCATTTAAATTTCCTAGATTAGATTTAAGAAATATAGGCATTTTTTCAAATGAAATTAAACTACGGAGGGATATTCTTATCAATGTCCACTTCTTGTTACATAGAGAACGTCTTATCTCTACCCGTATTAAGTGAGAAGGCACACAGCTCTAACGGGCAGCCTAAGTAAGTTTTATTCAATCTCTCAGATGTTCATTCAATCATTTTGCATACTACATTGGTTATCGCATTTACAGTGTCATAATTTCAAGGATTTATTTTGCTTCTGTATATTGTTAATTTTCTTCGTTTACACTGCACATTTCCGCTTTCGCTTTACTAAAAATTGTGTGTTCGAGGCCGTTTTATTTTCACATCGAGAAACGAATTCCTCATTTAACCACATTGTCTTTTACAACATTCTTCCAATAGAAAGAATAATGTTTTGTAATAAAGTTAACTTCTCTTTCTAATGATGCTATTAACTGTGTTGAAAAATAGCATTTTTATATAACCCATCTTCTCGTTTGAAACTTAATCATTTAGGAGTGACGAGTTTTCAATTAAAGAATCAGTAAGAGTTAAAAGAATACATTAGCAGCGTTTGTCGTTTTAAAAAGGATTTATAATTTCCTTTATCCTTTAAAATATACTCTATAATAATTCAGAATGTTCACACTTTTGGGAAAATCTATTTGCATTCTCATCCAAGCTTTATCGCCTGCTTGCAGGTTGTGCTGTATGAATATTATGCACAATTTGGCCATTAGATATCATTTATAAGACGAATTTTGATGTGATTTAATAGCACATTTTTAAAAATTCATTTTTGTAACCATGAAGTAAGAGTAAGGAGATCAAACTGTGTGCAACAAAATTTTCGGCAGTTTTGGTAACATAGTTTTGACAAAGGGTTCGGACTAGTTTCTTCTCCTTATTTTTACTATTGATTGTAACTAATCAATAAAACGTTAACGTCAATTAAATGGCATTTCCTGCCAGAAGAAGGTTGTTGACGAACAAGAATAATATTTCTGAAACGAATTATTCACGGGAAAAAAAAACCTTATTCTGGACTAGAAATCATCAATTATTATTTAAAGGAGAAGGGTACCGAAATTGTAAGATAGTTTAGGAAATAAAAATTGTATCTTGTTTCTGTTTCAGGGCGATCCACAAGGTGAAGATCGATGCCGCCTAATGTGAGCATAATCTTTAGAGAGAGTAAGAGGAAAATAATAAGAAATTCATTTTTTTAATAAGCTTTGTAAGTTAGTAACGACATTTTACGCTGCACGAGTCGTTTAAAAATCACCAAGGTTTGATGCTATTTATCTATCAAAATCATCCTTTGGAGAAGTATTTGAAAAGGGGTGTTAGAAGATAAGGAATATAATTAATTCTGATATTATAAGCGACACAAGATCCAAAATGCTTACTGAAATGTACAAAATGTAATGAATAAGAGACGATATGTGTTACAAAATTTTTAGGTGAGATCCGATTTTCGGATAATATTCCGAAGTGCTGGATAGCTTTAATTTTTTCCTGGAATTGCCTTACGACGGAGTTTATTACTCTTTTATCATATCTACCTTGGTTTATATTGACTCATTGCGATAATAAGCGTTTCTCAGTTACACCGAACATTAAACAGGATTAAGTCTCGATAAGTAGTCACAAAATGATTAACTTTTTTTCTGTTGCACATTTTGTTAATTTAATTTGAATTTATTCCAATTTATTCTTCCAAACAATGCCGGGATGATTCACTACCATTTATTAATGTAAAGAACAACTAACGAGAATTAGAAGTCATAATTGCATTTACCAACTCCTGTCACACTAGTGACGTACAAAAGAGGATAAAAATTAAATATTTTTTATTTTAGCGGCATTTATATTCTAATAAGTAATACTTAATGTTTAGCATACTAACTGTATCTTTTTTTTCTAAGGTACTCGATGCAAACTAAGGCGACTTCCATTTAATTTTCATACTTTAAAAAATAGTTATAATTATGATTATGATAATACATTTGATTGGATAAACTAACAAACATCTCGTATGCTTTTTATTTTCCTTCCGTTGCAGTTAAAGTACCTTGCGTCTTCGTCAATTGTAAATCTACTATATATATATATTTTATGCCTCTTATATTTTTTGACGAAAATGTAGTAGTGTGTTACAAATTTTGTATACAGCAGGTGTGTAATAAAAAGTAAAATATGGAACAACATGAAATATCCTGTATCCTGTATACCTATTAAACTGTATTCCCACACAAGTTTGAAGTAATTAGACAAAGTAGGCGGCTCCTGCTTACAATAGAGTTTCGTAGCTATTTCACTTTAACTGAAACTTTTCAGATTTATGTCTGAAATTTTGTCTGTTATCTGAACTTTTACCTGCTATCTCAACATTTATCAGAGCCTTTAATAAAACAAAAAGTGTGGTAAAAATTGATGATAAAGTGCAAAGACATCCTGATAGGTAAGTTTAATTATCCATAATTAAAAAAATTTAAATTAAATTTCTCTCACAGTGAATTGAACTCTGAATATTTAAGATTCTTATAATGAAGTGAAGTTGTAACTGTTTGCTGAATGATGTGATTATGACGAATAATGCAAATTTATCTTCACATGAGGTCACTTCATTTTATACACTGTTTTTCTCTACAATTATGATATAATCACAAGTCATAATTTTCTACAATCTAACAGTCCTCCAAATGAAATTCAATGTTAAAATAAAATAATGGATTTTGGAACAAGGGGAAATAAATAGTTGCCGAACATAAAAACCAAGTAAAATGTATTCTATGGGCAACATCTCATATCATTATGCTGATACACTGAAATATAACCACAATATGTATGTGTTTACAAGGTCATATATGTATATCTGCGTGATGTACATACAGCGTTATCAAATAACCATCATCTTTAATCACTAACTCCGAAAATTATTTTACTGACCGATAATAGGCAATATGATAATATAGTCATGTAGATCAGTAATAATAATATAACAATAACTGGGTATATCGAGCACCAAAAATGAGATACGTATTAAATAAAGAGTTGCGATTCTTGGATATATAATTATATATATAAATATATATTCATCCGCGCCAATTGCGAAGTAAACCGATACGTTTCTTTTTTTAAAATATTATTGGTTGCTTGGTTCTTGTGCCTGTGGTTGGCAAAATTGAAAAATCATTACAAACATAAACCGAGTCTTTGTCTTCAACACCGCAACTATTTCCTCAAATATCTTACTAAGGTACTACTTAAAACATAAACTGGTATTTTTAATCATTAGTCAGATACAATGGCACTATAAGTATTACTTTCCTTTTTTTCTTGGATTTAAGATCTAATTTAACGCACGACTACTCTTTAACATGTTACTCCTACGGCATTATGTATTGTTATATATACATACTCACATTTTTCAACATGCTGCATACTATACATGTATGTATTTATACAAGCATGTCAATTTGTTCATGATTCTGTATTTCTGTAACTTGTAATTATGTTCTGTATGTACGGTACGTGTATGTTTTTTTTTTTTGCAATATGGATGTACAATTTCTGTTTTCTTGTGCTGCGTGTATATATGTATATACGTACACATACATAATCCTATTAAAAATTTATACACTTTGCAATATAATAGTAATTAAAAATCAACCTTAACACTAAAATACATAATTTCGCGCAAAACATGTTAAACAACCTCCTAATAAACTTTATCGTACAAAGAAAAGGTCCAATATCATAACACGCTAGAATCTTCTCATTGATATAATAAACTCTTCGTTCTCAAAGGTGCATTTCAAAACTAAGCAACTCGCGCGAACATGTCGTGATTCCTCCTTTCCATTTATCCTTACGACGGACGTACGTGAAAAAACTCAAAACGAAATGACGAAGCTTCCATTTAGTTTCAAAATGCACAGTTGTGTTATAACAGTAACACTAAAATGACGATATTCCTAATTATATCTGAAACGTGATGTTACTTGGCTTTACAGATATGTCCGGTATTTAAATTTGCGTAACTTAATCGCTTATCTGCGTTATTTGTGGTGACAACAGTTGTGGCTAGTACATACATTTTACATCTCTACATCGTTACAATGGTCTGTACTTGTGCCGTGCAATTCACTTATCATCGATCATTGCGCGTTTAGCCCGCTAGAGCTATTATTTCCGTACTATATACTCTAGATTTTTTGTTTCACTACACGAAACGTGCAACTGACCTTTGTCTTACAGTTACTATGGCTTCGCCTGCTTCCACAAATGTCTCCAAATTCAAACTTCCTCTCACTTCAAAGAAATTTTCTCAGCATTATCCAATTTTCTTTCAGAGATCAGTTTTCCCTGAGAACATTTTATCGCCTCGAGAAAATTTCTTTGTGAGAAAAAATTGATTTCTTTTAATAAAAAGAAAGGAAGTTTAGAATTAACTGAAGACTTTTCTTTTTAAGAAGCGAGCGTAATTTGAATTGTAAGGTTCAGCTGCATGACCAACATCGGGACAAGCAAGACAACGCGGAAAATTGCACACGCTTATGAAAGCTCACAGTCAACAAATTGGTTCGAGAAACACTACAGGTATTCTTTTTAGCTTAATATTGCATCGAGGTTTAATCGCATCTAATCATATATAATATATCAATATAACTAATTGCATCATTCAACAACGCCGATTTACGTAATTCAAAATACTTTCATAACGCAAATACTTTTCTTTCTTTCCACCACAGGTTCTATAATTTAGAAAGATTATCATTGGATTTAAAAGATAAATACTCAAATAGTAATTTTACAAATTCAAGAAAAGAAATTTTTTTCACCTAAATCGTAGGTCATCAGCTGTGCCAAACAAATAGAATTAGTATCTTCGTTACATCACGATCTTTAACTTGGCCTAAGTATCATTTAGACGTACTCCATATTAAAAATATACATTAAAGTGTACGCATGTGCTACACGTACAATTAACAAATTAAGCGATAATCTAAATTTACCTATTACGTCATTATACTGTATTTTGTGGTAAAGTCAGATAGTAATATAAATCTCGCATTCAACCTGCACTAAAGAGCGTGACTTTCATTCCTGAGATGGTGCTAGAAAAGAAACGTTGAATGAATATAGTTACAAGTTCTGTGCTTAATAGTCACTGGTATCAGATAAAGGAATTCCTTTTAAAAGGGTTTGTTCTTAAGAAAACTATCGCTTATCTCCTTTTTCTATATATCACTAGTACGTACACGCGTCGTCATTATAATATCGGAGGACATTGTGACCCTGATTCATAGTTATAGACGTGAAATTGCGAATAGACTATCATACTTTAGACAACTCTTTAAAATGTGTAGTATGTACTTAATCACAGAACAAATGCGAATGACGATCATCTTTCGTGAAAAGTGCGGCTTTCCTGTTAATAGATTGTCCTACGTAGCTTCTTCTTCGCCTAGCCATGATAATAAAAAAAAACTTTGGATCGCTTTTCAAATTTTTTATAAACCCTCGAAAAACTTGAATAGAAAATTTAGAAAATAACAAACAAAACTTTTAAATTGATATCAAAAACAATATTCTAAACTTAAAATCAATTTATTTTAATTGAAATTAAATAAGGACCTTTAAAAGAAAATCTAAAATAAAAATGTTAAAATAAAATTGTTTTTCGAGTGCTTCACGATCACAGATAAACTGTACCCGACAGATCCTTAAAAATCTAGGATATCCAACATTCGAGGATAGAAAAAGGACCGAGTAAAGTAAATTTGGTATCTCGATAGGAAAATTTATACGATTAGAGGAGGCATATATAATCTTTTCTTTCGATACATTAAACATCGTATGTTCTTTATGAAAAATAACAATTTCTTTATACTTTTGTTTGATAAAAAATTGTGTTGGCTAAGAGATTGCACTTTGTGATCATCTTAAAAATTGGAGATAAATATCGACTATTCGTGTATCCCACGTATCCGTGGTGGAGCCATGGGCCTTTTTTATTTTTTTTCTTAATTTTCTTTTATTAAAGAAAAATCAATTACCAAAGATTTGCCTACATAATCTTCTTACTTATACGAAATTTACGATAGGAGGGCCACGAATGGTGCCAGGCACTATTTATTCAAATACCTGTGTACTCCATTAAAATACAGTAATTACATTCACTCGTCGATCTTGAAACGCACGAGAGCAATTCTCACGAGAATATGTCTACAGACAACAACGAGATAAGGCATATAGTGAAGGCTCGAAAAGAAAATTTGTACTCGTGGTCGATACTTTCGATTCAATCAACATTAGAAAAGGTCTCTCCAAGGACGCTTTTAGTCGTGATATGATTCACGCTAAACAACGACTCTTACATTTCGAACTAAGAATGCTTGTAAAAGTCACGTCGCTATTCGAGTGGATAGATTTGGGCGACTTTCAAAGAGGGTCGCTTTAATTTTTTGTGTTTTTTTTTTTTTTTTCAAACGGATGTAAGACTTTCGAGAATCCAATGGCCATCAACCGTAAGAGCGGAAATAGATTTCTCGAATCGCGACACATACTTGTGAGACGAGCCCTCGACACACTCGCTTTAGGCTTCGAAAGGGTTGCAGCTTACTAGGTTTGTCTCTTCGTACTTTATAAATATCAAATGTGCAAAATACTCGTGGAAAATGTTTATATACGATAATATAATATATGGATATATGCGCCAGTGTGTGTGAACGGTTTCCTCTTCTTATCAAGACTATATAATATATGCCTATCTACCTATCTAACGTTACTCCATAATATATTAATTTCGAATCTTGTTCTCATAGAATATCGTGAATATTTTGAGTACAGCAGCCGACTTTCATGCGCTAGCAGGCATAAGCCGTTAAGGTAACTCCCTACGTGCATTGGAAGATGCAACCGTAATCTCTACTATAAGACGATTGTGCGCGAGGGGACAAAGTTTGGCGATCCAAGTGATTAGATCGATCACGAGAGTCGATCTATAACATCTGTACTTAATTCTGTAATCGGTGCAAAAGTATTGGTGCGAAGACATTCGAAACTCAATGCTGTCCAACGAAGAGGGTAAAGTTGACATTAACGGGTCATGCTGCTTGAAGACTACTATACCACATTTAACAACAACAATCGCGATTATGGGTCCTAATTCTCACGTTATCTCATACTTTGTGCCGATCCCTTTTCCAAGCTCATCAATCGGTACGAACAATCCTTCGCTTGATTCTCGTGTTACGCAAGGGAAAGTCCGTTCCTTAAAAATCTTCCTGAATTCAAGACATATATACAAACAACACCTCTTATTATATACATGAAAATATATATATCCATCGTATATATATAATATTTATATATATAATTATATATATATATATAAAGTTTCAACATTATGGCACCGCATTTTATCTCTCAAATAAATGTATTCTGTGTTAGTTTCAAAATATAAACAGATTCTTCACTCTGTTGGCTAGAAAAGCGGTTTCCGATTCGAAGCCGTCTCTGAATTGAAACAGTTTCTGAAACTTGAAACAGTTTATCGAAATCAATTACTCTGATTTCGGATTCTCAATAATGATTAAACGAGTTATTTTATGTTTTACTCGAATTCACAAGCACTATACGCCATTGTGCGAGGCGATGAATTGCGAAGGTCGATCACGACACTCGGATTGATATTAAGTCGCCCATCCCTCAGTGATTCTCGACCGTTTCATAAGTGGTCCATTTTCGTAGTCCGAACTATTGCCTCCACCGCCGGAGTGGCTCCTGAGGTCGCCGACGTTCCCACCTCCCGGCGATGGTAAATTCGTCGGGGTTATGCTCCCGGAGTGAGAAGGCGGTGGATTGCTGTTCGGCCTACTCGACACTAAATTCAAGGTCTGTGGACCTGAGTGAGAAAGGTGGTGAGGTGGTGGACCCCCACTACTGGAGGACGGACCAACGCTCAGGCTCGTGTGGTGAAGATTGCTGGGATTGCTTGGTCCACTGGACCCGGTGTTACCCCCGTGTGGATCTCTCGGCGGACTTATTGGTTCACTCTTGATTTTTACAGGTAAAGGAGAAGTGGGCGGCGGTGGCGTACTGCTTGATACGGCTAAGTGAGGAAGACCGCTGTAATCAAATAATTATTTACGTGTTACATTTTCAATAATAAACCATTTATATATTGTACAGATAAAACACTTTTCATTTCAAAATTTAAATTGCTGGTGTGTTTTGCACAATACAGTGGTAGACGTCCCATTTGTAAGCTTTTGACTATTCTTACAGAATTTTCCGTAGTAATAGCTTCAACTTTAAAAAGGAATTCATACGAAATTTTTCGTTATAATAGCCCCAGCTTTGAAAGGCTACTTTTACAGGATTTTCCATAAGATTTGTTTGTTCACACAGCCCGCCCCTTTTTCCAAGTATGGCGAGGGGAGCTCAAAATATAAAAATAAAAAATATCTAAAACTTCCAATTCAATTGCTAAGAAAAAGTCCCTTACGATCGTTTAATCATACGCTTACAAAAAATTCCGTAATATTAGCATCATCAGCTTATTTACGACTAATCTTATGGAAAATTCCGAAAGAATAGCCGCGGCTAATGTTTCAGAATTTGTTTGTTTGTTTACTAACCCTCCTTTCTACAGAAATGATCTAATATATCGTATTATTCAATTATAATATGTTATATCACAGCACTTAACGTAAAATAACTAAATTAAAGGCATTCAAATGATACGTAATGTTTACTAGACGAAAGGATATTTGAATCAACCTTGATAATAGTTATAAAATAAAGGGATGCAGATTACGACATGATGAAACTGAGCTCTGAATGGACTGCGATGCCGTTACGTATCATTTTAATGATACAAAAGGCTATAGATTCAACTTTCTACAAATAAAATTGATGTTTTCTCCTTTGAACCATTAGAAAGAAACAAGCTATTTTAAATACACTTTTCAAAAACCTTTTGAAAAAGCTATCGAGCGACTTATTTGCCCTATATTTAAATAAAACCGTTTGATTAAATTGATTAAATAATAAGCTGAATCACACAAAAATATTCTTTTAACATCGTAGGTAAAAAATATCATTACTAAAGAAAATTTTTAATTTAGATAATATTTCAAATTCAGTGAAAACATGCAATCCAGAAAACCTGTAGCTTAAAAAAAAAAAAGAAAAACATTAGCGAGATGAATCCTGTCCACCAAGTATTAAATTGTGAACATCTAGCTGATAGCAAATTATTATAGTCTATACACCATTCTTTAATAAAAACAAACTTTACAAGTACAAACCAATAATAGTAGAATACCAGTTAAGGGTTAAACCAAATTTGTTAACAGATGTAAAGCAAATGACATAATGGTGGGTTAAGACATGTTATAGAAAAAAAACTATGTAAGTCCAGGATATTTTTGAATTGTAAGATTTAAATTGAATTTTGAATAATTATTGTTGATTTTATATAAATTATCTTTTCTATTATATTTTTTTACATTACAGTTCAGTGATTTGAAAAATCGAAGTTAGACAAAAATTAAACAAAAACACAAAACAACATGCGTAAATTTTTAGAAATCAAACAAAAAAATAGTCACTTTATTCTCATATTTTGTAAAATTGAAAGATATTGTTAAATAAAAGCAACTTAAAAAATAAATTAAAATAATCACACACAAATGTAAAGGTAGTGCATAAATCAAACATTGGTAAAAGAAGGCACACATCGAAAATCAAAAAGCCAAAACTTTCAATAGCAACTGCATAGATCGTGCACACAAAAATACGTGCGTGTAACAAAATATTGAACCGGTATTGCAGGCTCTACATTTTCTTAATACTACAAGACCAAAAGACTTCTTCAATAAATTGAAGAAGTATCTTGGCTTCGTCCATAAAGTTACGTCTCGCTGTTAGAGGCAATATAGGGGTTTCAGCAATAAGTGACGTTAATAGTAAAAGAATACAAAAAAAAATCGGAAAATGCGTAACAATAAGGAGGGAAGAGGCTAAAATGCTAGGAAAATTATGTGACGTAATTTATGGCCGAAGCCCTTGAGCTTGAAAATTGAATAAACAAATCGAAGTTTAGATCTTCAGGAGATTGAATTAGGAAATTTCAAAGCTCCCACAGAGTTTCAAAATTCTAACTTGTGCTCGAACTTAATGGAAAATTATAATTAATTTTATAATATTCAATACGTGTTCATAAACTGGTATGTAAGTTTTGAAAGTAATGGCTATTATAAGAAGCATTGGCTGGACATACGTTTAGTTTTTTTTATATAACGATAATTATGAAATGAAATTTACCTGATGTTGGACATGGCGACTGCTGAATACATTGATAAGTCATCAACGTACCTCTGATGAGACCACGCTAGATTGCCAAGATCCGAGGAATAATCTGTTGGTCCAAAACTGGAGTAACTTGCAGGAACGGATGGTGTTTGTAATGCTACTACTGGTGTGTTTAACGAAGTGTGCCCACTCTGCAATTATTAAATTATTTGTCCCTATAATATATTGTGTCTAAGCATTGAACAGTTTTTCAAATTCCCTGAATCCTTAGAATTTTTTTGATTCTCTGAATTCTGATGTGAATCAAAATTACTAGTGCTTAACCCCTCGAGTAATATTCAAACAAAATATTTTTGTGGGACTACTTACATCATAATTTGTATCTTCTGAAAGAGGTTGAGTAAGCGGCGTGGGTATAACTACTCGCAAATTGGCTCTATGAGGATGAGGCGGCGGTGGCGGTTGTGGCGAATGCCTTGGGGGATTACCAGGTTTGTTACCACCGCCCCCAACTCCTAAAGCAGGTGAAGGTCCAGGACTCGGTGACCCACCCAGCGGTGACGCCGAGGGTGGATATCCATTGCTCATTTCTAGCATCCCTCCTGGCGGGTATACTGCAAAAAAATAAAAAATTTCAATAAAAATAAAGTCACTCTTCAAGCAGCCAAGAAATTTCCCTAAAAAATTTGTATTCAGAATTTCTTTAAGGCAAATTAATTATTAAATTTACCACCTGGGTACTCTCTCTACCTGAATCTGTTTCAGATGACGATGGCCTTGGAGAGATGCTCGTGTGTGCCATTTGCGGACTAGATCCCAGAAGAGATTCCCCGCCGTAACTATTCACAGGTACGGTCACAGGTAGTGGATTATAATTAGACTGTCCCATTCCCTAAAAAGAATGAAGGTATTAAATTAATATGATTTCAATAATTTGAACTATTAGAACTTTCCATAAAAGAATTTGGAGAGGTCTTTTGAATTTTATTTCGTATAAAAGAAGTTTATTAAGAAAAGTAAACGTACCCTCGTTCCGTTATGTTGATTTCTTTGCATCATCATCTGGAATTCTTCATCGATCTTGGTGTACTTGGCCTCCGTTCGGGGAGTGAGATTGTACTCGCTTGTATCCGGCTCCGGACTCTCTGGAGACATAGCACCCTTATGCTCCTTCTTGTTGAGCGCCTGCAAGTGTCAGCAGACAGGTTCACGTGACCACACCGCCCGAGGGCACTCAACCTTCGCATGCACGTTAGTATAACACCGACACACAAGTTATCCTAGCCAATTATTACGTTTTCTGCCCTGAGATCGTAAATATCGAAAGGCATCGATTTTGCCTTCGATTAACATAATTGGTACTCGAAGTCTAAAAAAATTCTTTGCCTTGCCACTGGGATAAGTCGGGAAGCACTGCTTTACAACCAAGTCTTCCTCTATTTTATTTCTTTCCTTCAAATTATTTTCGTTCAAGTTAAATTCACCAAACAATCATGAGTTATCTTTCAGCTTTGTAAAAGAGTAAAAAATCTGGAATCCAGTCCCATTAAATTTTCAAGGAGTCTAATATTCCACTTTTAAAGTTCAGAGGAACATCATTTTAATTAATAAATTCAGAGAATTATATAACAGGGACACGATCCTTTTTTTATTCAACCTCGTAAAAATATAGATTTTCCTATCCTGATGCCAATTATTTTACAACTAATCAAACAATGGATCAAGAAACATCTCAACGACAGAAAATTTCACTTTCATCACAACTCATGCAGGAAATAAACTCATTCAAAAGCGACTACAAAAGACAGACTTCGTTTTGCGTTACGAAACTTTAACCCCAATAAACTCCTGTATTGTTGGCGTTTATTGGTGAATCTAGAGAGATTCTGAAGGGAGTTTGAATCGATTTCGAAGCAGTGAATAATTTACGTAGACCGAGGCTAAAAATACATATTTCAAAAAGGTGCATTCTACTCTGATTTTAGTTTACGGAAAAAACTTGATCAACTCACCTCGATTATATTCTTGTTGGTAAGTGACTCGTGGGGTTCGTTGTACTCGGTATACTTGAGAAGAACCTTGTCCATGTCAGTGCTTGCATACTGGTATAGCTTATTACTCGAACTGAAGATAATCAATGCAATCTCACAGTCGCATAAAACGGATAATTCGTATGCCTTCTTCATCACCCCAAATTTTCTTTTGTTGAAAGTCACCTGAAGCAATACAAATAAGTCATTATTGAGATAAAAAGGGTTATTCACTTTTTTCAACAGTTAATGAAAATGAAACTAGTTTTAAAAATTATTTTGTTTTTTACTTTATGATAATGTCGCAGTCGAATTTGTAAATTCTTTAAATGTACCAGAAGTTTTGAACGTTCAAAAGAACGAAATATTTTTCCCAATTCTATTTTATCTTGAAATATTATTCCAACTAAAAATAACAATAGGTATTACAAGTTTCTTTCATACAAAATTATTTCCAATGCAAATTAATCAATGTTTTAAAACTGTTTCTAGTTTAAAATCTAATCAATACAAAAATTCGTTTATTTGAAACATGAGCATGATTTGTTTGTCAAATTTGAATATAAAGAAGATAACAGTCGAGAATTACATAACGTTCGTCACAGCTAAGTTTTACCTGTCCTTTCATTCATTGTATAATAATAAGGTACTGTAAAACTTTAGACGTTCCCTCTGCTACCTACAGAGGTATTAGGTAATTATATTAATCATCGCTCTTAAATTCAAAATGCTAAGTCACTCTGACTTGAAACTTACATAATATAAAAATATAAGCTTTTATTACTTTAGACATAATTTTTAATAATTAATTTTTTACAAACCTGACGATTTCGTTCGTCTGTGATACGCGAGATCTGTATCTTCTTCCGACCCATCGTTGCGGTATTTCCCGGACCAGGGGATGCTCTATTAAACCTCTGGATGGAATGTTAACAAATCTAAAATCATACAAAAATACAATCTGTTAGGGACTTTCAAACTTTATACTTTCATGCTACGAAAAGGATATTAAAATATGTTTCAAATTTTGAGTAAACAGGTAAAATTGTAAGGAATATTAGATTATGATTATTTATCTACATAAGAAGAATACGATCCTAAATAAGAAATCTCTAAACGATGAATTAATAAAACGAAAGATTTTGACTTGAGTCAAAGCTAATCTTAATTGAGATTAAAAGATCAGAGGACAAACGTATTTTACATGACACATTATAGCTCTATGTCTACAATAATTACTATATGAGACCTACATATATTTTGAATTAAGCGAATGAATAGAAGAAATTTGAAACGTGAAGGATCAAAACCTTCATGTATATGCCAATCTACAAAAACAAGATAAGGAAGAATTATGCTTTTATGTTATTTAGCCAAAAAAAAAACTAAATATCTATATCAGCTGCAAAATGACCTTCACTGATTCGATAAACTCTTAAACTGTCCTGTCCTAAAGAGTGGCCTACTTTATTATAGGAATAAGTAAAATTTGACCAAGTATCCCCAAACGATTATCGTGAAATTTAGGAAACTTATTTATCATTGCGAGTCTCCTAATTGGGATCGGAAGATAATAAGGGTGATATCAGAAAAAGAGATAGTACTAATTGAAGTAACGACCCTAATCTCTATAATAAGAACCTTCCCTCTACCTTTTCTTCCAATTGCGTTTCTCAATGGATGTAAATATTGTATTTGTATTTATGAGAACTATACAAGGAAACAGAGGATTTCAAAATACGATTCCTTAGCCTTTAATTAACTGAATTCATTAATTCGAGAGAAGAGTTATGTAGAATATTTTAAAGAATATAAACATATATGAACGGCTTCAAGTAAAAAATGGATAAAAATACTTCGTTTGTAAAGGTGGGATAAAAATTTCTTCAGAGTAAAAATGAGACAAAATGAATTCTCAGAGCAAAAACGGAACAGGGAAAACCAATCAGCGGTCATATTTTTCATATATTTTATATCAGCGTTCCGTTTTTGTTCTGAGAATTTATTTTGTAACATTTTTACTCTCAAAACTTTTTATCCCACTTTTACGAACGAAATATTTTTATCCACTTTTCTACTTTCAGCCACTCATATTTGCGTTACAATATGTCTAGAAAATATACTTTTTTAAATGAAAACAACCCCGAAGTAAATAATTTATTAAGTACTAATGAATAGCAATTGTTACTATAGATTTTCAAATGCCATTCAGAGAAAACTTTCATTCAAATTAAAAAAAGATTTTTTTTTCTTCATAGAAAAAAGAGAACTCAATTTTCTGTCAAGTTTTCCAATACGTATTTGTTAGGAGTTTAAGCGATACAAAATACGTTCTTGAATGTGAGGCGGACAAGATAATCCGCTTAGATATTATAAGACTATAAAAACGTAATGCACACATGACTGTGATATGCTTAAGCGTCTTTTGACACCCATACGTATTCTTCTTGAAAGAAAATTATCTTCGTTATCTTCTTTAATT
>JAUESH010000020.1:6696602-6710374 GCA_032275165.1 Synergus magnus
GGGGGAGGGACGCTGAATCAGTCAAGCGTGAAAAGCACCGTAGTACGAGGCACCGCACTTCGGGGTACGAGTGTATATCGAATATCTGTAATTTGGATTTGGTACTACATCCAGTCGGTACTTAGATTCGAGTTCTGATTTTCATTTTTATATCTGTATGTTAATTTAAATTAATTTTATAAGCCAGTCCGGCCTCTGATGTGTGAAACCACAGCTCTTGGTGCTGCAATTGCTGCCGGAAGAGCAGAAGGCATTCGCAGCTGGGATGTGAAACTCGACATCGCAGTACCCAGTGATACATTTATGCCATCAATAACTGACAATGGTAATTTGAATTACCTTTTTGATTCCAGTCTTTTTATCTAAGCCTATTGTCTGCTTATTCACATTGATCCTTTTAGCAATCTAAATTCCTGTCTATATTTTTCAAATTTTATCTATCTTTTCAAGTCTATCGTCTTATCCATATTTATCCTTCTTTATTGCTTTTGACTATCTAAAATCATACCAATATATGTTTTTTTTCATTCCCAGAACGAGATATGCTTTATTCGAAGTGGAAAATGGCAATTAAAAGAAGCTTAGGATGGGAGCCCCTAGAATTCGACGGTGGGTAAATTATATACAATTTTGAATATTTTTATTTCTAAATACACTTTAGTTTTTATCAAATTTAAATGTGTTACGGAACCGTAATTTGCGTGTATTTTAAAATTGTACATTTGTATTCTTTTTTTATTAAAAATTGATGTTGATGTTTTACGTTGGAAATCTTTCTTTTTCAGAGGATGTACAATATCTTCATAGGATGACTGCAACGGGTCTGTTTGTAATAAGTACAATGATTTTTCTTACGATTGCGAAGTATCGGTCAACTACTTAATTTCAACATACCAACTGAAGAATATTATTCCATATTATACCTCAACACTTGCGATACAAGTGTGATATTGTATTTGTATGATGGTAAGCTAAGAATTTAAGTAAATGTATTTGTTTTGAAAAGATAACTTCTGTGATGAATTTTAATAATTTCATAGTGCCATAAATTCTGGTGTTAGTTTTAACTCGTATAAATAAATTATTGTTAGAAAATTTGAAAATGGGTGTGTCAAGAAAGTTATAGATACAGAGTGTCAAGAGTCAATACAGAAAAGTACAGTACAGATTTCATATAATCAATTTTAAAACTTATTTTTATTTATTCTCTAACGGATGCATAATTCGATATTATTCTAAATATGAAGTCGCATCTTCAATATCAGCTACATCAGTTTCCTGCTTACCAGTTGATATTCCTTTGCTTTGTAGATTAGTCGAACTACTTAAATTTTGTTCGTGCTCCTCACTTTCCGTTTGCAATTCAACGGTATTTTCCTGAAAATATTAATTTTCCTAAAATTGGAGTGTAAATGTAAACCGAGCAAAAATCCAAACAAGTTATTCTAACGTTCGGCTTCAAAAAGAAATTATTATCGCACAGTGTTAAATGACAATTGCCATTCTTAGTAACATCTTACAATTCTGTTAAAGTATTATTATAACTCTTTCTTACCAATAGTGCATCAGTCATTGATGTTTGAGCATTAGCTGTAGGCCTAGCTGTTACCCACACATCACTACGAATGTTAGAAATTTGAACTCTATAACGTGGTGGAGATAATATACGTGATATCAGAGATCTACAGGATAGAGATACTTTTGGATCCTTTGGAAATGTTACTTTATTTTGTACTTGCTAAAAAAAATTATTGATTTTATACATATAGATAATAGAGAATATTGTAGTCATTGGTCAACTGAGGACAAAATTTGCATACCCTATTGAAAAAATCCTCGAGGAAATCGTCGTGTTATTTTCGGATAAGGAAAACATCAGGAAATCCACAAGTTAGAGAATTAATCTTCGCGGAATTCCTCGAGAAATTTTAAAATCCTCGCAGATTTCCTTGTGTTTTCCTCATCCGAAAATAACACAAGGAGTTTTTCAATAGGGATAATTAGTTTTGAAGTACCTAACTACCTTGAGAAGTTGGGCATAATTTGTGTCATCAAAGGGTAGTCGACCATAGACCATCGCATAGAGTACTACTCCCATTGACCAAATGTCAGATAGTTGTGGTTGATAAGGGACTCCTTTAAGTATTTCTGGTGACGCGTATGCGTAACTTCCACAAAATGTATCACTTAATATGGGTACTCCATTTTTTGCTTTCATGTGTCCTCGGGCAAATCCAAAATCCGAGAGTTTGATGGCATAATCGTAATCCAGTAAAAGATTCTCACATTTGATGTCTCTAAGCAATTAGTAAATAAGACTTATAGTCTTAAAATTAGCTTTTCGAAAATTTTATTTTTACCTGTGAACTACACCACGATTATGACAGTAACTAATCGCTTCCACTAATTGTTTAAACCAGCGTCGACTTCTCGTTTCGTCAATATATCTATCGCGCCGTATAACATCAAGCAAACTGCCATTCTGAGCATATTCCATGATGATATATACCCTATACAGGTTGAAATTAGTGAAACAGTTATAAAATATATAAATATTGTAAAGACAATTTATAGTAGTATATTTTAACTCAAGACGAATCCCTACAGAGCGAAAAGATATTTTATTCTAATAATTGTTGAGTAAAATAGGGAGATTCAATTTTCAAGTTGAAACTTGAATCTTTTAAAAATAAAAGTTTTATTTCTGGAACGAGAATTTGAATAATAATGCTAATTGTTTATTTTACAGATATTTCTTTTCCAAATTTAATAGACGTATTCAATTTTATAAGCGAATAATAACTAACCGGTGAGTAGTTTCAATTGCCTGTAGGAATCGAATCAAATTTGAATGTTTTAGGCCTTTCACAACTTCAATTTCCCGAGGCAGAAATTTTTTTAAGTAATCTCCTGGAGCTTGAAATTTGGATACTATTTTTACAGCAACTTGACAAGAATGTCTTTCCGATTTTGCTACCTGTTTTATTTAAAAAAAATTATACTTATTGTTAATGTAAAATATATCTCACACGATTTCAGTTTTGAAAATAAAATTATATTCTAATTATAATTTTAAAATTGTTCTCTTAAGGGCAAATAGAAGGCGTGACTTTAGCCACATATATTTCACCAACTTTCTCGTAAATAAATAAATATAATTTATTTATTTATTTACAAGAAAGTTGGCGGAATATAATAGCCAAAGTCACGCTTTCTATTTACCCTTAATTTTATATTTTAAACCATTCTAAATTCAAAATTAATTTACTTTGAATGCTGCTTTACTTTTCAATTCAGTTTTGAGAATTTTTAACTTATTATTCCTTTGAATGGGTTTCATGTGACGATATGACGGACATATTTTTAAAAATTATTATTATTATTAATTATCCTTCTAATTGTTTTGAATTTTGTAAACCTTAACAGTTGCATATGAGCCAGAACCAATAGATTTTCCAAGTACATAACCATGTGTTTCAAGAACAGTTAATCTTCGGTCTGTTGCTTCTTCACTTTGTTCACGCTGTGATTCTACGACTTCTCTTGTAGCATTAGGTTTTGGTTGAGTTATAGGAATACTTGTCATACTGTTAATGGCAAGACTCAAATAAATTTTTTTTGCGTTCAATATATGTAAAAAATGATAAACTAAAGTAAATCAAACAGTAAATTACATTAACAAAAACTGATAAAAAATAATGAATACCTTAGGAAACACGAACATTCATTTTACTAAAGTTTTATTTTAATTTTCCTGTTACAAATTATTTCCATGTATAATTTAATGTGAATACGAAGTGGTTTGGTTAACCACATATGTCATTACAGAAAAAAAATTTGAATCTCGAATCTTTATTTAAAAACCGCCATCAATGAAATTCTAAATCATTAAATAATATTCAAATAATTTTAACTTTAACGCGTTAAGAATGGAATATTTTTTAATCTTGGAGCGTCTAATTTTAATTAGGATGCAAAAAAATTGGCGTAATTGAACAATTTTTAGTATTCAATATTAAATAATTTCAACTGATTTAGTGTGAAACTTCGAGGGACCGGGAAAATAGTTTGAAAATCGGAAAACGGCATAGAATTTCTTTTTATTATAAATGGCAAACAATTTGAGCCAGGCTCACGAAATTGTGAGGAATTTGGGTCGCAGATGATGTGCAAGGTCGCAGAAAATCTAACAAAACTACTGAAGTAATATTAATTTACGTGTACTACTCTTTTTCTATAAAAAATGAAATCCGATAAATTTCTGTGTTTGATTGTCGACACATTTTTATTCAGTTGTATAAAGAAATTGATAACGATATTCGATCACATTTTTCGAACCTCTGCGGTATAGATACAATATTGAATGAAAGTGAACAAGCTTTTGTAACTTATCATTTTTTAAATATATTTTAAATATCATCATAGTTAAAACATAAAAAATATAAAACACATTGCAAATTTAAATTGCATTATCGTTTATAGTTACAAGTACAAAATCAAGTATAGTATTTTGCAGTACAATAATGTATCGGAGACTAGAGTCCTCAGTCCCCCCAGTTTATGTATAATCCTCGTGATATATTTTAATTTATTTTTCTATTTTATTTTGTATAAACCATGATCATGAGAGTAGAGCAGAATGTGAAATGACGTTATTTCATTTCATCAAATTGGCTTCAAATGTGAACGCATAGCCACATGATATGTGTTAGACAATTTATTTCAAGAGAAATTCAAACAGACTTGTATCTTTATCAAATCAGTACCATGTGACTACAAGAAAATTTCTAAACAAGTACGATAATTTTTCTCCTATATTTAGTTTTGATCACACTATGATAAAAGAAAATTAAATAAATTAAAAAATATTTCCTCACACAGAGTGAAAAAAAATTCTTATCATTTGCTGGTTCTCAAAAAATTTTTTTGAATTTAAACCTAAACTATTTTTATTTCTTATTAGATGAATAGCGTCCAGTTCTTTTACAGTTTTCGTTTTTATTTTTATTATTATATAATAATTAAAAGAGGTTAATATTTTTTTTAGCAAAATAATAAATTTGCACAAAAATTGTATAATTTTATAATTGTCAGTGTTCAATACTAAATAACTGAAACTTGAAACACTAATAAGTTCCAAGTGATGTGAAAGTTTCTAAATGATTTAATTTCAAACTTTCCCATTGTATTTTAGTGGGATTATATAAATTTACCGAAAAAAAATTTCTGAATAGGAAAATTCCCAAAAAATAAAATGTTCCACAATTTCAAAGAAATTGTATAATTGCGAAACATTTCTTTAGTATTATCATATTTATACAAAAAAATCCACCCTATGGTATAATAGCGAGAACAATATTTGTCAGAGTGCGATTTAATAAATAACTATATTAACAATGACATAACATTGAAAACTAATAATCGCACTTCTTAGAAAATTCTTTTTTTTTTTAATATATCCTTTAAAACCAAACGAGATTTTTGAAATCGTGTTAAAATCGAATATCACTGTGGTAAAGTGTGTCTGTTTGATAAAGATGAATCCGCTTATATTAATAAATTCTGATAAAATATACAATAACGTGTATTCCATACGAGTGATAGTCTTGCCTGAACACTTTAAAACTATATAATACAGTAAGCACGTAGATATCACTATAATACAGTACAATAGAAGTTTCTACCTAAAAGATGGTTACTCTATGTTATTTTGTAACAAACTTCATTATGAAACAACTATAATGACTTAATTTTTACAATTGTTTACAACAGCATCATTAAAAACGTGTCAATTATAATTTGTCACAATGACACGATTACAAATCTTCCTTGTAGGCAAGTTGATTATGATTATATAACAAGGCTAAGGAAACTGCCACATTATTTTAGAGCAAACCCTAGAGCAAATCGATCGAAGAAAAGTACAAATCCTCGAAAAAATTCATGCTTTTTATCCACAATACAATTGGTGTATAGATTTAGAAAGTTATTCTAAAACGAGATTATAGAGACGGTGAAACTAGTCTCTTTGATGCTTTTAAATACATTCGATTTTCAGTACGCCGCAAAAAGATCGCGAGATGAAAAGTTTGTAAACTGCAGTCTTTTCGAAAGGCCACTTGAACACGATATTAGGACGAAATCTTAAGTTAAGCGAAAGCTTGAGGTTTGAAGAATCAATTTAAGATTCAGTTGTAGTTCATTTTTTTTTATCGACCATTGTGAGTTTTTGAGTCTTTTTTTTTTTTCTAAATGCAGGATACAAAGCGGACGATTAATTCTACTGTACAATCATTATAAATCGATCAAGATAAATCGATAATAATAAGAATAGACGCTAAAACAGAGTCAATGAAATCAAAATTGGTCCAAAATTTTGATCCTGCGTAAGTACAAAGTGTGCCTATTATAAACTGCAGCTGCAAACATGCAGGGAACTTTTTAAAAGTCGTTACGGCTTTGAGATGGATTGCAATATTGTCAATTCATTAAAGATAATCCATTAAAGGTAAGAAAAAAATTCTAGGCCTCTCTTTTTTCCTCTTACGAATTCACAGTCGGAGGATTACAAATGTTGCTTTTTTCGCAATTGACACAGCCACAAGAGTAACTGATTCTGTTATAATAAATTAAATAACTAACACAAAAATCAATCCATTCGAAATACGACGATACGGTAATGATAATATTGTTTTAAAGATAATAATTCATTTTAATAATACAAGTCGGATAAAGCGGTAAGGTGGCCTTTTAGCTGGGATCACTGGAGTTACTTGGACAACTTGCTGATTACTCGAATCAATGCACCATTTTCGTCCTTTAATTTCTGATTTTCACATTTCAGTTGTTCCATTACCTAGAAAAAATACAAGATTGTTATAATTTGCTTGGAAATGGTGATTTCTATTTTTCTATTACGAATTACACAGTGAAGATTATAAAATATTGAACGAATGTGGTGAGAATTGAGAAAAAAATTTTTTATGTTAGCAGAATCATTAACAAACGTTCGCGAAATCGATAGATGTGCCAGTTGATTGTAAATTGCAGATCGTATAAGCAAATTTCAGACTTCGAACTGATCTGTCACTAAAAAAAGTGCCAAAAATGATCTTTTAGAAAAAAAAAGGAAAATGAAAGAAAATTAAGCTTTACAAAATTAATCTGATTGATAAACTTAAAGAAATATTTAATGTTTTTAATACATAAACGATTGTTTATTCCTAAAATTTTGGAAGTATGTATTAAAATATTCATTTTAGGTATAGGTATTGAATACAGTTTTTAAATTATGTTATATTTTATAATTATATTATATTACGTCAAAATTGTATTTTTTTCTTATATGAAAATTTTTATATATTTATTATAATTATACACGAAAATCATGTTTAACGCAGGTTTACATTTGAAAAACTACAAAAGGCACACAGTCTAATAGTATCAAAACTCATGCCAATTCACAGGTGAAAAAAAAACTTGAGTCTCATGGGACTTCAAACTCACATTAATCAAAAGACAGTATTTCAGTAGGATTATTTCCATCGAAAGAATCAAATAGTGCAAGAGCGGAAAGTATGAATTCCTAGTGGTTACTAAGTGTTAAATTAGAGCACTCAGTGGTTAAAAACAGCTTTGCTATTTATTATACGATACAGACAGGAGAATCCATGAATTTCTGTACATTGTATGGTGGTGGAAAGAAGAGTTCTAATTAGAAAACTGTGCTAAAAGTCATGCTTTTTCGTTCTTCTCAAGAAAATGGAATTGAATAATCATGGAATTATGAATCTCTAGATGACAATGTAAGACTATGATCTCATGCATCTATCGTCATTCTCATGATTTCTTCTTTAAATATGACCTAAATGCGAATAATCGAACACTGCGTATGAAATACGTTCAATGTGGTTTATGAATTTTCTCTATGCCGATTTATATACAACGCGCACTAAAGCGCGCGCTTTTGTCAATAATTTATACTTACGATAATTAAAAAAAATGTTATATTAAAATATTATTATCTTCAATAATTTGATTTTAGCCTCAAAAACAATCCTGTCATAAAAACTTCTTCTATAAACTGGAAGTCTCGTAGTGAGTGTATAATTTTAAGGATATAAAGTGAATTTAAAGATTTTAAAAAATCTCAAAAGATTTCAATATAATTCGAAATATTTCAAAGAATTCAGAAGATTTCAAGTGATCCCAAAAGATTACAGAACATTTTTTGAAGTATTTTAGGAGATTGCAGAAGATTTAATTAAAGAGAATAATATATCTCAAAAGATTTTTAAAAAATTCAAAAAGATTTCAAGGTATTTCAAATGATTTTATAGAAATCGATAGATTTCAAGAGATTTAACAGATTAAAAAAATATATATTTCAAAGAAATATCAAACAGCTCTGAGTTATTTTAAGGGATTCTTTTTTATGATAGGATTTTGAAAAGGCTACGGCTAGTCGTCCAGCTTTTTAGGGCGAATAGCAAAATTTTGCAAGTTTAATAGGCTAAATTGGAAAGGGGGAGGGAAATTTTTCCCTCCGGCCAATGCCATTCGTCGGAAAAATTGGACGAATAGATACTCCGTTTTTTATTAATAATATACAAAACACCCACATTCAACATCTTTGAGTAGGTCTGTCAAGACAATCACTTAATCGACAAACCTTTGACAAAGTGTTACATATTATTCCTTTACCCAACACAGCAACTATGAATGATCAATGAGTGTAACCAAAATTCGATAATGAACTGTCTGCAAAGCTTAGTGGTGTAAGACAGTGAGTGTAGCGATGACAGTTTAAGTTTTAATATTGCAGATCAGAACATAAAAATTTAATTAATGTTGTACGTAGTGTACAATTTACATTGTTAACACAGATGCTGTCATTATATCCTTTACCTATTTAGTAGTATTGGTGAGTTTGGCTACCACGCGGGTAAGTGCCCGATTTTCGGATTTCAATCTCTCATTTTCAGCTTTGAGCTTTTGCAATTGCTGTAAACAGTGAAACGGTTAGCCCAATGAACCCAGATTCGTAGAGTCCCAAAACCAAGCCATCATTAATTAATTCGATTAATTCTAACTAGACGATTATTGGCAAGCAACGCTCCTAAAAGTAGTCTTTTCTTTTTTTCTCAAAATCTTGATCGATTTGAAATAAAATCAAACTAAATTTTTCGTTCAGGTTTCTGAATTTTGAAAAAAAGACCTTCATTTATCAATACAAACTACTTTGGGTCAAAAATATTTCAAGCTTGCAAGTTTTTCAAGTTCTAGATTAAAGAAAAGAACGTTGGAAGACTTTAATTCTAAAGCTGTCGAACTTGGCAATGATCCCAAATTTGGCAGCTTTGAATTCAAAAGATGCCAAATTTTAAAGCTTTTGAATCTTTAAAATTCTGTAGGTTTGAAAACGTCATTTGCGACTTTCTATCAGAATATTTAATAAAAATTGTCATGATCTTTAATGTTCAAAATCAATAAACGAAAAATCAGTTTTAACTCAATTTCTTCTTCAAGTCTGTAAGATTTAATAAAAGAAGAAATTTCCAACGGGAGTGTTTCTTGGTAGAATATTTTGAAATGGATGAGGGTAAAATTGAAAGAAGAAAAGGAAAAATGTCATTCTTTAAATCTCTTCTCGAGTGGGAAAAATCAAGCGTTTTGAAAAAAATGGTAAGGCGAAAATGACAATGAGAAAAGCAATGCGCTGAAGCCCGATTTGTTGAAAACAATGACTGTATCCATATGTACATTCAATAAAGTATTAAAAATAGTATGCATTCAAAGTAGTATGTATTAAAAATTAAATTAAACCGAATTTTATCCTCTTAATTAAATTGATGAAAAAATTACTTGGGGATACAGCCACGAGTGAAAAAAAAAAACACTTTTGCTGCACTCAACCTCACCAATCAAAACAGAATTCAAAACTTGGACGTGCATGTCTTAATAAAGGAAAATTGTTAGGTGAGACACTGAGAGAGCAGAAAAATAGGAACATGGTCGAGTTTACGTTGAACCATTGACGATCGAAACCGGTACCCTTTAAAAAATATTATAAAGGAAGCGGAAGAACGGACTGAAAATATTATGAGAGGGATTCGATTTTAGATAAACTTAATTGATAATCTTACCTTGAGCTCTTCTTCCATTTCAGAAAGTTTTCTCTCCATTGCTCTCCTTTCTCTCTTTTCCGTTTCTGAGAGGTTGTTTTTGTTTTGAGCGCTTTGCGCTTTATCTAAAAGACTACGAACTTCCTTCAATTGATCGTCCGACCTTCGAAGCTTTTCTCTAAGCCTTTCATTTTCGGCTTGCGATTCCTCGTACAATTTTTTGTAATCGAGCTCCCCATTTTCAGAGGTGATGGATTTTGTTCTCGCGGGCGACGAAGTTGTTTCCGAGGATAAGGACGAGACGGACCCGAGCCTGCTGGAACGTCCTGAACGCTCTTGACCACTCTGAAAAAAATAAAAAGGATTTATTAAATTATTTAAATGATCTAATACTCTAAAAAAATCATCAGCCCAATTCTCAATATGATTGCCCCCAGGGTGTCTAGCAAACTTTCCTTTTCAAATTCCCGGTAAATTCCCAAATAAAAAATGTTTTTTTTTTAGGTTTTTCTCTTGTGATGTATATTTCTCAATTTCTCATTATTAGAATTAAAAATTATGAAAAGATACTCAAAGTGTCTAGGAAATTAGATTTTTTTATCAGGATCGGTATAAATTGACAGTTGGGAAATTCTAAATTTAATATATTTTAAATTCAAAATGAATGATTCATAAGTAATAATCAAATATATATTGAAATGTTAATTTTGTACAATCAATTTGAAACTGAAAGTCTAAAGTTGAATATTTAATTTTTCAAGGCCTTATTTGGACAGTATTTTAAAATAAAATCAAAATTGTACAATTGGCAGTATTATATTATATTTCGATTCAAATTTCGCAATTCAAATTCAAATTCGAAGCCTTCAAAATTGAACAATTTTAAATTTAAGGCTTTCAAATTGAAATATTTATTTTTTAGAACGTTTTCATTTTTAAATAAATTTTAAGTTAAATATATACTTTCAAAAGAAATCAAATAAATTCAAAAGAATTTACACGAATCCAAAAAAGTCAAAATAGTTCAAGGTGAATTTTCAAGATAAATTCCTGGATCGCTAGACACCCTGGTCCCAAAGTTTGGATAAAATTTAAAGTAAAATTAATAATAAATTACAAAAATTCTCACAATGTAACCTTCAGAGCCGGTTAAACTTTGTAGACTCGAGCTTCTCGATCCGAAATTTAATTGTGGTTTCGTTTTTGATCGATTAAAACTGCCCCCCCTTTTGATATTTGATCTATTCGAGTTAAAACTATTCCCATGTCCCAAATAATTATAACTACCAGTGGGTGTTGCTAGATTCAATGAACTAATACTCGAATGGGAGGGTAAAGTCAATCCCCCATAACCAGAAGCAGTACCTCCATAAACACTATATGAATTTGGATAATTTAAATTATTCGTAGAATTCGAATAATTCTTTTTTAGATACGAACTAGGTGATTTGGATGTGCTTTTGTTTATAAACGGTTGCGACGAGTACGGTGAATTGGAAGATTGAACACCCAAAAGGGACGAATAGCTATTCTGATTAGATCCAAATAACCCAGATATACTTCTGGGTCGATTTCTGAATATTGAACTTCCATTTGCAGATGCTTGAGCTCTCAAACCGGCCGCAGTAGTTGGTTTTGCTTGGGTTCGTTTCCTGTACGATGACATCTTTTTGGCAAATGGATTCCTCGTGGCACGAATTTACCTCAGAGTTCGTTTTGACTTGGATTTATCACCGCACTCAAAGACACTCATAATAAAAATAATTTCATCAAATTGACTTATTGTTTAATCAAATTTATCATTTTAGACACTTGAGGATTCAATAGTCTCGAGGAGTCAACAGCTTCTGACAGCAAGTGTTTGACTGACGTAGGCCAACTAGCAGAACTAGCTCTCATCAGCAAGTTTCCACCATCGTATTCCTTCTACAAGTTATTTATGGAACGCACGTAAAATCTCACACCAAGTGAACCTCGAGACTCATAACTTGTCTTCAATAGCCCTTGGGAATCCTCAAGTCAGAGGAAATAACGAGATTCCTTGATCTTAAAATTTAATTAGGTTTAATTGTTGTGGTTTGAAGATTAGAAGCTAACAGGAGATTCGAGATTGGTTTAAAAGTTAGTTTGACCCCACCGGGGAAAATAATAAAGCAAAACCCACAAGGGTCCTGTTAAATGTCAAACGAACACCAAGTTCCAAATGTCGATCTATTATTTTTAGATGCTCTTAAAGCACGTTCATGACCAATTTTTTTTCACACCAGGTGTCAAGTTCCGTTTGTTTTTCGAACGAAATTACTCCGAAGAAATACCGAAATACATTCACATTTCGGATTTACTTCTACGCAATATTTACTTGGCACGTGCCAGTGGCTTAATGATACACATTAGCCAATTTTAAATTAAGTATGTTCTGCTGGATAAGAGAGGAGTCGAGGTTGCAGGTTTCCTGAAGGTCGAGAGCGAAGAGAGATTTAGAGATTTCTAGTAATGAAGATGCGGATTTTCTGTATATTCTTTTACTTCTGTTTGGTGAATTTCTCTTTACACTTTTCAAAGTGGACGCTAAAATCTGCAGATAATTTAAATTAAAAAAATTTTAAGTTAAATTAAAAATTGCATAATTAATTCAATTGACAATGCTTGGAATTTAAAAATTAAGCACTTCAAATTTTACAAATATAATTTTCAAGTAATTGTAAACACAATTGTTAATAAAATCAACACATTCAATTGTGAAATGTGTAGAAAATAAAAATTTGAACTAATTGAAATCCATTTTACAGGATTGAAAAACCGTAAACTTTATTTATGCTAAAAGAATTTTTAAAAATGATTAATTAAAAATGGAGAAAAGTAGTTGATTCAGAGAAAGCTAGTGAAAAAAATAAACTCCAGTTACATTTCACTCTTTCTACATTTTAATTATTTTTATTAGATTTTTTTCGTCCAAAAAAAAGTAGGAAATAAATTTCATTCATTCATTCAAGAAATATGTCAACTCTTTCAGAAATTCTGAATGTTTTAAAATCCGAAAATCAATACAATTATTTTACTATAAAGTATACATTTAAAGTCAGAAATAAATTTTGCTTCATAAATTATTTCTGGCGCGTGACATTATCATTCTCTTCTCTCTCAAGCTCCTTTTGTTTCTTTAGACAAGAAATAGAAGAAGAGCAAGTCATGCGGAAGAAATAATCTGACATTCAAATTTTCATTCGCAAAGTCAAGTTTCATTTTATTTTTAATTCCATTCTAAAATACTTCCAATCCTTCCACAGAATAAATTACTAATGAATTAGAGAACAGAATAATATTTTTAAAAACTACAATAAATAAAAGAATAAAAAATAGATTCATGAAACCTAAAAGTTTGAAACTATAATACATTCTTGGTATAAAAACAAATTCTATCATAAAAATATTAAAGGATTTTAAAGGAATTTCAAGCGATATCACAAGATTTAAAAAATATCAAGACATCTTAAAGGATTTCAAGATACATATTTAAGTAATTTTAAGGAATTTAAAGGGATTTATAGACTAATTAAATCTTTTGCAATCTCCTAAAATACTTAAAAAAATATTTTTGAATATTTTGGAATCACTTGAAATCTTCTGACTGAAATATTTCGAAATTTG
>JAUESH010000020.1:6712855-6727750 GCA_032275165.1 Synergus magnus
TTTTAATTTATAAAGGGACATCCGCGGGATCATCTAAAAACCAAATAGGTTCATTAAAATGAATAAATTTCCAATTATAGTTTCAGTAAATTAAAATAAAACTTTTACCTTTGTCTTCTGGAGGTTTTAAGGGTCTTCTGAGAGGTAAAGTGACAGTGGTTTCAGCCGTGCTTGATGTGATGGTATCCACAGGTGCAGAACTGGGTCTTGGAACATTTGAACCACCAGAAGGTCTTCTGATGTACGCCGTCGTATCGCTGGATCTATTATTTGCATCTTCTAACTGGAACTGCATGTAAATAATAAAATATCGATAGAACTCCCGACTTTCCTAACACTCGACGTCTTTCGTGAACAGGCAAGTATATTATCCAATAAATAAAAAATTAAAGTAATAAATAAAACATAAAACCTAATATCTTAAACCGTGATACTTGATGCAAACACTAAATACATTCGTAGAAATCACATCAGTGACAAAACGATTCACTAAAATCTACTGCAGTTGTTAAAAACACTGAATCCAAAATATCTAAATCTCTACAAAGATTCGTACAAAGAAATCCAAAAATTCTACAGTACATGCTCATTCGTGATTCATGCGCTCTTAATTTCTACAGCTAAGCATTCTGTGAAGTGCTGACTACATTTTCAAAAGTAGACTTCTGGAAGGTGAAATTTTCAGGCTGCAAATTGAACAGCGCCGAAAAGTCGAAGGTATTTTATTCTGGAGGATTTTGAGTGTACAAGAAGTTGTTCTGGGTGTTGCATTCAAATGTTTTAGTGTACCCTAGGCATGCTGAAATTTTGACTGATTTACAGGAGGAACTGACTTACTGGAGGGTCAGTTTACTCTGCGAAAATTTTCAAGTAAATAATTGAGATTAAATGGCCTCGAATGGAAAATTTGAACCAATTGGGGAGGAGGGGGTAATAATGACACATTTAAATACCTAACATCTAGTCGTAATTCCACCCCATAACATTTAATATCCATGCACACCAACTGCTACTGTGATGATCTCTAGTCGTATCTACTTGAAGATTATGGGATCCACAGACCTTGCTTCCGTTATCTACCCTGAGCCTCCAGGACGGCCGTCTCTCAGGCAAATTAGTCTCCTCAGAGGTTTTGCTTGCTGTCACTGTGGTTGGCGTAGCTGTTGTTATCGTAGCTGTGATCGAGGCTGTATTGCTGACAGAAGCTGCAGGCTGGGTTGTTAAACAAATTAATAAAGAGTCACAAAACTTTCCAAGTTAAGCTGATTAGTTTACGTCACAATTTCAAGGCAAATATACTGTGAAACACGTCCATAAAATTACTGTATTTCAAATTAAACATTTCAATTGGAACAATGCTAAAGTCAAAAATATTTGAAATACTAAATTTAAACATTTAAAATTGAACAATTTCAAATTTAAATCTTAGCTATATTAACTTATTCAGCAAATTCTTTGTCTTTGGTGTGATATTATTGTATTCTTCCAATATTATTTCTCTTTTTAATTACGCACTAGCTTCACGATACAGTTCCCTTGAGCTAAAGCATTCTACTGAAAACAATCTCCCTAAAATAGATTAACTAATTTAAGAAAATAAGAAAAGTGAAGTTTTAATTCAGCTTTTTGTATTTCTTCTCTTTTTTTTCTTTTTTGGAAGGGTCAAGAAAGATTACTTCTAGAAGCAAAATTTATTTCCAAGGCCATAGTAAGATTGATTTACTGTAAATAACTGCAGTTCTAACATTTTGAATCTGGCAAAAAAGAAGGAAGCGAGGAAGACCGGACGAAATTCGCTGACGTCAAGCACGAGGAACTTCTCACAATGATTTTGTATGTAAATCAAAATTTCAGTTTATGTTTCGTAGATCAACACTTCCATCCACTTGTTCTTCACAGGAATTATTTCGAGAAGCACTATTTCAAATGCTGAATTTTTTAATCTTTGAAGTATAACAAATACTCCTTCGAGATTGACGTAAGCAAAATCAACTTCACAGCGTAAAAACCAAGGCCTTAGGAATAATTAACAGCTATTATTTTTCTAAATAGTAATAAATTTTGTTTCTCAATTTTGCAACGCATGGTTAATTTTCTACTTTCAAGATGAAAAAATGGGTACATAACGTCAAATTTAATTTAAAGTTGAAATTTTAAATTGAAGCGTTCAATGTTGATTGATTTTTAAATTATTATAGCGTGGATAATCGATAATTTCAAATTAAGATGATCAAAATTATAAAACTTCAAATTATAAGCATTCAAAAATGAAAAAGTTGGAAAATATATCAAATATATAAGAATTTAGCGATTAAAAATTATGAATTTATGTACCACTCAGGATAAATATTGACTAATTTGTTAATGGTAATAAAATCCACCACCGAATTCTTAGAAATCGTTAAATGTTAACACAGACACAAAAACTGACACGTGACGCAACAAATCTGTCAACGAGAATGAACAAATTTACAACTTTACGACCAAGATAAAAACAATAGAACACTGAATTTCAATTCTACTAGGTCGCGTGCAATTTTTTTAATAAAAAAAACATGATTTATGCAGCTCTCTGTATTTTCTCTTTGCAATCTTCGGAAATAATACATACAATATTCATGACTTTAATTTTCTAATCTACACATTTCATATCTTGTATACTTTAAATATTTAAATAAAAGTATGTATTTCTAAAGATTCAAACACGTTCCTAATTCCTAAACTTACATATAACTTAATATTTCAGAGAACACGATAAAATTAAGTTAAAATCTATATGGGCTATATGTAATTGTAATGCCGATTAAGGTAGAAAAACAGTTAAAGTTTTGAATAATAAAGTTCAATTTCCTTTCTTTTGATGGTAAACTTTTTCACTGATGTTAACAAATGTTTTAAAAATTTAGAAGAAAATACCTCAAAATGAGGTGTAATTTTGTTAGAATTTAGCACCTGGGAATTAAGATTGAGATTTATCTTTAAAGATAAAAATTTTTAAATAAATAAATATAAAGAAAGGGACATTTACATTTTCATTTACCGACATTGAATTCGATTATAAAAATAATATAAATATGATCTAAGATCCCGGTATTAACCCAAAATATGCAACGAAAGCAATCAAGAAGCTAAATATTTTGCTCATTGTGTAAATACCCAAACTTTTAGATTTTTCAGATAAATTCTTTTCGTTTTTAATCTTGCCTTCAGAATCGCGCTCAAATACTTCGGAGGAAAAAAGTTTCGTTTTTGTGTCATTTTTACCCCGTGACTTGAAAGCGAAAATTTTCTTAAATTTCGAATTTCGAATGTAATCACCGAATTTTAAAAAAGCCTTGCGAGAAAAATAATTACGTACTGTATTTGCCATGCGCTGCCCAAATTTTATCAGACTTGGTACCTTCTCTCTACTTGCGAAAGCGGGATAAATATTTTCTGGGTGACTTTTTCTAGCGGTATGAGTTTTACAGATGGTATGAGATTTTAATGGGAAATTAGCGACTAATTCAAAATTATCATTTGGCAAAAAGTGTCGGTTTGTTTTTAGAGTGTGGAAATAAAGTGCATTTTCAAACTGAATGCCTCGCGATTTCTGGTGCTTAATTTCTAAGTTGTCGCAATGAAAATTCCTCGAGTGTTTACAAAGTCTGCCGATAAATTGAAGGTAATATTCTACCTGCGTGGAGGGAGCTGTCGTGGTTGGTGGATCGTTGTTTTGTTGTTGTTTCTTCTTAACCAACTGCTCGGCGCTTTTAATTTCGTCTAATGTGACTCCTTGAGTAGATCGACGTGTCTCTCTCACCCTTTTTGCGTGAGCCTTTCTCTGCGTTTCGCTTTCCTCGTCTCGCACTGGAGGCACAAACGACCTGAGAATAAAAAAAGGAAAAGAGATTATTTTTGAGTTGAAAAATGTAAATAAAGAGCGATTTTAAAACTGCAGCGCTCTATAGCACAGATTTATCATAAAAAAAAAGACGATCATAAAAAGCTTATCTTCAACCTAAAACACATTCTGTTAAAAAATAAATTTATTAATAAATATCAGTTGAGTTAAAATGTATATTAATACTGAAGTAAATCTGGATCGAGAAAGCAAAAACCAACATCAGGACTTCAGGAATTTCAGGCAAAATTTGCCGAATCTGTATAGCGTATACAATATGTTTCATTAAAAAAACGATTACATAGATAATTTAAAGTTGCTGTAATGTAAATGAAAATAAAAAAATTGCCCGTTAATGTTCAAGTAACTCTGATTTCGATTATTAAAAATGCAAGCGGCACTTGATTTCAAAAAATTGTCGAGCGCCTACTACTTTACATAAGAAGCAAAGAATATTTTTACTCTTGGTAAAGTGTTGCTGTAAAAACGCAAATAAGGAAAATTCACATGAAACAAGCAAACTCCCATGCGGCTGCAAATAAATTAAATCAATTAAAATATTGCGTAAAATGGGGAGTCACAAAATTCAAAGGGCTCTTCCACGATGAAGTCGTACGCACTTGAAGAAATTCTTGAAGATGTTTCCTGGACTTAGTTTACTACCTCCTGGTGTTGTTGGAGTTATGGGAGTCATCAGCGAATTGTTTGACGTGTATATAACTGTAGTGTCATCCGCTGGTTGTGAGCTATTCAGTGATATGAAATAAGATTATATCTCGAGAAAGTAATAGTACCTATTGAATGTGAAAGACAACATTCTATGATAATATTTGGAAATTTTTAAATCTTGAAAGAATTTATTTTCAAAAAAAAAATGAGAGAACAAAAGCATGATTAAGAATTATAATTTAGTTATGTTGTCTTAAGCTTTTAATATAAAGGTATTAAATTACCAAACTTTAAATTCATTCATTATTCAAAATTCCTTGAAATACTTAAGCATATTTTTAAATTACTTGAAAATCTTGAAACTCTGCTGAATTATTTTGAAATTCCTTTAAAATTCCTTAAAATCAGTTGGCAGGCGAATGCAAATCCAATCAAAAAGTGAAGAGAGAATGTGGCTTCAGATTTCGAAATTGCGAGAATCTATTTTCGATATAATCGCAACCTCTTTTTTATGATAGGATTAATTTTTCTAAATTTCTAAATTTTCTAAATCATTTTTTAAAGATTAAAAAGATTTTTAATCAACTAGATATGACTTCTATTACTTGGTGAAACCAAATTACCTGCGTATCTGATTTCCAGGGAGCGGACTAGTAACTGCTGTGGTACTGGCAGTAAAATTTGTCGACGCTGGCAGTGAAGTTACTGGTGAAGACTTGTTGGAAATTGAAGTTGGAGATGGATAATTCCCTTGAGGCACTTTCGATAAATCTAAATTTAGTTTGATGTCCTTTTTCCTGAGATTCAAGCAAAAAATACGTCATTACCATTAATTGCAATTCCAATCGATAAAAAAGTAATTCATTCTCACTACATACTACCATATAGAAAAATGAAAACCCGTTCAAAATTAGAAGTACCTAGTTTAAAATCATACTTTCAATAAATAAATTAATTAATTGTTTCTAAATAAAATACGAGCATCTTGAATCAATTTCAATTTGAAGCATGTATTCAAAACTAAATTGAGAAATTCATTGGATATTGGATGCATTCTAACATATGTCCAATAATTTCTAAGCACTAAAAATTCAGTGTAATTTCAAACAACTGACGTTCGAAATTATTCAATCTGAATGAAAATATAAAAGCTTTACATTTTTAATTGAAAGCATTCGGCATTAGACAAGGGTCTTTGATGGATAGAAATTGGAATCAAGATTTTTTTTTTGTAAATAATACTCTTATAATTAGCAATTTGCGACTCTAAAGCTTTAAGTTCAAGAATAAAAAAATGTTCGTTAATTCACATCAGGTGCCCATGGTTCTACCTTCCAAGCATGAACTTAAAGCATGATTTGTGAGCTTTCAAGTACTATTAGCAACATTTAAAACGATTTAGTTTGACTAATTAATGTGAATGTTAAATTCAAGCAAGTACCTGTAAGTCTCGCGTAGGGACGCAGAACGAGCGGTCACAGCGTTGTTATGAGTAGGAGTAGTTGGGTTGCAGCGGTGGAGAGTGGGGCAGGAGGATGCCTTGATTCGAGCTCGTAATGCCAAGTACTGCTCATAGAACCTGCGTAACATGCGTCATGCCATGCGTATTTCTACATTCTAATCTTTGAATCATTTTAGTCTAAACCTGGCCTCTTTTTTCAAGTTCTAATTCACAAAAACTCATTTTTCTTTTCGTCAAATAGTTTACTCTTTAAAAATATTCTGCAACCTTAGCAGACATAGTTCCAATTTTGAATTAATGTTCTAAATAATTTACAAATTCGAATAATCCTCTGAGATCTAAGAAATGGCAAATTTAATTAAGGAAAAGCAAACACATGAAAAAATGACACTATCTTCTGTTATACAGCATTTTCAGAGGGTTAACGTTAGCGATGAATTAATTTTTGCGCTTGAGATCATGGACTGTAGTAGCTTCTATATTAATACGAAATTATTAGCGCTGAAGCTTTTAAAAGACTTTAGAAACCACGAAATGAGTGCCAAGAAAGCTGAATTAATACGCGATTAGGAATGAAATACTCACTTTTCATCAGTTTCGAAACTATGGGTCCGTCTAAGAACCACTTCAGGCTCTTCCTTTATCTTGACTGGCGATGTTGGGGATTTAAGGGATGTTTCCTTGTCTTCTATTCCTGTAAAATATTCATATTTATCTCTTGATAATTATCAAAATTTCTAGAATATTTAATAATTTTTCAAGTAATCAAAGAAAATTAAAGCTATTAAAGCAATTGATGTTCGACACTTACTGGGAGATAAAGAATTCACTGCCTCAGGATCTTGAGTTCTACTTCTAAAAGAACCTGAACGTCTCCAGGAAGGAATGGATCCCTCTTCGTTATTCTCAGTCTCTTGTTTGATTGGCACGATTGGGGCCTTGAAAGTGTAAACGGTTTATTAGCCATTTAGAGAATCAGAAATAAATAGATTCGAAGTTAATCGAAAAAGGAAACAGGGTTTCTTACCTGATTAGGAACTTTGTTGCTTTCTATAGAAGGTGTTGGACTGTGCGATGCCGTTTCGTCTCTATTCACTCTATTCTTTTTTTCTGTAAATTCCAAAAAACAAAATTATATCAAACTAAAAAGCTGACAGAAGGATATTTTCTTTAGACTAATTAATAGCAGTAACGTGAATTTACATTAGCTCTTTAATTCAGATAAAGGAAAGGTGTTTATCGAAGCTGAAGATTAATCATAAGTGAGATTAAAATCGAAATTAAAAATGAAATTATCAGATAAATAAGGAAAAGATCAGTGACACCTGTCTTACGAAATTTTGATCGTCATTCAATGAAACAATGACCCTTAATTAATATCACATAAATTAACACTTATCATAAATATCAGGGTAAACAGGATATCGATTCTGGGTACAATTTTATACATTTAAATAATTTGAAAAGTTCAAAATAAACAAGTTCGCGAGAATATTTCAAACAATTTGATGTTAAAAAGATTTGAAACTGTACAATTTTAAAGTAGAAAGGTTCAAAATATAACACTTTTATCTTAAAGCATTATTACTTGAACAATTGAAAAATTGTAAATATTCTATATCTTATCAACTTATAAGTATTTAAACTAAAGAGCTTAAAAACGTGGAAATCACTTTTTCCCCACAATATATTTACAGGACTCACCATCATCAATAATACAAGAAGAGTGGTTCGACTGATTGGAATTATTAGATTGATCTGAGCACGTGGAAGTTTGTGATTCTGAGCTAGTCTCAGAATCACTGTCACATTCGCTTGCTTCAGTATCCATCTCAACCATTTCTTCTATCCATGCAGCATTATCACAAGGAATTATCATTATAGTTAGAAATTTAGGACATTTAATAGATAAATCACCAGATATTAAACATTAAATTAGAGTCCAAAATTAATTGTAATAAAAAAATAAAAAACGAGGATTTACTTACCAACATCGCTATTGGTTCCAGTGCTGGATTCTTCCTTCTCGGACTGAATTTCCAGCTCGACTTTCTTAACCTTGTTCGGCGTTTCCTCTTCGTATATTTCTACACCTTCCTGAGCAATCACTATGCTTTCGTTATTCGTAGATATGCTGAAAAATAAAAAGTAAATGTTAATTCTTGATTGTGGAGAAATCTTTTGAAAAGAGGGTTGTAAAGAAATTCATTTTGTACCGTTTCTTTGGTATTGCTGGCTGCTTCTTGTTTATGATTTGTGGGTGATCTTTCAAGAGAGCCTGCTGCTTCTTTTTCAGTTCTTCTAATCCCTTCAGGATATCAGTATCAGCAACGTCGAAGGCAGTCTGGCCCTAATTAAATCAATAAATGATATAAATTCTTGATTCCGTCTGACAAAAATTGAACAAAATTTCTTTGGAGGGAGAATCGAAAGATTTTCATTTTGAATGATAGAACTTACGGCATAATTCTTCATATCCATATCACAGAAATTTTCCACAAGGAGTTTACAGGCTTCTAATTGGCCCCAATGTGCTGCTCCATGCAATGGTGTCCATCCATCGTAATCTTGGGCATTCACGTCACATCGAGCTTGTAGCAAAATGCTGAAAATAAATTTAGGGTATTGTAGCCAAATTGTATAATTATTAGAACACTGTAATTGGATTTTGGTTTCTCTAAATGATTTCCGACATAACTGATTATTTTTTATATAAAGTGAAAAATTCTATGCCGTTTGTTGAATGATAAAAATTGATTCTTAGAATTTTTACTTAAAATAAAGAATAGTTTTATACTTCATGACGTTTATGTAGCCTTTGGCAGCAGCCACGTGTAAAGCAGTTGCTCCTGATCTTGGATGCAGTGCGTCTTTGCCAGGGGCTCCAGATCTCCAAGCTCTCGCATCATTTAACATAGATCTTTCCTCTTCACTTCTGGCTTGATCACAGTCTATACCTGAAATTAATTTCCTTTTTTTATAATACAAAAATATATTAATGATTAAGATTGAAGACAAAGAACTGAAGTTTATAAAATGCAGTAGATTGCGAAAGTAATAAAGAAAGTAAGTAATTAAATAATAAATCAGAAAGTCTTCAATGCAGTTGTACAGAAGAACTCAAAATATTTAATGACCTAATAATTAATAAAAAATTCTGTATTCTAACCAGCTTTATTTATATGTTGTTGAAGCATATCCTCCATCTCATCGCTTTCTGCGATATCCAGAGCCAATTCCCCATCGTTATTTACTGCTGCAAGATTACACCCTTGTTCAATCAAGTATCTGAAAAAATATTGGTAAATATTATAAATACATTTTAAATATAAAATTAATTTTATATGAATTTATAGGAAATTATAGAAAAATTATAGAAATCTTTAAAATTATATGTAAACAAAAATTTATATTTTCAGGAATAGTTATCTACAACTTGCAAGTCTTCACTATGTTTATTTCTGACTTTATTACTGTTTCAATTGAAATAACTTATTCCTGAAGACTTTTGGTAACATGTTTTCAGCTCGTTACAAAAACATCTGTTACAGATTCAAAATTTTATTATAATTTACGGTTTTTTCCTGAATTGCAAAAATTTTTCCCTGACAGTGAAATTCTAAAATTCCAATTTTAAACTTTAAAATTTTTAAAATGTTTTTAAAATTATTAGTCAGATGTTTCTACTAAAAATTAAAAAAATCTCAGACAAGAAATAAATTTTCTGCCATTTTCTATATTTTCTTGGACTTAAAAAACTCTTATTTCCCACTTTCCCGGTCCCGTGACCGAATGTATACTAACTTGGCAATGGATATAAAACCACAAGATGCAGTGGCATGTAAAGGTGTCCAGCCTTCATTATCGCCACGATTGATATCTGCGCCCTGCTCGACTAAAAACTCCACCATATCCAAATCGTCATCGATGCAAGCCTGTGATATAAAAATAAAATTAGTAAGAATCTTCCTACTTGTAAATTAATACTAGAAAACAATATCTTCGTTAAATCCTCCCTATAGAAATTGAAAAACGATCCACTAAAATATTTAAAAGACTGAAGAATTTAAAATTAACGTAAATTCTTTCCTTTGTCTTTCTTCTCTCAATAAAATAAGAAGACTTAAAACTTAGAAGTTTTGTCTCGAACTACATATTAAATAAAGCCTACACTTGCTTCCTTTAATTTTGAACTCTGAAACTTTTCCCTTGAATTGGACAAATAATTCTCGACAAATGAAACAAACATGTGGGAAGAAGTGTTAAGTATATCAGATCTTTCTTTCCTAACTAGTACTAATTTTAAGCTCAAATAAGAACATTAAATTCCGCAAAAGTTGCTCTGAGGAAGCGTAAATAAAAGAATTAGCATACGAAATTCGATCTCGTCAAAAAATGTAAATAATATTCCATTTGTACCTTGCATTATATAATTTTAATTTTGCACTAATATATAAGAATTAGAGAAGATTATCAAGAGATTATCCAGAGAAGATTATTTCGAAAATATCTGACGAATTTCAAACTGAATACATACTTAAATTCTAAGCTCTGAATTTTTGAAGAATAATTTCATTCACAATTAATAATTTCAACTTAGGAAAAAAAAAGTACGAAGATCTTTTATTAAAAATAAAATCCCAACTCCAATATGTATTTTTAATAAGGTTGTACCAAATATAGCCGAACACGTTGCTTAATGTTGGCATTTTTAAAAATATAACGGAAACAGATTCTGTTTATCTGTAAATCAATCTTCGGTAAAAATAGATAAAGATGAGTAAGCGCCTTTTGCCAAATATATCACAAATATTTTTTCTGCTGCGTGATGTATAGAAGAATAAATTCTTCTATAAATTTAATCTAACCCAAGTTATTTTCTGATATTGTTAAAAAAAAGTTTTAGGACTCAACAAAATTTGAGATTTTTTTATGAATCACAAGAGCAAAATCAAATGGAAAATTCACTCGAAAATTTTTATCCAATTCTAAGAATATAAAAATAAAGTCTAAGAAAAGTCGTAGAAACTAAGATCTAATGAAAAATTGATAAAATTCCGAAATAAAGATTACGACAGCACGAGCTCCATTACTTTAAAGATTACGCTTAAATTATTTGTTTTCTTGTTAGAGTAACTTGGAATATAGGCTGCCATGTGCCTGTAGCCAAAAAATAAACCACACGTTACAAGGCTTAGAAATAAAGAACACCAAGGATTTAAGCGGAAAATACATACACCATAATCTGTGACTTCTAACAGAAAATTATAAATAGTACTCATGGGTGATGTATCTATGCTATCTATTTTTGCAAATTCGTGAATGCCAGAAATAGTATAGTAGTAACAATACGATAAACAGTCGCATCGACGTCGACACCCAGAAAACGTCTCAATGAAATAAGATATCTTTGGAGATGAGTTAACTTGTTAACTGAAACTGTGTGTTCCAATTGGAAAAGATTCAAAGTTGCACGTGGATCCTCTCAAGATAAGACACCAAATCTCAGAATTTCAACGACACCGCCACCACCACCTGAGAGAACATTTAAATTTAAAACATAATAAAATATAAAGAAATCAGGCCTTGGATCGACTAATAGGCTTTAAAAAAGTAGCATGATTTTACAAAACAGGAAGCCAGTGAAATATCGAAAAGAATCTCAAAAACGTTACATGAAATTTTTAAAGATCCTATCACAAAAAAGAGGTTGCGATTATATCTATTCTAAGTCTAAAACTTAATCTATCTAAATCTAAACTGTCTAATCTATTCTAAGTCTAAAAACTTCAATTAAAAATTGTAAAATTTTAAAAAGTGAGTCTCTGACGGGTTGCTGATGTGAAAGAAATCTAGAATCTTTTAGTTTGAAAATGAAATTTCAAACAATTTTCAACTGGAAACGCATAATTTATCTGTATAAATTAAATCCTTCGAAAATTACAAAATTTCATTGAATCTCTTGGGTGGATCAAGTGAATGGTGAAAACCACACAATTTAACAAACACCTTTACTCGTCTTTACATAATATCTAAAGCTGAAGTTAGGCTGCTTCAAAAAGAGCCGCTGTGGGTAGGAAAGAGCATGTTCTGTGCCAGTTGGCAAGATTACAATAGTTTGCTAGGCGTGACAAGTTGTCTTGGCCAATGTTAACGTCCGCGAGTTAGTCTTAGAAAAATCAGAAATCATTGAACAATTGTTAATTGGAAATCTTAAAATAAAAAAATTTTAATTTGAAATCAGCTTAAATTGAATAATCTCAAATTCAAACCATTCAATTTCTAATTAAAGGTTGTCAATGATAAATGTAATTTTTTACGGAGTAACGTCAAAATAAAAGTATCATTAAACGTTTCAATGCTTTAATTTGAGCTTATAAATTTTGATTGTATTAAAATTAAAACTGTTGAATTTTCAAGACTTAAATTACATTAACCTTTTAATTTTTTTAAACCAACTTTTTGCCACTACACAAAATTATTGTGAAGTGAAACTGGCTTGGTTCGGAGCTTATTTAATTTTTGAGACTTTTTTAACATTTAAGGGACGAAACAGGGATTGGAGTACGTCCGAAATATGATTTTCTGATATATAAACCGATTTTATGTTACTTTCAACCGGTTTTATGCTCTTAATTTATTTAAAAAAGAAGATTTTTGTTGCTACAGCAACATTGCGAACTGCAAAAAAGTAAAAAAGTACATCAGTTCGAAGCCTGATATTGGTATATTAAAAAAAATAAAGCTTATTTGTATTACTTTTTTTTTAATCAGTTTTTTTTTACAAAAATTGGAGTCGAAACTTCAAGTATACTAAATCTCTAGAAGGAGCTCTGGTATGGTTAAACCCAGAAAATTGAACAACTATCTTTACATAATATTTCAAGATTCATTCAATATCTAAAACTGAAATTACAGCTGCTTCAAAAAGATTCTCTGTGGGTAGTACAGAGCATTTTCTGTCCCAGTTGGCAATATTACAATAGTTTACTATAGGCGTGATGAGTCTTCATATCCGCGAGTTAGCCTTATCAAAACTCAGTTATCATTATTAATTACTCTAAGTCAATACTCATCAAACTCTGAATTATGCTCCAAAATATTATCCTCACACCTTATTTTATTTTAATTTTCTCATTCTAAATGAATGTAAACACGTTTTGCTCCAGGGAGGGAACAAGGACTAAATGACTTGTGCTTTGAACTTAATAAAAAAAGTTCGTTCCTTGGTTCGTCACATTTGATAAGTCAATCTAAGATGACAACTCGATGACTAACAACTCGATACATTAAATTCTCTTGGACGGTGCCGCCTAAACCCGGAAAAGCGAGCATACCGGAGCCGAAATTAGACAGCTGGAGGGAAGACCGGCCATCTTGGAAGTGCAGAAATCTGGGTTCTGGGAGCCGAAGGAGACGAGAGAACATCGGAATCGGGACAATGCTACCAAGGGAGCAAAACTCACCTGGTGTAAGGCTGTGAGACCATCAACATTTCCAGTATTGATATCAGCACCCTTTTGGAGAAGACGTATAACTTCCTCCTTGTCTCCAGCGGCGCAAGCCGCGAGGAAAACGCAGTCCGCGGAAAATTTGATTTTCCTCGCGACTTGACGTGGTTGAGCCGGCTCGCGATTTGTTTCCGACTGCTCCCATCTCTTGAGCTGCTCCGCCCGCTTGAAAAGTGCGGAGCTTGACCTGGTTTCGAGAGACATTGCCCCGAAGTCGCGACGATATCACTCGGTCACTATAAACCACTTCGCGACCGTTTCCTCGCTCCGCACTGGCGAGGTTTCCGTGTTTTCGAACCCCGAGAAACCACCTCACCTCACCACACTTTTGTTCACTTCACTGGGCGAGATTTCCCTCGCTGAAACGACGGTCCGCCGCCCTCTGGCCCCATATACGAGCGCCGGGGTGGACACCTTTTCGTGCGTGAAAATTTCTTCGGAAAAATCGTGCTGGAGGACTCCTATGGAGGGAGCGGTCGCCTGTTCGATTATATGACGGCTAGATTCGCTATATCTTGGCTATTCTTGGCCGTGGGACGTCTACGAAAACGAGCACCAGAGGGTAGATAAGATTCCAGATAAAGCTCCACCGAACGGGGATTTCTGTTCAAGACCTGCGGGTTACTGCGGGTTATAAAACAATTTTTGCCGAGAGAGGGAGCACTCTTGACGAGTAACATGTCAAAGGACCAAAGAACATAAGTTAGGTAAGTTATTACCGTTATCACTTGAGAATTTTTATTTTTACTTTTATAGATATCATGATATCGTGAATATCATCACTAATCATCACCGTCGCCGTCATCACCAGTCATCACCATCACTGTCATCGCCGCCACCAACTCTACCGAACACCAGGGTTACCAACGGTCACCACGATAAAGTCAATCACTGGTAGAAAAGGTAGAAAACTTTATTATTGACGTGTGATCGACAATCGGTATTCTAACTAATTCAAACGTGCGCGGGAATTTTAAATTTTATGTAATCCATGTGTGCGGTGATCAACTTAATTAAGAACGAGTGGTAATTACCATAAGAGCAAATTTAGTTTCCTTAACTTGACATTAACAATAATACATATTTTTCGCTAAAACTAGGCGATCTACCTCCGTCTTCATGAAACGGAAGTAAATCAACTAACTTTAGAGAAAAATATTTATTATTGCGGATGTATAGTTGGTATAGTTGGCGAAACTAAAATTTGCTCTTATGGTAATTACCACATGACCAACACATGACTTTAAAAGATAGTTTGAAAACATATCTTTGGTATAAGAGTTGTATTTATTTTTACCAGAGCTGGGTAACTATTTCAAATGAATTCATTTGAAATAGGTATTTGAAATGCAAAATGCCATTTTCTATTT
>JAUESH010000020.1:6821936-6845083 GCA_032275165.1 Synergus magnus
AATAATAATAATAATAATAATAATAATAATAATTCCTTGAGCGATTTCCTGACCCAGCCCAAGAATTAAATCCGATTTCATCTTGCGCAAGTTCATTCGGCTTGGGATAATTCGAGTCAACAAAAGTGAATGGTGTTCTGACCAGGACAGATGGAGAGACAATTTCCAGAAAATCGATTAATGAATTTAAAAAGAATCTAATTAAAAGTCCTTCTAAAACGCCAGTAATGTAAGATTTATAACTGGGATTTAAAAATTAGGACAAGCCGAGAGTGAAACAGACACTGGAAAATATGATTGCGAGATGAAATGCGTTTACGGGCTATTAATCTTCTTAAGACCTCATGAAGTTAATGCATGGCTAAAGGCATGAAGAAGGAAAAATCTCTATTAATTAGGAAACTACAGAATAATTCTTGATAGTTGAGATATAGAAAATTAGAAAAATGAGAAATGAAGCAACAAACAAGTGCTAGGTGTATAATTAAGATCCAGAGTTTCAACAAAAAGATTTATTTATCTTAAGATGTTAATTCATAAATTGATTATGAAGTCTTTATTTTCTCACAAATCTGGGTCGAGTTGGGAGAACGAACAATGGAAATGGACGAGCGAAACAAACAATTTGTAAATAAATAATCGGAGGATAAAAACACCTTTCCCTTATGTATATGTATGATGGTATTATGGTATGGATTTGAAAGTTTCCTACGAACTACACACGAATTCCGTATTTCTCATTTAAAAATCATTGGACTAAAAAAATTGTTGTTTCAGAAGAGACATCTTTCTAATTCAATAATTTAAATAATTTGAAACGATGTAAGATGTGTTTGACTTAAAACAAAAGCTTCTATATGATATAAAATTTTGTCAACACTACGAGTCAAAAAGAAAAAAACATCAATCACCTCTTGAATTGAAAGACGTAAATAGAAAAAGGAAAGTGACTAATTACTCCCGATTTGGGAAGGTTCTCAATAGAATTCATCTCCACACCTTGCCAGGTTGTCAAATGAGAAAGGAATCGAAATAGAAGGAGAATGTGGAACCAAAAACCAAGTTGGAGAAGTCAGAAGCTGCTGCTGGTGGTGGTCTATTTCAATGGTCACCCTAGAGTAGAGGTGCAGCATGATTTTTAATTCGTGATCTCTGGTGGATTCTGGGCCGAGCTCTGAGGTCGCCAAGGCAAAATTTCGCGATGGAGGGGAAGGGAAAGTGAAAAGTACTCGTTGAGCAATTGCAACTTACTCGCTTTGCCGGACTACGACGCTCGGTGGCGCAATAATTTGGCATTCCGATATATGTACACATAAACTGGCAGAAGGAGCACACGTGGTTGTAAGACCAGACGAGTATTAGTACCTGGAGTGGACCTGACCAACTGCGTGCCTACGAATCTTACCTATAAAGTATAAAGCTCGCTTAGGTTTTAATCTGGCATGATTCAAGAGTCCTCACGACCCTAGCAAAAAGTCAAACTGGACATTTCCAGTCAAGAGTTTCTCTTGAAAGAACTCTCTCGAATTGAAGAAGAATTAGAAAAACTGATAGAAGTTGTTTATTCTCTTGAGAGTGACACCTATTTTTCTTCCAGTTTATATGTAGAAGCAGTTTTTATGACATCAGGATTACTTTTGAGACTAAAATCAAATTATCGTAGATTAAGATATTTTAACATAAGATTTTTAAAAATTATTATAAGTAAACTGCAAATTCTTCACTTACCATTCATACTCGATCAATAAATCAAACCGACGTTCATCACGTTCTTCCATTTTTCTTTTACAGGTCCAATTCTTCCTGGTCTTCATTCACAGTGCCCAGGCTCTGATTTTCGATTGTGGGTATCCAAAACTCGTCGCTGGACTTCTTTTGCTCCACTCAACTATCTTCTTCGCCCTGTTCTTCGACTTTTATAGGCAAGCGTATCGTAAAGAAAAAATGTCTTCTGTCGCCAAAGCAAAGGTCAAGGAGCTGAAGTCCGAGTAGACAAATGGCAGAAGGAATCCTGATTTTCGAATGGACGAGATACCCTTTCGCCTTAATCTAGTCCTACTCGTGCTGATTCTCGATCGTAATGGTCATGGGCGATCCGTCCGAGCAGAAGATGAGAACGTAGATCGGAGAAAGAATCGCGAGTCGGCGTGAAAACGCCAAATATTCTCGGATCGAATCGGTCTCGATGTCTGATAATGTCCTAGATTATTTCATAAGAAATTTTCATAATTAAGAAGCTGTACAAATAAGCGTTAATTTAGATAAGAAAACCTTTTCCTAATCTTCAATCAAAGCATACGGATTGCTGATGATTTTCATTCTCGAAATGATAAAAGTTAAGTTTAATTTGAAGGCATAGAAATTAAAATATAACTTAAATATTTAACTCTGGCTGCTTTTGAATTCGAAAGTTTTCCAAATAACAGTCCAAATTTGGAAAAATTTAATTTTTTAATTGGAAGGTAGCCCACTTTGAAGCCTTATGTTTTGAAAATAAATAAATATATTGAACTACTTGCATTGAAAGAAAATCATCAAAAACTTTAAAACCAGTCAAGATCATCTAAATAACACAAAAACGTTCCAACTTCAAAGCCTCCAAATTGAAAATAAAATCCACAAATCAAAAAAAAATGTCCTACAAAATTCAAGTAAAAAAAATCAACGTCGAGAGTCGATTCATCCGAGCAGTCATGATTCGTGCTTAGCTGCCTTCACGAGTTACTGCGATACCTAATAAAAGGCTTGCTTCTGGGAAAATCTTTTTGAATCACACTCTCTTTTTATTTTTCCAGACCTCCAAATTTTTAAAAATATATTTTAAAATCGAAATTCTAGAAACTATAATTTATTACCTAAATTATTATTTATTTTAACCTACTGTTATCTGGAAAGGTTTTTCATGTTTAATTATGTGCTCCAGAGAATCCCAAATGCAAGTCTCTGTTAGAAATCGCGTTGTGTAGAACTAGGTAGGCTTTAAGATAAAATATACGCTCCGCATTTCAGAAATATTGACGGCCGTATCAGAAGCTGGAATCAAAGATTAGTTCTGAGAGAACAGTTTTGCTACAATTTTACAATTAAGTGGTAAATATTTGACATTAGTAACTGGTGAATTTGTAGCTTATATTAAGAAACAATTGTCTATAACTAAATCGAATAAATATTTATCTATTTATTATACTAATAATTATTCCGAATATAAATTTTGGATTAGTTGCAAAATTTTGGAAAAAACTCATCTGAGACAAATCTTATCACCAAAGAACCGTTTTAAGGAAACACTAATTTGCAATTCAATTCTAATTAATCTAGTTGAATTAAAAAATTTGTTTTTCCTTAAGAGTTAACTAATTACGATCGTTCAAATGAACGAAAATGATTCTATTGGAAAAATATTTTGTGAATAAAATATAATTGAAGAAAATATTTCGTTCATGTGAACGTTCAAAACTTCTGCTACATAAAATGATGGAATATTTTTCGGGCATTTGTGAGCGGGGATGAAAAATATTTTCCTAATCGAAAAGACTGGTTAGGAATTTCCTCAGTGTATAAATTGTTCTCTCAGATTACTGGAAGGATATTTTTAAAAACCGCTTACCAACAACTACGACTTGTGTGGACAGAACCAGCTCAAATTTTGTAATTATTGAATTTTCCTATTTATAAAATACGAACGAGTACTAAGGCCGAATCCTTGCCACACGCGAGCGAATCTGAAGTCTTTCCTGCGGCACGTAGAGGAGCTTTCACAGAGCACACTGTACCAGTGTTTGCCAAGATGCATCAAGTTTCGATGCCCTAATACCGCAGTGCGTCACTCGCGGGGCTATTTTTCAATCTAATAATGCATTCAAAAAACTCTTAGTGCATAGTAGACAATGTCCTCGAAATTTCATCGAGGTGGCGAAAAATCCAGCAAAGGTCTTGTCATTTTTCGAGGATCCGAAAGACTAACCGCGACAAGAGGCAGGGGCGGTTTACAAAATAGAACTGCAGTTTAGGGATGTCGATTTTAGATAGAAGTATAAATTTCTTATTTTTCACAGATGGGAACTCCAAATGTTAATTCCGATCTTGGATAAATGAAAGATTACAAAGAAAACTGCGAGCAAAGAAATGATACTAGGAAAAAATACACAAATGGGAGAAGTTTTTGTAACTCATTTTAGACAATACTTTTAAAAACTTTTATTAGAAACAAGTCTCGGGGCACTGGTTGTGTTAAACTGTCCCTGACGAGCGGGAAATAGATTTGTCGTGAAATTTAGTATTTTTTCAAGAGTGATAACGGATTCAAAGAATGTCGGAGGACCGGAATGTTTAGAATGATCACTGAAGACTTTGAAAATGTTTTGTATTTTTAAAACCGACACTTTCGAGCGAGAATGGTGTACCTAATTTTTCTGAACTATCTGAATGCGTGCTGAACAACCCGGCGCTAAAATCGATTTTGTCGAGTGGGTGTACAGTGGCGCTCATTCTCAGTCGATGATAACCGATCAGAAAACAATCCGTGTTTCCAATTAAGAGTCTTGAAATTATTCGCCTAATACCAACGACCGTAGCAACTCGTTTATCTCCGACTTAAAGTTTAAGGTCGATTTTAAAGGACTAGTTTTTATGATACTACTTTGTAAATATGCCCTTTTTAAATAACAATTAAATAACAAGTACCAATCAAATATATCCATATGCATTACTGTGTTTTATGTTCATTATTTTATAATCATTGGAGGACTTTTGAATAAAAAATAATAGGAAGTGGTTTATTGATTCGAATTTTAAAGTTATAATTTTAAGGTCCAAAGGAAGCTACTTGAACTAGAATTTTTTTTTTATTTTGGAGGAATGAAAGGTTATTTGATTTGATCTTGAAATGTATAAATGTATAAAATTAAATATAATAACTTTGTGAAAAGTTATATTTTGAAACAGGAAAATGTCGTTAATGGATTATCGACATTTTATTAATTTATATACAATAGGCGTAAAATATTCTTACGATTCCTAGGATGCGAATAACAATCGTAGCATGTATCTACAACAAAGAAACAAGCTCAAGCACCGACAGCTTGCTCTTCCTTCTGTAATCGCCTCTTTTTCCTTTCCAGAAGACGGCGTTCCCTTTCGTATTCCTTCATTCGCAAGATCCAACTGAAATTGATAATTATGAGAGTCAGTTTTTTTAATTAGTACTATTTGTTCTGTTTTATTAAAATCATAATCAAGTCTTCGACACCCTGCTATTGAAGGCTTTGAACTGCTGGAAGACACTAAAAAGTCTCAAAACTGTCCTTTTCCAAGATAAAAAAAAGGTGAAAAAAGAAATAGAATAAAGTAACCTCATCCTATCATTAAAAAAAGGTTGCGATTATATCGAAAATGGAAATAGATTTTTTGGAAATTTGTTTGAATTCATTTTATATTCCATAAATTATACACTAATTTTGAGAATTCCAGTTTATAGAAACAGTTTTTATGACAGGATGGTTTTTGAGACTAAAATCAAATTATTGAAGATTAAGACATTCTAACATAAGATTTTTAAAAATTATTATAAACATAAATTATTGACACAGGCGTGCGCATGACATTCTAGTTCTGTAAAAATAGTAACAAAAAGTAGCACTTCTTTTCTACCCTCTTTTATGTAAAAATTAAATTTTTATTGTTAAAAACAAAAATTTATTATTGAGCAAAAAAGGAACCAAAAGAAACTGTCAGTTCAAAGCCCAATTTTCTTATTATTAAGATAAAATTTAAAAATATATTAGGAATACTTACTCGTCTACAAGGCAGTCCTGCAATTTATCTTTTATGTCAACACATCTTACAACCCATGGAAGCTCACGGGCTCGACATCCCTCAAGTTCCAAATACAAATGTGCACAATAATCTCGGTGCTCTGGTGGTACCTTATTGGCTCTCAATTCTTGTTCGGTAGCTATCATAACTGGAAGACAAAAGAGAACAATTAAAAAAAAAATTCTACCTTGAAATATTCCATATTTCTTATTTAAAACTTTTACATGAAATCCATAAAATAGTTTCATGTAATATCAAGTGGCATTTAGAATTACTGGATAGACTTTTTAAACTTTACTAAACATTAATATAAACACGTAACTTTGCAATATGTATTTTGGCACATAAAAAATAGAATTACAAAAACTAACTCTTATTATCACTTATAACAAAAATTCTACGTCTTTTTAAGCAAAAACTATCATTAATATGGTGACCATCTGGCCGGACTTCTCCAGATATATCCACTTTTTTGGCTGTGCAACTTTTGTCCTACAGTTTTTAGCTTTATTCGGGTTTTTGCATAAAGCATTTTTAGTTCTTGATTTCATTAAAAATCTATTTTATACTATGTTTATATTGTTTTTAATAGATTTAATTGAATGTCACACAAAATTAATAATTTATGTGACACTTAATGACTTTTCTATTTTAACGTTTTAAAAGTCTTTTGAGGCTTAACATGGTCAATGACCTATGTCTATAAAAATAGTAAAGGAAATTCTGTATAAAAAATAACAAAACTTCAATGTTTAGTGTCATCCTACATTGTCCTCTTTTTCCTAAACCGGATTGTCCTACTTTGTCCTCTTTTTTGAACCTCCGTTGTCCTACTTTCCGAAAATTAGTTATGGTCACCCTAGTCATTAAATATAATAACAAACGTCAAGGATCTTCTCTAAACAAGCAATAGCCACTATGGAGTTTGATTTGGTTTGATTATGTCATAGCCTTTTCAGAGCACTCAAGAGGAATAACGTAAATAACACAAAAAACATTCGAATTCAAAATGTTCATTAGAAGATTAATTATTCTTTCTTTTCTTAAGTTTATATATGTTAAGCGGTATTACAATAATCAAGAAACTAAAGTGAAATATCCAAAAATCCAGATACTCGTTAATTTTAAGGTTAAGTCGAAGTTCACTTACCTCTTTCCTTTCTACCATTTGGAAATCCCATTAATGGGTCAAAACTTGGTGGTTCCAATGCAGTAGGCATTGTATCCGGTGATGTAAAATACTTTTTGGTCCAATTGGCACCCATGTTTTAGACAAAAGACGGTGAAAAATAGAATTTACCTTCGAACCGTCTTTCTGTCACCCCAACCACCCGAAGTCGGGTTCGTTCGTTCGGGGGTTAGATGCGATTAATCGATTATTGGTCACGTGACACTGATAAGGGTTTAATAAACGCGCGAAAATTCAAATTTTAAAAGAAAACTAAAATTAAAAGGACTTTATACATATATTAAATTTAAATTTATTATTATCCGCAAATGAGAAGAAATAAAGTTAAAAAAAACGTTAGAAATTAAATGAAATGAGTCAAACCATGTAAATTTTTCCCATTTATTTTTCAATCTCTTCCGTTGATTTTTTACAAAATACGTACCTGGTTATATTCAACCATCAATTAGTCTCGAAATCTTGAAGCTTCTCCCTAAAAGATATTAATTTTGTAACTGATTTTTTAAATCATAAAATCATATAATAATTGAATTCGTATTCTCAATTCTGCTTTCGAACCTAGATTATAAACTACAAATTATAAATCGCTTCAAGGCCCTTGACTTGTTGCAAGAGTTTATTCACAGTTCTGGTCGGTTTTCACAGAAAACAAGAAAAAATAGTATCGACTTTCTCGTAACTGCATGTGTGTAGTATACAGTATTTATTAACTTGATATCGTACATCATATAAAATCGATAACCTGAATACTTACACCTTTCCGACCATTTTAACTGTGACCATTTTTTTTTACCATTTTAACAATTTTAATTAGACCAGGTGCATCTAAAAAGTTCAGAACTCGAAGTTTCGAATTTTTTTGCACGCTCCTTTGTAAAATCTACAAAAAGGTGGCACTATAGATACAAAAAAAAAGTACGCTTTCATGCTCCTGACATTTTCCTATGAGTGGGAGGATCTTTTACCACCTAATTGCAGAAAAAACCTAGAAGCTAACTTGGTAAACTTTTAACTTAGTCCTCATCCTCTTCCTCCATGGCCTCTCCACTTGCTTCACCTATAACATTATAATTCTATTCATTAATACAAACTGCAATAAAAGAAAGCATCATCCTTTATATATGTCAAATAATTTCATATTTAAAATGAAGTATTTCATCAAGAATACATTATTGATTTTAATATTAATTGCTAAAATATTGTAATTCTTAAGAAAAATATTAATAAGTGAACGACAAAAGTAACAAAAAAAAGTGACAAATATAAATGTTAATTTTTTTACACCATGTACTTAGATACTTTCTGTAATGAACAAGTAAGGAATGAAGTAGAAAGTATGAAGCCTAGAGAAAAATAAAAGAGAAATTACACAAATTACACGAAAATTATAAATAATATTATGTGAAGAAATTAAATACCGTTTCTCTGTCTTTCTCCTGGAATGTGACCCGCTTGAAGTAATTTGTTAAGTCGTTGAATTTCCTCTAGTGAAGAAGTCTTTGAAATCGCCTCCCGTATTTTATTTCGTTCATCTGCGGTCAAGATAGGTTTATCGAGGCCATTCATATTTTGTGACTGTGCTTTCGCTTTCTTGGCAACTTCTCTCGCAATATCCTTGCCCTTTTTGCTTCTGAAGAACGCGATCGCTGCTTCTCGTTCCTGTTTCTTGATTTTTCTGAAGTCCAGTAGTCTCAACGATTGAAATTTGTAAACGATGTACTGTCTGTACTGTGGTTTAGCGGAGACGGGATTCTGTAAGAGACACAAGCTCTGGAGATTTTTCAGGGGAACAAGTGGTTCCAAGTCGCTCAATTCTTGAATCATGTTGCCAGTCAACATAAGCGTTTCTAAATTCGGTATGCAGTGTTCCAAACCATCTGCAATTCTGACTATTCTGTTGTTGTTGAAGAAGAGAGTTTTCAGTCTCTTCAAAAGAGGAAAACCGTCCAATTTGCGAATGTCATTGTCTGAGAAGTCGATGGTGTCGAATTGATCCTATAAAAGAATGAAAACACATACTTACAGATTATTTCTAAAAGTAAAAGATAAATAAAGTAACTTGTCTTAAGTCCATGTTTGAGTTATCTGATCCCTAATTTTTGTTAAAAGTATTGTTTTCTAAAACTAATATTTATCGAGGTAAAATGGATAAAGTGAAAAGAATGAAGTTTTTTTTTAGTTTTGATCTTGAAGATGTCATTTGCGCCAACTTTCTTAGTCATTTTCGTAATCAGAAAGTCAAAATATACGTAAGTACACATATACCATATACGTAGCCTCAACGAAATTGAAGGTAAGCGGTATTTAGAACGTTATCTTCGGATAACTAATACAATGCCTTAAACATTGAATTGATAGATTTTAAAACATATTATGGAAATTTAAAAAATCAATTATCAGTTAACTATGGAGAATACGGTTAATTTATTGATTAATTGCAATCCGGAATATGTATTTCAAATATTGCATTGAGCCTAACGTATAAAACAGAGTCATTTCGGATTGTCTTACCAGAGTTGCTCCCAAGTTCTCAATTGTGGGAATTTTGTAACCTGAAACAGAAAATAAAAATAGTATCAGGTAATGTTAGAGGTTTATAGGTATAAATCGTTTTAGGTATACTTAAATCGTTTAAATAAATAAAAAGGAATTGTGTCTTTCTAACCTCTAAGATCCAGTTCACGATCTCTGACAGGATTTATGTACTGCATCGACTGCTGGATTAAGTCTGGCGATAATTTGACCATTTTTTTCGTCACCTGTTGCCAAACTGTGTATAAATACAGTATATGACAACAATTATTGCCTGATTTTAGATGAAAATGATGAAAATAAGCGTCCTTGTCCCTTGACTTGAAGTTGAAGCAAAGATGTTGAAGCAACCAGAAGCAACTTGAAGTGACTTGAAGGCAGGATCACACGGTCACATACCCAATGTTCTTCTTTTAGATCTGCCAATCGCAAATTCGCAATCCGCCGACCGCCAATCCATGACGCATGACAGCAGAAAACGGCGATGATAGGCAGGGATGGGTACATAGTGAAAGTATATTTAAGTTTTCAACAGTTTTCAAATTCGTACGGATCTCTCTTTCTATCCTGAGTTGTTAAAAAGAGAGGTCCGGCGGATTCCACACATTTGCAGAGGATAAAACTGCGCAGTAGGCATGTACGCAGTAATAAGTAATGGCGGTTTTTTTGAATCTTTTAATAATATACATTTAAAATTGCTAAAACAATACCAACATTTTCTACAAGGCATTTAATATAAAAATATTTCATTTTTGAAAAGTATTTTCACTATAATGTAATATTATGTAACATAATATACCACAATATACAAGCATTTGAATTTTGGTACCTTAAGCGTTCTTACTTACAGCGCATACGCCATATTATTGACAAGTGCAAATGCACCAGCCAGTATTTTGCGCGACGCTTTCGAAGCAATGTTCGTAGTGATTTGGCGTTGTGACGTTTATATTCCAGAAGAAGTATTTGTTCTTCAAAAAATAAAAAAAGCGGTGTGCCTTAAAATGCGAAACTCCTAGCATTCTTAAATCCGTCGATCCGCCTCAATGATTTTGCGGACGACAGGAGTTGACGTGTGTTTATTATTAGTGCACCTGAACTCAAAAAGTGGTTGTGATTGTGAGGTCGCCTAAGCTGATCGACAGGTGGGAACTGTCAAATTGTCAGAGTACCTGTCAAAATCCTTAGCCATGGCAAATCTGGCAGGTAGTTCGGCTGCATTTCCGAAACCTCCAACGATGTTGGAACAACTGCTTGAAGAAATTAATTTTCAAAGGACGAAAGAAATGCGTCAGTTACTCAAGGATGGTACGTATAATTACCATCCCTAGGGGTTCTTTGGAGGTGGGGTTGATAACTTGCTATCAACTTAGGGTTGCTAAAAAGCAGTCAAGAGATTAACGTACAAGAACTTAACATTAGGACACTAATTTCATGTTTCATTTCTAATTTTTCTAATTTATTTCTATTATTACTAATTTCATTTCTCAATTTTTATAATAAATAGAACCAATGTTTATTTAAGTTCCATGTTTTCTTTTGTCTGATTTAAATTAGAAAAATCAAAATTAAAATTATGAAAATATTTGAAAATGTGTATATTGTAAACATTTTTTTACAGGACTACCAATTCTTTTATAAATGGGAACACTGATATTGATTATCGATTGAAGAAAAATATTTTTAATTACATAATTGATTTTTATTTATTATATATTTGAGGTCAAGTCGTATATTAATTAAATATTTATTTCTTAATTCTAAAACTAAATTTTCGTCTCCTTTAGTTGTTTTACAGCTTCTTCTTTACTGGATTTGAAATTTCGTATCTCAATAAAGATAAGAGTTTATTTATGGCCCAGAATTCATCGATTAGAAATCATTTTTACACCTCAACCTGCCATTGCAATTGTATTATTTTTATTTTTTCTTTATACGTGAAAATGAATAATAACTTTCATTCGTCTAATGATAAGCTAAAATTCTTTTTTTTTTTTAATAATTTTATTTCTTTCTAAATAAACCGTGAATATCTCTCCCTTCTTCGATGTGCGAACATGTCAACTTCAGTGGACATTATATTTTCCTTATCACATTCGTACGTTAACAGAATAATTATTATGTACATAAATCAGACACTATATGTACATATTTCTGCATTGCTAATAACTTGAGGAAAAAAGATAACCAGAACCTCAGGAGGCGATGACTCAACAAAATATTACTCATTCTATTCTTTAACATGTAATAAAATCTAACAAAAAAAATCTAAATGACTTTTGCAAACCAGTCCATTTAAAAATTTAAATTCTTTGACTTATGTAACAATATTATAATTTAAAAATTTTAATTGAATTCACTAGTTGAAATAATGTTTAAAATAAAATGTTAATACTAATGTTATTTTTATTAATTTATTATTTCAGATTCGGGATTTGTGATGTTGCAAGGCACTACTTATTGGACAGATCTTTTTGTGCGACATTTCCTATTTCAAGCAGAACACACAATCGATGGCGATGATCTCTTATTCTTTGTTCGAAAGAAGCACGTAAAAACTTCTTCGAGATATTTGCCAAAGTTCGAGACAGAAGTGAATGTTTTCCGCAAGGATAGCAAAAAACTGCCAATTGGTGATCCTGATATTGATTGGGAAGAAACTGTTTACCTGAATCTAGTCGTGCATCAGTTTGATTATACGCTAACTCTTGCCACTTGTACGCGAACGAGCCCAAAGGAATTACAAGTAATATAATCTCTACTTTTCACAATTTTACCTTCATGAGTTATATTCTCATTATTATGTAGTTTATCGAGATAAAAATAAAAACAGCCAAAAAAATAAAGTTCGTGAAAAATTGAAATTAATACCTAAAATGAATTTTTGCAACAGGTATTAAGAAGACACTCGCAGAAAGTGTATGCGAGTCCTAGTCGTCGACGAATGGATGCCAAAGGCGAACTCGAGGAAATGACGTATCCACATATTTGCTTTATGGTTGATAACTTTGACGAAGTTTTCTGTGATATACTAGTAAGGGATGGGGAGATGGTATGCGTCGAATTAGTCGCCTCCGACAGAGACGGTGCCGTTCAAGGAGTCATTTTCCTTGGTTCCATCAGATATGACGCATTAAAAAAAGTTTATGATGCCAGGGTAATTCATGAATTCACTCTACAACCTATAATTCTATAAGAATCAGTTCACTGTTTTCATAAACCACTTTTTAAAATGACAAAAACTTTTACAGTCGAGCCTGAGCAGCAAAGTAGCACAACGTATGACCTTTGGTCTTTTCTCTGGCGCAGCTTCTCAAAGGGTCGAATTCGTGCGGATGAAAGGACCACAAGGTACAATTTTTTATTAATTTAAAATTTAAGTTCCACGAACAATATTAAATTAATATTAAATAAAAAGTGTGTATTTATTTATTCCTTGTTAATTATTTGTGTAGGAAAAGGTCACGCTGAAATGGCAGTGACGAAACCTAAAGGATCAGGTGCAGAGACACCAACATCAGAACCTGGATATTGTGCAACTGATCTTTGGGACGCTGACTGGGAGGATGCAGAGGACTTGTTCATGTATCGTCATCAACGCAGGCTTTCAGATCCGAGTGCAAATTTGAATAATTATGTTCGAGGGGGTTGGAGGACGAAACCGGAAACTGCAGCAACGAAGGCAAGATCTGAAAACGAAGGGCTGGATTCGATGGCTAATGGACTCAACGAAATTGAAGCTGGAGATGTTCGGGATGGTAAACTGGTTGTCAATTTTCGCACTTATTTCAATATTAATATTATAGAGAATCTAGAGTCTCAGATTTACAGAGTACATCAACGATCTCTTTTGCAACACTTTCAATCTTTTTGAGACGATCGTCCTCGACCTTTTTTTTTTTATTAAACAATAGAAACCGTGCATAAAGTTCATTAAATTAAGTATTTGGTCGAAGACGTTCGTTAATTAAGATTTTTTGCTATTACACTTTTATCTTGAACTTGACCGATCAGCACTTTAAGATACTTTTTGCATGAGCGTATTTGTGAGTGTTTCTGCACAATTTTATACATTGTAAATTAACAAAACACACAGACTCCGTTCCAACTGTACATTCATGAAACAGTACTAACTGAAAGTCACTATAATTTTTACTCGTTTTATAATGGACAGTTTCAAAGTCTCATGAAATACACCTATGGTTTTTCTTCTTGTTTAACCCTAGACAGGGCCCGTGGGGTCTTCCACGACCCCAAATGAAAATCAAATTACGCTAATTTAACATTAAGGGCATGTGTTACTTATCATATAAGCAAATTTAGATAACCCGAGTTTTTTTCCACAATTTTTACTTTTTCAAAAAAATAATAGTGGACAACCATCCGTGTTAACGTTCTTGACGGCTGTCCACTATTATTTTTTTCAAAAAGTAAAAATTGTAGAAAAAAAACCGGGTTATATAAATTTGCTCATATGATAAGTAACACATGCCCTTAAATAAATAAATTTTATATACTTTAATATACTTTAATATAATTTAAATATACCTTAATATACTTTAAATAAACTTTAATATACTTTAATATATAAATTGACGGTCCCTTTCTAGGGTTAAGAAACAATGCACTTCGAACGCCCTTTGCGACTTAAAAATTTAATTTAAGAAGAGAAAATATGGTAAAGTTCCTCAAATTGTCCATATTTAGATTGAAAAATTGTCTCTGAGAGAATAATTGGTTGTAAGCTAGATTAATTGTTGGTCCAGGGGCTTTCGAAAGGTCTTTTCGATTGCAACTTGTCACTTAAAAAACGGTAAACGGTAAGGAGTTCACGTTCTGATGCACTTTTCATTATTTGTTTTTAAATTCTTCTTGCGTGTAAAGATCGTATAATTTGTAATAGAATGTATTTTCGGCGTGAAGAAGCACCGTTTGAAAATGTGAGACACAAAGAAGAATCACCACTTTCACACACGAAATAAGTCCGTCCTCGGAGAACACATGTCTCTAATCTTTGGCACATCCTTTTTCCGGCTGTTTCCTTTATAGCTGATGGACAGAATAGCAGTTGGGGCGGCCGGGACTCACCTGGAAATCGCAGAAGTCCGAATCCCCGACGCAGAAGATCGCCGCTGCGTTCAGCCCGGCATTCTGGTCGGAAGCAAAGGAATTCAAGGGATCGATCCGGGAAGGAGAACCAGAGCTCACCGAATCACAAGAAGGCCTACCGCGACACTCGCGGTGAGTGTGCCCGCGCGAAATAGCAAAAGAAAAAAAAAAACGTCTCTCGCACAGGTCCACTGAGACTCGATGGAACAATCTTTCGGATTTAGGATCAAAAAATTTTTTCTTTTGATAGCAAACAATTTTTTGGCCTAGAAAATGGTTAAATGCAAGATTAGAAAATTAGAAGTAGAATTCGGTTGCACAATCAAGTGAACTCCTGTTTACCAAATTTTTACTGTTTTTTGTTTTCTCATTTCATTTTATATAAAATTTAAGTTGTTTCAGTTTTCTTAAAATGTACCTTCTGAATGTAAAAACCTGGCTGTATTATATTATCCTATCATAAAAAAGAGGTTGCGATTTGTATTCGCCGCCTGTACTTTAGAATCGAAATCAGAGCAGCAAACTGATTTTAACGAATTTTAAGAGAATTTCAAAAGAATTCAGAAGAGTTTCAAGATTTTCAAGTGACTTCAAAATATTTCGAAATATATTTAAATCTTTTGAAATATTTTTTAATAATTATCCTAAGCATAAATTATTGACACTCTAGTCTTGCTATAAGAATTGCTAATTTTATTATTATTTTAATGCACTTTTTCTCTGCATCTCTTTAATTTTTTTCTAGTTGCCAATCCAACGCCTAAATTGAATTCAAGTCCAATTCTCCAAAAATTGAGATGCTGGATTCATATAACCTACAGTAACATACTAATATAAATTTTAAAATATCAGTATAGTACCCCGAGTCTCAGTGACCCTCGGAGTTAGTGAAAAGACGTAAAAAAATATATAACCGTGATAAATCTAGCGTCCGCGACTCGTAAAAATCGATCGCGGACTGCGCGCAAAAAAAAAACATTAGCAAAAATTTCACGGACACTTTTTCGGATTTCGCGGCAGGCACCCAGAAACATCAGCAAACAATCGAGATTGGCAGCGAGCTTCTTCTTCCATCTGGAGCTTCTCTGACTGACGACAATGTAAGGCAGAAACTTGACGCTGGGGCAATACTCGTAGATGGCAAGGAGGAATTACCCCTAGACTACGAACCGAAGGAGCATAATCCTTGGAATCAACAACAACCGTACTTGGACCACGACTGCAAAAGAATCGTTTTCGAGGACGAAGAGGACGACCATCTCACTGCACCAAGAGGTGAAGGGAGGACCAATCGTGATCTTCGAGGATATGAAAGCGATCATGAAGATGTTTCTACAAAAAATCGTAACAAGACCGATGAAGAGATCAGCGGCCTCCGAGACAGAAATGCAAATTCGAAATTGATGCGATCACACAGTTGCACTCATAGACAGAGTGCCACCCTCCCAAGGCCACGAAGACGGCGAGCCTTTTCTGGAAGCTATACCGAGAATCCTCTACCTCCTCATCGTGTCACCACTGATGGAACAGCTATCTACTATTGGTGCGAACTCCCGCGCCGCCCCGGCTCTCAGGGTAAATTCTTCCCCGCATAAACCTCTTTGATCAGCATCCTTATCAAATTATACCCCGCGCATCTCGCTGATTATTCACCATAACTTCAGAATCAATCTTCAAATTCATCACTGTTCATAAAACGATTCGGGAAGAATTTATCATTTATATTATTAATGCTTTTGTCAATGAAAGCTTGAATTAAAAGCAGTTGAAAGTTAGGATGCTTTTCTGATCGTTTTCTGATTGTTGGGTCCAATTTCACCAATTTCACCGATTTAAAAGAGAATTTTTTTTTGACAAAGTTATGATATAGATACCAGTAAATTTGTTGTCAAATTCAAAGTTCACAATAAAATCTTTCTTAGCCAAAGTTGCTATTCAAATAAGTTTAAAAAATACCGATACGAGATTAACTTTTGTCTTTTGTGAGTTCGGCCTGAAATTAATCTATTATCTTTATAAGTTTCATTTCAGTAAAAGTTTTATTTCATCCAGTAAGTTTCATTTCGTAAAAACAATTATCGATCAGCGGAACTATGTAATTTAAAATGACTGCAAGCTTTCACTAACAAGAAAAAGCCAAAAATTTATCTAAAAAAAATAGCATTTCGAAAGAACTGCTTTTCTCGTTACTTAAATTTTAATATTCGTTCGTGTGTGTATATATATATTTTAAAAAAATATTTATTAGTAAATGTCTGAGTGTGTGTGTGTACGCAATTATTCAGCTTCCATTGCGAAAATTGCTTGAGTCATTCGTTATGTTTTAAAGATCGTTCTAATCAATATGAGGACATAAAAAAGTCTCTAAATAATTTCATGTCACTTTGCTTCAATTGCTGTCCGCCTCTTTCTTAATTCAATAATTTAATTGTGCATACAATTGCTTTTTGCCTTTTTGTTAGTTGCGATAAGGATCATATATGTAGTTGATTTAAATTTTCATAATTCCATATAGTCTTTTAAAATGCCAATAAAACAAATGGGGATTTGGTTTTTAATTTGAATTTTGAAGGCTTTGCGAATATATGATAAAAATTTTTGATAAAGTTTGCAATTAAATATATCCTCTTATCACTTCTGACAGAATTGGACGATGGGGCCTACAATCCTCTATGGACGATGCGCGGTTTTACGCAGACTTTTCACTTCTGGAAGGAGACGAAACGAGCCCAGTCCGTCCCTTTAAATGCATTCCTCACATATATTACTCTCCCCTGGTGGAGTATAGCTAAAGGTATTTTATTAAAAAATTATTTTTTAATATTCTTCATTCTTTTACCCAGTGAATTTTTTTGAATAAAACTGAATTTTTAGTTAATTCCACATTTATGGAGTGAATTCTAATTTTAGATTTACAATTAAATAACAATTTAATGACATTTTTTAGAGCTTTACTTAATTTTCAAGTTAAAATGTAATTTTTAAATTGTTTCAGATATCCTTGACCATCGAGATGGGCCCATTCTGACATTTTAGCTCGTCACACGATGGAATCAATGTTCTTTTTTTTATTACTTTGTACAATCGCTCCAAGAACTGCGAAGTCGTGATGTACAAATAAAAAAATAAATTATGTACTATTTACACATTTATGTTTATGGTAATTCCTTGAGAAAATCAATGATTCATATTTTGTCCCTATTTTAATTTTTTTTATCTAATCAAGACACACAAAAAATTATTTCATTTGATCTTTTCTTTACATATTAAAATTTCATTTTGGATTTACAAAAATTCAAAAGAATTCGAAGAAATTTAAAAGGATGGATAGGATTTGCAAAAAGATATTGCAAAAAGGAATTGAACGAAAGTAATGATTTTTAGTCGAAATATTTTTATTAACACTGAAAAACATAATTTTAAATGTAAATTAGAGTATTATCAAGATTAACAATTTTTAAATCCCAAGAATTTGAGAATTCTTCCTGTGTTTTGTTTAAAAAATTCAAATTTCGAACACGTTTTCAGAAATATCTGATAGATAGCGCTACCTGCGCAGATCTATAAAAACCAGTTACCAAAAAAGAGAACAGAGCAAGACACTTGTTTTGTGATCACATATGTATAACGCGCATAGCATCAGAATATCAGTTTTTCCAGAAATATAGTGTTTACCTGTGCGAAGGTAAGCATTTCGTATTCAGTTCTCATCACAATAAGAACATCAAATTCTTATCCTGGAATCCAAGTGACAAGAAATACAAAATTCGCTTCGCGGTTTTGACATTTAACGTTTCCCTCTTTCTCTAGTAAAATGGCCAGTCTTGTCAGCTGTCTTTTAAATTCCTTTTAACCTTTTATCATCTGAAACAATAACCACTCTATGAAAAAGAAGAGTATTCAAATCCATTGAAGTGATTCAAAACTTCGCGAGTGAAGTGTCAAAAATTTGAGGTTAGGTGGGTGCCCCTAAAAAATCAAAGTTGATTTGTCAGGAAATGTCAAACTTCTATTTACAAAATTTTAAGTGAATCGCGAATTTGCTAACTTGGAATTGGTGTATTTCCTTCGTGAATTTATCGTAAGAGTTTATTAAAATTGAAAGTTTCACCTACTTTCGAGGCTTACACAATCTTAATTAGAAAAAACAAATTGGTGGAAAGAATGGAATAAAACCTTGTTTATAAAAGCGGTCAGGGCTTACGCTTCTATGTAAATTTTCATTTTCTATATTTCATTGAGTTTTTAATGATTGCTTTTCCTCTACCACAAGTTTTTCATTTTAAGCTGATACTTAATATTTTATTATGTTCGTGAAAATGTTATTTATTTTGCTTTACTTTATAATTATCTTTGAGAGTTGACACTTTAAATGTAGATCATCTGCGATTTTATTAATTGATTTCATAATAGTTAAATTCACATTTCGGAAACATATATTTACGTAATCTTTGTGCTGGATCGCAACATGCATGAATTTTTCTCTGAAATATTGATTACAATTTTCTGGGTTATTCACGATGAAATTCTTTACTTAGAAACTAGTTTAAGAAACATTCTTTACGTCTCTCGTCATTTATTATAATCAAAATATGATTTCTTTCTACTAATTTCAAATTATTTTATTATTTTATTTCAGCATATTTTATCAGATTTATCATACAATGGCAAATTTTCTTTTTAAAAATATTAAATTAACAATGAGCAATTACACCCAGACATGCATTTTTACTTACTGTGCCTGGATGCATCTTGATGAATCTTTTGCAAATATTTTACCAGACTTGGTTAAATTCAGATAACACTAAATTATATTCTTAAGCAAAGAAAACAAAGAATTCTTAGTTTCATAAAATTTACTCGCATCTCGTAAATGACTCATTTTAAAGAAATAGAATTTTGCTCAGATCTTAACTAAAGTTTCAACTTCATAAACTACTGTTTTATGCGATTAGTTATCTATGACTTTATGTGTAAGAACAGAGGAAAATTAAAAGCATAAAGATTACATACGTAGAAGGAAGAACAAAATCTAGTCGTCAATAATTTTATTCACTATCCATGACCTTGGTTCAGGTTTTTTCCTGATACCAAATAAATAATTATTGAAAATGTTCACTTCTTTTCTAAAACAATGTAGGATGATCACTGGACTGTGAAATGTAAAATCAAATCGAGGTACCATTAATAAAGTTAAAGTTTGCAAGTGAATAATCTTTTACAGTTAAAATGTACAAGTTTTCAATACATATTGCTCAACAAAATTTGTACTTCATTTTGTTTTCATTATTATTAAGAGAGAAATATTTAAAAAGTGGGATTTTCGATCTGTATTTCTTTCATAATTTGAATGGCCACTGCAATGGAATATATGTATAATTGTATAATACAAGAAAATAATAAGTAAAATTAATTCAAAACAGATTATTCCATGGGTAGTCTTCCAATTGAAGGGGGACTGAATTCCAGCCAAGTCTTCAAAATCGATTTCAAAATGTAAAAATCAGGATCGAACTAAAGGTCTCTGAAAAGAAGAAGAGAGTTTTTTAAAAATAGTGAGAGCCAAAAAAAGCGCAAAAATGAAATTATCACCAGTGGACTATATTGGCTTCGCGGCAATGGACCGTCGATTTAGTGCTCCCATGTTGCCTTGGGTTATCAGTGAGATCAAGAGGAGAAATAAGCGTGAAAAGGTTTGTATGCTTGCAAAACTGTTAAACGATTACATGCTAAACTTTTGTCCTAATACTTAAATTGAAACTGCCATCTATTATATCTCTGAATGAAAAGAAGAGTGGAATGACACTCCACTCAGATGTTTACCATTCGTTTTAAAAACCAAGGCCACTTGCTTTCATAACAAGTTATAATCACACAAAAAGAATTATATTCACTAGCAACGTGCCGTGAGCGCTTCATTTTTGGTGATGGTTCTTTAGTTATTTATTTATTTTACTTCCAAAAGTTCCTTGTGTTTTGAAAAAAAAAGTTAATAGGTTTTTTTATTATTTAGACTTCATTTTTCTAATGTTGGAAATTTTATTTTAAATTTAGATTATGTAAATAAAATCTTTTCTTGCTTGATTTTTATTCATGAAAAGTTACACACAAGAGACGAATTATGGTTACATAACTAAAAAATGATTGAGCATACAATAATGAACAGCAATTTTCTGTCCGGAAAAAAAATCTCTAGAAAATAAGAAGCAATACATAGATATTTGAAAAGATTTTATAGAAATCAATAGATTTCAAGAGCTTTAGCAGACAACTTGATATCTTTGAAATCCCTTTAAAATTCTTAAATTTTTTGATTTTTTTAAAAATGTCCTTTGAAATTTTAAGGTACAGGCAGCGAGTACAAATCCAACCAATAGGTGAAGAAAGAATGCGGCTTCAGATTTCGAGATTGCGGGAATTTATTTTCGATATAATCGCAACTTCTTTTCTTTAAGAGGATTTTAAGAGGCTCGAAAAAAAGAATGCATATAAGTGTAAGAATGATGATCAAAATTAATATTTAAAAATGTGGAAAATGATGAAAATCATATAGCTAATGCAAAGCTTTAACGCAAAACTGACAAAGTAGTGGCTAAGTTCGGCTTTATAAAACTGAACCCTGATTTCGATACCAGATAAAGTTCATTCATAGACTCGTACTTGAAAGGAATAAAAGCTGTATTATAAAAAGTTTAAGAGTCTTATCAAAAACGTCCTTGCCGCCTTGTCTGACAAACGATGCAAGCACTTATCTTTTCTTGCATCAAATGTATTTGTAAATCGCCTTTAATGGAGGATTCGTTGTTATGATTAACTTTGTGTGGGTTGCCTCGTTATTGGAACGAAAGGAGGGAGTGCCATAAAATAGTATAAACTTAACGGCACTTTAGCAAATAGTAACTTTCCATGACACGAACAACAGAGGCAAAATTCTAATTGCATCCCATATGTTATTAGTTCCTATCTGTGTTATTAAGTGATCCTGATTTAAATGAAAATCTGAACAGAAAAAAATGCTATTTAAGTTTTTCTTCAAGAATTATAAAAATAATAAAAAATTAACTGTCATGTTTATACTTCATAATCAATGAGTTTTTTTTTCTAAAAGTAACATCAATTTTCATAATTCGTTGATGAACGCTAGTCGAAAATTAATTCAGTTCACAGAAATGTTTGGAATTGTGTGAATATTAAAGTATTTGAACTTCTGTTGGGAAGTAATTACAATAATGTTTGTCGCGTTACTCAGCTGAATATATTTTCTAATCGCGACGAAATAACGTCTGTATTGATTTAGACTAGACAAAAATATGGCATTTACATTTCATTGAAATTTTGTTCTAGATCGTTTTTATCTTTTTCGTATTTTCTTTTTAAATTAGAGAATTCTTAAATGCTTTATAATTCGAATAGGTTTTTTTTAATTCTAGGAAAGGAATTTATCCTAGATTTAATAAAATAAAATGTAATATTTTTAATCTAAAAATAATAAGAAAAGGATTAATTTTAGAATGAAATTTTTTAAATTAGACAAATTCAAATCTCTTGTAGCAACGAATCATTTGGATTAGCTATTTAATTGAAGTATAATAACCTCATCGCAACTAAACATGCACTTGTGTTCCCGCGATAAAAGATTGAGGTATGGCATGCAGGAAATTCCAAGCTAGGTCGCGTTCGCATTGTCCTTCGCAAATTCAGCAAGAAAACGGATGTCTTTCTATTGTGCGTTTTTAAAAGCATCCGATTGAAGAATGAATTTGATTGTCACGTTCTCATGCAGTTAAGTTTCTCATTTATCAAGGACAATGATATAATCCCATCACGTGAATGCGGGAAAAAAATATATAAAATAATGACTGAGTCGAAGATATAAATATTAACATCTTTAATTCCTTAGTCGAATAAATAAATCTATTTCCTTAAGAAGATGTGGCTATAAATTTCTAAAGCTCAAGTAGCTTATCCTATGATAAAAATGATTGCGATTATATCGAAAATAGATTCTCGCAATCTCGAAATCTGAAGCCTCATTGTCTCTTCACCTATTGGTTGGATTTATATTTGCCGCCTGTACTTTACAATCGAAATGAGAGCTGCCAACTGATTTTAAGTAATTTTAAAGGAATCTCAAAAGAATTCAGAGAAATTTCAAGATTTTCAAGTGATTTAAAAATATTTTTAAGGATTTTAAAAGAAGTCCAAAAAATTTAAAGATTTCCAAGAGATTTCACAATATTTCAAATATATCAAAACATCTCAAAGGATTTCAAGAGACTTCAAGTGTTTTTAAGGAAGTTAAAGTGATTTCAAGAGATTTCCACTTATTTTAAGGAATGTCAAAATAATTCAAAGGAGTTTCAAGATTTTAAAGTAATATCAAAACGTAAAAAATGTTTTTTTTTTAATTCTTTAAAGTCTGTTAAATCTCTTGAAGTCTTCTGAAATTTTTTGAAATCCCTTGAAATCCTGTGATTAAAATCTTTTTGAATTTCTCTTAAAT
>JAUESH010000020.1:6861031-6879968 GCA_032275165.1 Synergus magnus
TCATTTTAAATAGAAGATAGAAAACCATTTTCTATTTTCCATTTTAAATGGATTTTGTGAACCTATTTTGCATTTTATATTTTAAATACATTTTGAGAACCATTTTACCCAGCTCTGAATACATAAATGATCTCACGTTCGATTTTTCCATTCGACTGTGTTTTTACAATCCCTGGACTCTAAAAAAAAAGATCTCAAAAAAAAAATTTCTAAGCACCTTCTAAATGCTCTGTTCTCAGATTTCTTTCCAAATATTACTAGGAAATGATGGTGTGTGATACCAAAAAAAAGTTTTCAAAATTAATAATTAAAATTAAGCATTGCTTAATTTCACCCCTAAACTCTTTGTAAGACAAAAATCTCAAAAAAAAATTCCCGGAGTTTTTTCTCTATATAAATAGATTAAAAATATAAAATCGATTTTTTCGTCGCTAAGCACTTTTCTTCATTCCACGCCACACATTTATACTATCATAAAAAAGAGGTTGCGATTATATTGAAAATAGATTCTCACAATCTTGAAATCTGAAGCCACATTCTCTCTTCACCTATTGAATTTTTTTTCGCCCCCTGTACTTTAGAATCGAGATTAGAGCTGCCAACTGATATTAAAGAATTTTAAAGGAATTTTTTAAAAAATGCAGAAAAGTTTTAAGTTTAAAAAAAAAATGGTTTAAAATGCTTTTCTAAACAGAATAATTTCTAATTCTTATAAATGAAATATAATCGTCAATCAGAATGAGACAACTCATTATAGAAGATTTTTAATAATTTTTTTTTTTTTCGCAACTTGTGAAACAGATTTTAATTAAGAAATGCTTAGAGAAGCAACAGGTTGCTTTCAAGATGTATCAAATTCTCTATAATGTTTTCTACTTTCCAAATATGTACATACCTGCCCCTGTACAAAGAGAGCTAATATAACAATGGCGAGAGCTTGTTTCTCCAGAAGGAAAGAAAGAAAGAAAAAAAAAAGAGAAAAAAAGAAAGAAGATACACGCGATCCAGAAAGAGTCATTTCTCAGATATAACAACTCTGTCCAATTATAAACCTCACATTAAGTTGAAAAAATGGCTCATTAGCGACCCTCTTCTCGTTTCTTTGCTAGGCGACAAGAAAAAACTATTCCAAAATTTTCCAACTAGAAGATATAGTTCAACAGGCGAGGTAACTCGTTATGAAATAATTAGGTGTTATGTTGATGGATAAGAGCATTTTTTTTTGCTTTTTCAGGTTCAGGAGCTCTTCAATGCAATGAAGGAACAATCCTCAACGAAAAATGAGAGAGACAGAGATGTTCCTCAAAGGTCGTACAGCAGTGCTGCGACCTTGACAAGCATAGGTGCTGACATATCACCAAGTTCATCACACTTTTTCGAGGTAATTAATTTATTTCTCCCAAAACTAATCAAAAGTCTTAAACTCTAATAGAATATCTGAAAAAATGATTTTCGACAGAACTCTTCGTAATACTCTTATCTTATATTACAGTTTATTTTTACAATAACTAAACAGCTTTACAAAATATGAATTCTCATTATAGGTACTATATCTGGGGAAAATTAAATTAAATCAAGGAAAATTACCCCATGGCAAATTACCTCATTCGATAGTATCTCAAACATTTATAGACGACGCCCTCGTTAAATTACGTGGACGTGGACTAGAGAAATCGAAATCGTCTGCAAGTAATCTGCTAGCTCAGTGCCAACAGCTCAAAAACCAAACAAGTACTTCCGATCTTTTGTCCAATGCCAGGAGAGACAGTGTGGTTGGTGAAAAAAATGTTAAAATTAAAGTATAAACAGGGTGGCGACTTGACCGGGAAGCCGGGAAATGATCAGGAATTTTATTAACTGGGAAAAAACCAGGAAACGACTAGAAATTTAATTAAAAGACCGGGAGTTTACTTCTGCAGTTTACTTGATTGCAGTCAAATTCAAGTTTTCATTCTTTTAATAATTATCTATACTATATGAGAGAAAGTATTTTTATTTTTTCCCTTATGAGAACATCATGAATTAAAATAAATGTTTGCGTTTTGTGGAAAATATAAATATGTTACTTTTAGTAGACCGGGAAAATTGAAAAACTTGACCGGGAGAAACCGGGAGATGATCGGGAATTTGAAATAATCCGCCGAATCGCCACCCTCATAAAAGAAGCGACACAAAAATAACTTTGCATTTTGTTAAGTTTACTTAAGGCTTCCTCAACAAAATACAAAATTCTTAGAATTAGTCGTAAAGTTAATCCTTTCAGTTTTTACAACTTTTATTTCTTATTGTAGGATTCGAACACCAGTGAACTGGGAAGTACAGATAATGTATCAGGTAGTAGTTTATTGTCTCCTACGTCCTCTATTAGTCCTCTGGGAACCACCAAAGTGTTGGGTGGTTCCGTAGAAACTCTTCCACTGAGACACAATAGTATATCAGAGAGTGACGAGCAGGAAAGTAAACAGGTGCCAAAGAAAAGTAATAGTACCAGTATACAATTACCTGACACGATGAGGAATCGTGCTGCTTCCACTGGAAGTGTTTTGACTGCGAGGAGAGATTCATCTGCTGATGGTAGCGATGAGCATAACCGCACCATGTTATTCCAGGTTAATTATTAATACTCAATAGTTCAAATATATCAAATCCAGTACAGAATTCAATTTTAAAGATTCTGGTTAACAATTTCAGGTTGGCCGACAAGATCTACGCCTGATTAGTCCAGATCGTAAGCAAGTCTTACTTCACAAGCAGTTAAAAAATGTAGCCACTTGTGTACAAGGAATTGCAAATCCAGAACATTTCGGATTCATATGCAGAGATCCTGGGGCCGAATGTTTTATCGCCTACGTATTTAAATGTCAATCTGAGTCCGTAGCTGACGATTTAGTCGGAGGTAATTACTTTAATTCTAGTACTTTAGAATCGAGATCAGAGCTGCCAACTGATTTTAAGGAATTTTAAAGGAATTTCTAAAGAATTCAGATTATTCTCTTTTGAATTTTGAATTATTAGTTGTTCCTTTGTACATAATAAAAGAAATATTTTTTCAGCCATATCTCAAGCATTCATTGCTGGTTATGATGGAAACCGAAAGGAGAGACACGCTGTTTTCTCCTGCGAACATTGTCCGATGGTTTGGTACAAGAAATTAGTTCAAGAAATTGACGGTATCTATCCTATTACTATTTTTAAATTCTATGCACTATTATTTTTGAATGAATGTAATAAATGAATTTTTTCCTTATTTTCAGGTCAAAATGAGAGGAAGACACAGAGTATTATATTCTCTCGAATGGAGATGTTATCAGAAGAAGAGCATGAAATTATTGTAACTAAATTCAAAGGTTCTGAAGCTGGAGGCTCTGGTGCTGGTTCGAGTATTCGTGAGCAGAATAACTTCTTAATGGCACTACTTCGGGCTCACTGTGAATCAAAGCAGTCTAGACACGTTCATGACACTGCAGAAAACAGGTATACAATTTCATAATTTTTAAATTTATAATCTTTAAATTGATAATTTATCTATGTAAGTGGCACTGATATATAGATAAACTGGCTTCACGGCATTTTGCGCTGTAGAGTCTGATACTTGTACACTCCAACTTCTTTTAGAAATTATAATTAAAATTGATCTGTTATCCTCTGCTTTCAGGAGTGAATTTCTGAATCAGTATCTTAGTGTCGGTGTAGGAAGTACAATATTTATGAAAGCAAAACGTTCTCTGACGAATAGTTTTGATAATCTGATGAAGAGGAAGGGATCAAAAGACGACTTTTCTCTGGCAGCTCAGATTCGAGAATCGAATCAATTTAACTCATCGATACATAAAGCTGGTAGTCAAAGTCCTGTGAATTTGGGATCACAAACAATCACAGAGGTTTCTCCTGAATCTGATAGACCAAGGTCACTTCGAGTCTCTCCGGAGCAACAGCTGACTGTAAATACAAGTCCAAAGAGTCCGATGATGGATATGTAAGCACTCTCTTTTTTCAAATATCAGTTTTCAATATAGTTTATGAGAGAAACTTGTAATAATCGTCTGTTTTATCTGCAGCTTCCTAAAAGTAGGAAATTCACCAAAGATGTCTCCAACTGAATCAGATGAAGGCGGCAGGTTACATGCTAGTGGTTCTTGGAGGCAAGCTATTCTTAATCGTGTAGTAACACCTGGCAAAGATAAAGACAATAAAGATAATGACAAGTCAGGAATTAATGTTAATAAGAATCAACAGACAAACGTCAGGAAAAGGTCTAAAGAAGAGCTTAGAGAACTGTGGAGGAAAGCCATTAATCAACAGTTGATTCTGATAAGAATGGAAAAAGAAAATGCGAGACTCAAAGGTAAGTTTCAACAGCTTAATGCCTAGGCATGATGTTTCTAAACAAGTTTGCAATGTATCGGTAAACTTGACGTTAATTTCAATAATGTTGGCCTCTAGTTCATCAAGAAGAAACGACACTTAAAAGGATTAAACTAGATTACGACGAACTCAGCAGCTGTGCTCGCGAGTTGGTCGAAGTTTGGGATCTCTTAGTCAGTAAAGAGTCGAGGATATCTACGAAATGTGATAATCAGATGCTGCTGCAGGCCATCAAGCAAGGTAGGGTTTCAATTCAGTACGAAACTCTCTGTTAATAAATTTGTAAATTTTGAATTTCTGAATACTGAATACCGAAAAACTGTTTAAATTAACTTAAATAAATCTTTAATTTTAACCAGGCGTACCAAGGGGAAAACGTGGAGAAGTCTGGCATTTCTTGGCTGAACAATTTTGCTTAAAGCAACCTCCTATGGAAACGCGTGACTTTCCGAATTACAACATGCCTTATGAACTTCTTCTGAAGCAACTCACGTCCCAGCAACATGCAATATTAATCGACTTGGGACGAACCTTTCCAAATCACCCTTACTTCAGTTCGCCACTAGGACCTGGTCAGTTAGGACTTTTTAATTTATTGAAAGCCTACTCTCTCCTCGACCACGAAGTCGGATATTGTCAGGGGCTGAGTTTCGTCGCAGGTGTACTTCTCCTTCACATGGCAGAAGACCAAGCTTTCTTTCTCTTGCGACATTTAATGTTCAGAAGAGGATTAAGAAAACTCTACCTTCCCGATATGGCCGCTTTACAGCTACACTTATACCAACTCTCTAGATTACTTCACGATAGATTGCCTGCTATCTACAATCATTTTGACAAGCATGAAGTCTCGCCCACATTATACGCAGCACCTTGGCTTCTCACTTTATTTGCTAGCCAATTTCCTCTAGGCTTCGTTACCAGAGTCTTCGATTTGTTATTTCTGGAGTCTTCAGAAGTGATCTTCAGAGTGGCCTTGGCTTTGCTCGAAGATCATCAGGATCAACTCCTCTGTTGCGACAGTTTTGAGGAGATTATGGAATACCTGAAGGTCAAAGTTCCAGCTGTTGACAAATCAGTGCTAGATCGAGTCATGAAACGAGTTTTCTACCCGGATATGGAAATTGGCAAGCAATTAAACGAGTATAGAGTTGAATACCAAGTTTTGCAAGAGGAAATGCTTTCTGTGAAGCCCCAGATCGAAAATATTGAGAAACTCGAAATGATTAATAAACAACTCACGCAGCAAAATGCAAATATCGCTAACCAACTCGAAATCGCGTTGAACAACCTACAGCGCATCGAAAACACTCGTTCGATTCAACAATCCTCTTTCCATAAACTCGAGTCTCAGAATCGAAGCTTGGAAGTAACGGTTGCAACTTTAGGAGCTTTCATTCAACAACTAGCTGATACTCGTACGGATATTGATATTCCAGGTGATGTAAGGAGAATAGTTGCACAACTGGCAGTCGCTGAAAAAAGACGTAGCAACAGCGTTAGAAATTTTCCCTTGAAGGTTCTTGAAGACAATAACAATAAGTATGGAATGGTGAAGAGCAACTCGACTGGAAAAGAAACACAGAAGTTTCTTAAAGGTGGAATGGAAACACCGTATCCTTTGAAATCGGCTTTGAGTCAACCGAATTTGGGAAGTCGATTAGAGAAAATGTCGTCCTTCTTTGCAAATTCCCACAGCCAAATTGAACAGAAAAGAGCAGAAATTGCAGCTCTGAGAAACGAAGGCAGCAGTGATCGCAATAGTTTCAGTAGTAATGATGAAAACGATCCAAAATCTGTAAATATCGATATTCAAATCACCGATACTGTCGATTCGGCTGCTGACAGTGGCAACACGACCAACAATAATATCAAGATTGAATCGATGGCCTTAGAAAAGTCGATTTCTTTACCCTTATCAAACGCTAAAATAAAATTGAAACCGTCTAAATCTGCCTATGAGTTGGGATCAGTCAGAAAAGTTCCGACTACAAGACTCGAAGACACATCGGAGGAATCTCTTTCGAATTTAACTGGAACGATACATCCTTTGGATACTTGCAGTGACGTCAATTTTAAATATGGAGGCACTACGAAACTTAAATCTATCAAGCCTGTCAGACTCCCTGGTCAGAGCATTGAAAGTGACAATTTAAACAAGGACATTCAAAATAAAAATCCGGAAATTCTGAGTAGATAGCAATTGCTTCTTCTCAAAATATTGAAACGGAATTTGGCGTAATCCAAACACCAGAAACGAGTTTTAACGTATGATACGACCTAAATCGTCAATTAACATCTTTGAGTCCAGAATTGTTGTCATCGAAATAGAAAATAATACAAGGAAAATGTAGGTACAGTTTTTCATCAGCGAAGACTGACTTTCATTAGATGTTTTGACGACCTTACCCACAATTTAAATAGGATCAACAAATTTGGATCGGCTTTTCGCTTTTTATCCTAGAAACAAAATGCGACTTCGATGACGAATGGATAATTAATAATCATATCTTTTAAGTGATAGTCAATAAGTCAATTTCAAAAACGACTCAGATACCGTTACCTTCTCTTGCGATTGCCAAATTTTATAAACTAAGTGTACTAAACAACTTAGGGGATGAAATAGTCAACGTAAGTTTACAAAAAAATAGTAATGCAGTAATGTACTTCCAAAAGTATTACAAATGTGATGTGCATCACAAAGTTCACTTCTCATAGCTTTTGCTTAATCAAAATTGATTTTTTTCTGAAAAATAAAAATTATGACAAGTGGATTTTGAGGCATAGTCGCGTCCCTTAATATGTTTCAGTTTTTTTCCATTGAAAGCGACTCGAATATTAAATGTTGCTTGTCCGTACTTTTTGCATCGTTCATCGAATGCTGAAGTCACACCCTTGACCTTTGATGAAAAGACTGTCAGAAATTGCGAGTCGATGATGCGATGCTATATATTTTGTAGAATTTAGATTTGTATTTTCTAGGCAGTAGTTGTAAGTCAATTCTTGCGTTTGAAACGATCGCCAACTAAAATGACATCAAAATGTACTTTCGGCAAAACGCAGCAGACAATGTATAGTAGATTATTGCAAAGTGTGTATAGTATAATTTAGCAATTGTGATCTCCGCTGTAAGTCTTCGATCGGTGTATACATGTAATTACTTAAGATGTATGTAAATTAGTCCTGGATTCTGTTTTCTTATTTTAAATGGGGATCCGAAAGCGGCGAAAGCAACATCAGTTTTTAAATTTATTCAGGCACTTTGGATCCTCATGAACAGTAGAAACCTGTATATTTACTGAAAACGTAAGGTAAAAGGGATGTAAATTCAAAGCCATTCATCTGTTCAAGTAACGCGCCGCGCAAACGTAAAAATTAATTTCCTAACGCTTCTTGATTTAAATACATTTTCGCGCTATTTATAATCAAAATTGTACATTTAAGAACTGTCTATGAAAATCTCTGATGAAATTTATCGAAAGTTACATTAAAATTAATGTTTAAATTCTAAACTTCTTCTAACAAGACATCAGGGGTTTTCAAAGGAAATATTTGCCCAGTTCCGTTTTGCACAAGGAAAGTAAAAAATTATTCGTTTCCCTTATACTTTTCGTCTGTGAATTTTTTTTGTATTATTTTAGTAATTTAGTCATCTTGCTTATCTTGAAAAGATAAAAAAAAGGAAAAAGCAAATTTATTTTTTTTTGTAAAATTATTCTCAGAAAGGAATGAATTAGGTTTCTGAAAATCTTCCACTTTTTGGAAATGTTTTATCTGTTTACAATATGTATATTAGAAAAATGTACAATTTATTATTTCGGAGAAATTCTCCCTAGTTAAAAAATAGCTTTTGATTTTAAAAGACGAAAAATATTTGTAAACAGCAAATTTAATAATTTTTTTTGAAGTTGCATAGATAAACTCAGTGATATTTTTTTTTACTATGATTTCAGGTACCAATACTTTTTTGAACTGTTTTATAAAAACTACATTATATTGTAAAATATCTTCGTTCGCCCATCGATATTATGAATATTAAAAAAAAAAGATGATAATTTAAAAAGATGATGTATCAATTATCAAAATACCATTCGTGTAGAATGTGAGCAAGATGATAGTGATAGTACGAAGTGCTGTTCTAGTAATTTTTCGTGCTTTGAAGTTTTTTTTTTTATGTTGAATGTTATTGCAGGGCAACTGTTACTTCAAAAATATTAAAGGTAGTGTGGCTAATTACGATAATATAAGTAATAATAAAATGATTATTACCAATGTGAGCCGTACTACTTCAATAAAATGGAAAGAACATAGTTTGATCATTTCTTCAGGATTCCTACAAGAATAGATATCCAGAAATTAATTTTTTCAATATGTATATTTCGTATTCAAAAAATATAATAATGAACATTACACATGCTAGCTCGTATCGTACCGTGTAATAAACTATAGTCAAACGGCTAGCGTCTGGAAAAGGCAGATATGAGATCGAAAATACAAAAAGCTGTTCGAATGGTATTCATTGCGTACTTTTCCTTTTGAATATATAGCAAACTTAAAGCCCGGATCCCTTTACATAGGTCATAGAGAATCGCTGTCCTAAATAGTATCGTTGTGTAGTCTCTCTTTCGCGAGTAAGATTACGGACTCGCTGAACAATTTTTTAGGAAACTTTTCTTAATTACACTGAATTACGAAATTAATGGCACTGTCATGTAGTTTTGTGCAGATTCATTCTCTAACTTTGCTCTCGTATGTATAATGTACACATAGAGTTACGCGAAATATCTAATGAAAACTTTTCGAAGTACGATGCAACGTGAGAGAACGAGTAATCTGATATGAAAATGATAGCACATCGACTTACTTACTTTTCGAACATATCTGCATTTCTGTAATAAAATTCAAATGCCGCGTGACAATTACAATTTTTAAACAATATTTTCTTAATTAAAATTTTGTCCGTTTTTTTTAGTTGAATCTGTTTATTATGAGACGTTAGCTTTTCGCGATTCTCACGTCTTATTCGCATGTGTATATTAATATAATACATAGCCCATTAATTACATAGTTAGATCGAAAGTAATTAGGCAGGCAAGCAGAAGCCCACACGCAATTTTTTGTTTTATAAGCCCCGAAAACCCTTACGATAATGAATTCATAATATCCATAATATTCATAATATACAGTGGCAAGAAAAAACAACACTCAAATCGCCTTATGTCTTAATATTTATAATAGTTATGTATTCATCACAGTGATAAACGAAAAATATATGTATATATATTTTTATATATATATATATATATATTTACTATGTATAATATATATATACACACCTTTTACAGATTAAACTTCAATCACTAGTCGGATATCCATTCCTTCTATTTCTGCTCAGTGGCAATTTGCGTGGCGTACGAAAATAATATATCTGTAAACTTGAATCCTTTTTTACAATTTTAGGGAGAATTCAACTTTAAGATAAAATTATTTTGTTCCGCCATCCTACTTAGAGTTCTAAAATTCTAAAAACTATTTCTTTTTAGAAGTAATTTCTCTCTTTAGAACTCTAATTCTACTGCTCTTTTTTCTTACAAAGTTTCTATTTGTTCCTCGCAATTTCATTGTTTTTGTTTCACACCCCTTGTGCCTGTTTTCCGGTATATTAAAGATTGTAGGTAACGATTTTTGTTAGGACAAAGTATTCGGAGTTTCGATTCAAGTACATTTCCTGACGGAGACAATACGTTTACGCTGCTTCAAGGTTTAAAATGCTTAAGATTAAATCTACACTTAGCGATAACTTCGTTGCCACTGATACCCGCGTTGTGTTTTAGCTGCGCACAAATTCGAATTCGAAAAGCGTCTTTTCGAAACATTCTTTTACTTTAACGAGCTGTTTCGCAAAAATCATTAAAAATCCTTACCTCATCAGTAGTACGAGAGATTTAAATTGACAGCTGCTCTATAAAAATGACGTAACTAGGAAGCGAAAGTGAAATTTGTAACTTCCAATTTTGCAAACTTGACTCTACAAAAATACAAAATTCTGGAAGCTTCAAAATTAGTTAATAAGTTAAATATTAGTCTTAATAATAAATATTAGTCTTAAAAGTGAAACAAATAAATACAAAAAACGGAAGTAAATTCGATATCGAAAATTTTTTTCTTCCAACGCTGAACTCTTCAATGTGCCTCGTAGTTACGCCACTAGTTAACACATTAGGATACCTTTATAACGACCAATAGTAAAAACGTTGACAGGATTTCGAGGCTTGATTAACTTTTTCTGCGAATCCCGGAATACAATGTATTAATTAAAAAATATCTATTATACAGTAAAAAAATTCCCATCAGAGTTCAATTTCACTAGTATCTCAGTTTCGTAAACAACAGTGTTGAGTGGTACCTTGTAACTTTAATTTCAGTTACTTTTTTATTTACTTTCTACTTTTATATTTTTTTTACTTTTCATTTCACGTACTTTTTATTTAAACTATAACGAGTAAATTTTTGCAAATGAACTTACCCAACACTGTACAGTAATATTGAATCACATAACATTAGAATATTAAAGTACTATTAATTTTTTTTTTCTAATTTTTTGTTTGGCATTACTTTCATATTCTACAGTTTTGTAATTACAATTTTACATTAAAACCCCTCACGCCAGTATTCACAGAGCTATCGAATGATTTCAAAATAAAAAGGAAAGAGATTTCATTTCCTAAAATCCTTATCTGCTAATGCGTAGCTACACGTACTTTCCTCCCGTTTTTAGATAAGGTAAAAAATTTCTCTGAAGATTTTACCACTTATAATATGAAAACTTCCAGAGAAGCGTTATCATTCCGAAATTAGGAAGATTGAATGGATCATTCATAACTCTGCGTTTCGGACGTAAAGCGCTAAATGAGGATCCAGATAAAAATTTGAATCGTATATTGTGTAACAAGGAGGCAAAATCGGTCTTTTAACGCAGGGCGAAAAATATCGAGTTCCTCCATATTGCACTCGATTCTTCATATAACAAAAGTATGTTTACAAGTCTTTTCACTAAAAAATGTCATAAGAATGAGAATGCGGTAGGATTATTACTAATTGATCGAAAAGCAGTGAGCCTGCTTTTCTAGCCTAATTTCTAGGCTGGAAAAGTTTTTCTTGTTTACATAAAAAACATTTTTAAAAAATGTATATTTGATGGATTGATTTATTTCATGTTTCAGTTATATACTTTCTGGATTCCCATTTAATAAGTACAGTGAAATTCGGAGAATTCTCGAGACCAGTTGATCCATGGCATGATTTTTATAATATAGAGTTGGCGGCAGAAAGTTTTAGGATTCGGCTTATCCAAGAACCTCTTGAATAAATAAATTCCTTTCGCACTCACAGACCTATCACGATTAGTATAATAGCATGGACAGCGTAAACTTTTCACTCTCTCTCTTTCTCTCTCTGTCTTTCTCTCTCTCTCTCTTACAAACAGTCTTATATCGTACAATATTTAAATTATTATTTACAGACGTGTGCAACTAGCTAAAGAACAATAAAAATCATCGTCATTACGCGCAGTCGACTTACTTAGTTCGATCATTAAACTTACAAAAAGTTTTCGTTTGATCTCTCGTATGTCGTTCGACTGACTGAAATCTTAGTTACTTATACCCTGATCGTATTTACAGCTTCATCGAGATTAAATAAACACTCATATTTAAATATTTATAATGTATTTATATATTTATTTATATATTTATATATATATCTTTAGAAGTGGTCGCATTCAAAGACCATTGTCTTGCATTTCCTTGAGTTCATAATTTACTCCGAAAGACATAAGAAACAATAAATTAATAAATAAATAAAACTAAAGAGTATTTTTCAGTTTCACAGTATTAAAAAAATTTTCGTCAACAATTCCTGAAAAATTTAGAAAGCATTTTAGTTTTGAGCGAAACGATGGGACAATGGTCTGGGAACGTTAGTTAATAGTTACCGGCTCATTAATAGATTTGCACGGATTGATTTACCTCGTGCCGACTAAAACTGTACAACTTTGAACATAGGATCAATATTCAGTTTTAGTTTTTCTTTTTCCTTTTTGAATCAGTCGATGTCGGATGATATACTTATCGTCGTTATTGTATAAATACTATTGATCTGCCAACCCGATAGTAATAAAGTTCTACTATCCTTTAATAAATTTGTGAGTGAAGAATGCTCGAAATGGTTCACACATATCATCTTGATAACAATCGGCACATTACAGCAGCGCCTGTGAACAACGCGAACGATATTCTTGAAAGAGACGAAGACGACGCTGAACTTGAGGCTGCCTTTGTCAAATCTTCACAGACACCTGAAACATTAAAGTAAAAAATAAATTAGAAAATGAATGATAAGGAAAATGATAAGGATTCTTTAAGAACGAAAAAATACTGGGAAATGAAAGTAAAATTATTTTTTGATATGGAATTGCTTTAAAATATTAATAAAAATCGTTGTTTTTGATTTTAAATGTCAAAGGAAACTAATTCACTTTCTTCGAAATCTCCCGTTCTATGCTTAAAAATTTCAATTTTGGAAAACTTGCTAATAAGCAGGTTTTCGATTGTTAAAAGTAACAATTTGATTCTACATATTTTTTCTCCTATCTTGCTTTATTTGGCTCAAAAGTTAAATTTTCAATATTCTAATACCATTTTTCATATTTAAAAGACAAAAAATATTTCTAAAAAGATTAGTGCGTCTTCTTAAATGCAACAATTTCGATATCCACTTTTTTTAGAATTTAAAAACTTGTTATGAGCAATCTTGTAGGCCTTTCTAAAAACAACGATTTTCTTCTCTTGATTTTTTTTATATCTTGTGTTGTTTGGATACTACAAAAGTGTAGCAAAGGCCAATCTAATCGATCCATTCTTTCAAAAGTTATCGTGCTCATAGACCTGTTTTTCGGGTTCACGAAATCTCAAAACTTAAGGATTTGATGAAAACGCAGCAATTTTCAATAAAGTTACCTTGACTTGTCAATTTGTAGGTCCATTGATCATCGATCTCTCTTTGACAAGAATGTGTGGGCCTCGAAAGTCGCAATTCCTGTTCTGACGAATCCAGTCTGCTATTTCTTCTGCCTAACTTATCAGAAGGATCGCTGAGTCGCATAGAGAAACATAACGTTTGTTTCTCAACGCTTGACTTATTCCTAGAGACTATCGTATACCAAGTTCCGTTTTCCTCCCAGCTACCTTGGCAAGAATATGCTGTAACTAAAAATAGGCAAATATTTGATGAAATCACATTTAATTTAAATTAAAAATAAAAGAGAAATTCTGAATACAAAATAGAATAACTTACTAGTATCACCACGTTTGCAAGTTTTGGCTAAGATGACTTCATTCTGATCAATGGAACTACAACCGATATGAACATCCGTGTTTCTACATTCTTCCTCCTCTTCATCATCTCGACGTACTCTGGTTGATCTTTCACGTCGTTTATTTCGCCTTGACATACTCGATAAAGCTTGAGAGGGCAGCATATCTAATACTGAATATCTTCCTGGATGAGGACATCTTTTTTTGTGAAGCGATGAGGCTGTAGAGAATATTTTGTGATTAGTTATTTATTAGTATAAAACGTATACCTTTTAACATAAGATTTGTATCTAGAGCCTCACACTTTTTCTCTCAATAAAAAATAAATGTTTATTCCCCAACACTGAAAAATAAGAAGTGAGATATTTGTACACAATATTTGAGGAATGAAACTTACTTATCAGAGTTGTATACGGCATATTAGAAGGATCCCACAGTTTGCAGGCTTCATCTGGCATAATTGCTTTTTGTTCTGAAAAAAAATGAAAAATTCTCATTTAATTCAATTCATTAAGAAAATTCAGTTCTAAAATTTTATTTAAAAAAAATTGTTATGTACTTACCAGATTGTTGGATTTCTATAATATGTGGATCTCTTTGGTGAAATATCATGCAGACATATCCGATATCACTGTAAATAAATAGAAATATAATTTTGATCCTATCTTTTATTATAGGAATTTAATTTTTTCAACTGTGATATTTACCAGCCACTGGTTACATGAGCCACCAATTTGACTTTTGGTCCCTTATCTATTTTCGACTCCGATTCCCTTTTTTCTAGATTATGACATACGATTTTTTCTTCGTGAAAGGTCGTCGCATTTTCGTCTTGGAAGGTAACTTTCAAAGTAGAATTCCCTACAAGGAAGTGATAATTCCTAGAACCATCCAAAGTGTGCCAGTCATGGTGTTTAATTACCCAAGAAGGATATTTACACCTCAGGTGCTCTTTCTCTTCTGCAAAAAGAAGGTTTACAAATAAATTTCAAATATTTGAATAAGATTTTAATTTTTATTTTTATTTAAATTTAATTCAATATTTCAAAGTACTCTTTCCACACTTCTGAGAGCTTTACTGACATTTTTACGTGCTCACGACCGTATTGTATTAGAGCATTGATATTCTCCCATTTGCATATGACATTCTTCCCCGATCATTAAGAGTCAGGTTTGAAGTATGGAAAATATACATAATTCAAAAGCATAAAAGCTCGATGCCTACCCTTCACGAGTTTTATGGCTCGCGACCCTTCCGAAACAGAACTCAAGCCATTGCAGGTTGCATCCCCAGACTGAGCCAGTTGAAATTCACTTCTTCCTTGTTCCTTCCTTTTTTCATACAAGAAGCACCTGCACAAATAAAGCAATTAATTGATTAAAATTACAACTTATGGTTTCAGTATTAACAAATGTAAACTGATCGCAAAGGAATAGAACTTTTCTAGAAAGTGATTTTCTAAAGTCGATTTTCTTTTCTCTGAAAATTTTTTTAACAAGAAAGGTTCAACTGATGATGATCGAAAATAGAGTCATAAAATTAAAACTCGGTGCAACGTGTGACAGGAGACATTACATGAAACTGGAACACATTGCTCTTTTATACGTAATCATAGATTTTACTACCAATAAAAAATGTTCCGCGCAAGCAGCCACAAAAAAGTGGATTGCTTTCATAAATTTCTTCCCCCATTTGCATTTACGTGTCACTTTGTAAAGTATTGCTATAATGTCTCCAGCATTTTGCTACTTATTTTTGATGGACACAAAATACTTTAACTTTCAACTTAAATTTGAATCTTTTTTTTACCATGTAACTAAAGTTTTCAACGTTTACAACGAAAAATTTTTTTTTGTAAAAAGTACGAGACATAAAATTTTATTGCGCTAAATGGTCCCATTTGATGTCAAAAGAAACTCAAAACAGTTTCAACTCCCTACCACACTAGGATCACCCCCAAAATCATCCCCTAAGTACAAATAAAATCATTATAAATTCCCTAACTTCGAGAAATAAAATTTTATTGTTTTAAATAGTTCCATTTAATGTCCGAGGAAGGCCAAAGTAGATTCATCCACCTAACCCTTTACGTTCATCCCCAAAATCATCCCCTAAGTACAAAAAAATCATTGTAAATCCCCTAAATTCGAGACGTAATATTTTATTCTTTTAAATGGTCCCATTTAATGTTGGAAGAGGCTAAAAAAAGTTTCCTCCGCCTAAACCTCTAGATTCACCCTCAAAATCAACCCCTAAACACAAACAAAATCATTATAAATCCCCTAACATCGAAACCTAAAATGTTATTGTTTTAAATAGTTCCATTTAATGTTCAAAGAGGCCAACAAAAGTTTCATCGATCTAACCCTCTAGGTTCACCCTCAAAATCAACCCCTAAGCATAAAAAAAATAATTAAAAATCACTAAAAATCCCCAAACTTCGAGACCTAAAATTTTATGGTTTTAAATGGTCCATTTAATGTTAAAAAAGGCCAACAAAAGTTTCATCCACCTAACCCTCTAGGTTCACCCTCAAAATCAACCCCTAAGAACAAAAAAAAATCTTTAAAAATCACTAAAAATCCCCAAACTTTGAGACCTAAAATTGTATGGTTTTAAATGGTTCCATTTAATGTCCCAAGAAGTTTCGAGATTTTTAATGATTTTTTTTTGTAATTAGGGGATGATTTTGGGGGTGAACCTAGAGGGTTAGGTGGAGGAAAATGTTTTGGGCTTCTTTTGACATTAAATGGATCTATTTAAAATAATAAACTTTTAGGTATCGAAGTTAGGGAATTTATAATGATCTTATTTGTAATTAGGGGATGATTTTGGGGGTAATCCTATTGTGGTAGGGGGTTGAAACTGTTTTGAGTTTCTTTTGATATCAAATGGAACCAAATTTATCATGGACATCAAATTTAGCGCAATAAAATTTTAGATCTCGTTTTTTTTACAAAAAATAATTTTTCGTTGTCGTAAACGTTGAAAACTTCAGTTTCATTTTTTATCTTGACACATCTTGTGTTTGATAAAATATATTGCAAGTCTTTGTAATTAAAAAAATAGTTCAAAATTGAATGATTACAAATTTGTAAATATGCAGAAACTTTATAAATAATTTTAAATTAAGTTTACGAAGTTCAATCGTTTTGAATTGAATTCTTAAAATTTTTTAACAATTTTATTTGAAATTGGCGAAAACTTTCTATTTTCCGAGAAAACTACTTTCGCTCTCTTTTAAACTTTAAGTAGTTTGGGTTTGACGTAATGAATTGATTTATTCGTCAATTAGGTTCCATAGGGGAGGCAATTCGACAAATTGGGCTCTTTTCCAATTAGTTTTATTGGTCGTAATTCCCGAAGGCGACATACCTTGTATCAATACTTTTTAATTACAAAGCCTTGAACACTTTTTGCTAGTTACATCGAATCAAAGGTCATTCGCAGTTGGAAAAAAAAAAGTAAAGTTTCAAGCACACAATTACCTGTATGCTTCTTCGTTTCCTACAGTAGTTCTGCTGCCGGGCTTCAAAGTTCCAACCAAGTACAAGTTACGTCCGTCTTTCCAAGTGGCTAGGCACTGCAGTTCCTCGGCTGTAAAAGATGAATGATACAGATAAGATGCAATGTATAAACTTTAATCTTCAGTTCAATTTAACTTACACCTAAGAAAAGATGTTGAACTTTCCAAAGTGCAGTAGACTAATACAAGAATATATTGCTTACTTAAACACGAAACTACTGTGACCTAGGAAATTGTGTTGAGAAAAGTTGGAATGTTGACATTTCCATTAATTTCATTTACACAAGATCAATGTACTTACGATAGTTAAGCAATTTTGTGAAAATTAGTTAATTTTTTTTTTAAATCTTAGTGGTTACTAAAATAAATTAAAATATAGTAGTATTTTTAATTTTATTATTGGAAATTGAATTAAATCTATCTATTTTTATTTACACACATAAAACCTATCAGAACCAAATTTAGAAGGATTTTAGAGGATTTCAAGATATTCTAAGTGATTTTAAAAAATGTCAACGGATTTAAAAGGATTTTAAAATATTTTTAACAGTTTCAAGACATTTTAATTATATTTTATACATTAATTTTAAGACATTATATTTTAAGTGATCCTTCAAATCTCTTGGAATTTTTTTAAATCACATAAAATATCTTGATATCTCTTCAAATTCTTTGAAATTCCTTAAAATCATTTAAAATTTATTTAAATCTTTTGAACACTTTTAAAATCCCTTGAAATTCCACAAAATCAAATGGAAATCTCTTAAAATCTCTTGAAATATATTGAAATCTCTTCGCATTCCTTGAAATTCGTAGAAATGACTTAAAATACCTTGAAATTCTTAAAAAAATTTCAGTCTTTAAATCTCTCGAAATATCTAAAAAACATATATTTTTCAGAAGTAATATTGTTAGATGGAATATTCTACAATTCAGACGTACTTTATAAAATATTCAGAACTTTAGAAAACTTCCACTGGGTTTTAAAAGATTATAAAAAAAATTATGAATTTTTAAATTCGTTTGAAGAAATCTTTTGATCTCCAGAGTTTACCAATGATATACATATTCTCCTTTCACTCACCCCAAAGAGCTTTAAAAATCCTTCATAGGATATTACAATACTTTACAATCTCAGTAATTCAAGAAATTCAAAGATGCTTAAAGCTTTCTTACAAGATTCTGACATTTTTATTAAATGTTTCAAAGACTTCAAGATTTAAAAAATTCTAAGAGCGCTAAAAATTGTAAACTTGCAAAGGAATTAAAATCTTCCTCAAGGAGTTAAGAACTTTCTAACTCAGATCAGAAGCATTATTCTAAATTTAAATACTCTCTGTTCTTAATTTAATACACGGAGAGAAAGCTATGGTTGGGCCAACCATGAAAATGGAAAAATATGGGCCAACCATAGTTATGGTTGCTGCAGCCAAAGTTTGGTCAGCGCAACCATTCAATTGCTTAGCTCAACCATTCAATTGCTTAGCTTAGCCATTTTTTTGGTTGCAGCAACTATAGATATGGTTGCCCCATATTTTTCCATTTTCATGGTTGGCCCAACCATACACGGAAAAAATTAGTCATCGAAACTTTCCCCGACTGTAATCGACTTTAGGATACGTCAAAAGTTTTCAAATATTTCATAAACTTTTTTAAAAATCTGAAGTACTTTTC